>VXAV01000066.1:24609-48173 GCA_013399715.1 Alectura lathami
CCCCCCCCCAAAAGAACGAACAACACCTCTTGGGTTCCAAATTTCAAAACCAGTACCAGATCACACGCTTATAGGTTCACAAACAAGCATGATCCTACTCTCGACAGAAGAAAATTCTTCAAGCTTCTAGCACTTGGACATTATACTTACATGAAAACTCTTCACCATTTAAAGTAACTTCAGGGAGGTATCACAGAAATGTAGGTTCCACAAGCACAGCTGACATACCAACGCAGCAGCAGCCGACACAGTAGATTCTCCAGTAGCAGAGAAAATCACTGTATTCAGAAATCCTCTTAAAACTAATGACAGCTGAAGAAGCTGAGCTGCCTTAATAAACTGGGCTGCTTTTATGGCTTTATCCTGAAAGATGCCAAGTACTCCTGCTCCAGCTCAGCACAATCCTTCAGGACAAGCTTAAATTCAAATACAGAGAGAGTTTTGTTCAAGATAATGGTGCTGCCCAGGGGCTTAAGATGAGGCACATGCTTAAGTACTGCTAGACCTGGACCAGTACTTGCAAACATCAATCTCTTACTGTAGAGCTTAAGTGTACATTCAAATGTTTACACTGAGACTGCCAAAATTCTGGCTTCTGATTATTACGACAAGAGTAACATTACTTCAGGTGTAAATTCCTGAATGCTTTTTGGTTTAGAAAACCTAAAGATAGGCTATACTGGAAGCAGAGGTTTCTTTTACAGTAAGCAGACATTTAATAAAGATTTAAAAGAAAAAATCCCATGGAAATTTCATAGATAAATCCAAGTTCAGAATCTTCCTGCCCATGTTTTCTTAACATTTCACAGGAGGAGATGGAGACGAGGAGACTTCCTTCCTTCATCTCTTCCTTCTGTCATCCTACTTCCTCTGCACCAAGATTGCTTTTTTTGCTTCTCTATTACAACCTGTTTTTACAAGCTTTGAAGAAGCAACAGTCTTGTAAAAGAGGTTTACACAATGCTTTGTATAATGGGGCTAAAAAGGAGGAGCTCTCATAAAATGGTTTGTAGAAATGGTGAAGAAGGAAGAACACCACATGGTTGTAGAGCACCTTGGATAAGGTGAGATGCTAGTGCTCATTGAGCTGACAATGGTTACCTTGCCTCTTTTAAAACTCTTTTTTTTTTAATTTAAACTAATTTCTTTTAACCTCCATATGTTGGTTCTTGCCCATTGTACCAAAGAAGCAGGAAAATGCTGACAGTTATGAACATTTCTACTCCAGTATCAGACCAACCCCTAATGGACATTAAGTCCATTTCTCCAAAGGGAATATAATTTCATCCAGCAAAAGCTGTAAGTACATTCCTGACTGTAAACAGAGAAGACCTCCAGATTTCCTAATAAAACTTTCAAGGATCTGAATATCCCAAATATTTTTGGGCTGATGTTGACATTCTTAGCATCTTTCCAGACTGAATAGCGTGAAAAATAAAAGGTCCCTGAAACAATTGCAATTGATGAGGTTATAGGTCTTTTGAAAATGATTTGCCATTAATCAGGCATAAGGTTTGTGGGCAGGATATAGGACAGGACTCTGACCCATGTTAGCTCCTGATATACAGGAGATCGCAATCACTTTTATATAAACAAAGTTTACAGGAATAATGAAAAACAGAATAGGCCACACTAACGGTACAGAGCATTTCACTGTTTGAAGTGAAAAAAAAAATACCAAGTTCGACCCTTTCTGATCACTTTTGCCCTCAAACTCTGGTTCTTAAAGCCAAGGCAGAAGCATGCGGCCCCTCGGCACACTGGATGGCAGATAACAAAAGGGTTTTGTCCGCAGCTCGGTCGAACTGGTGCATTTCATACATCACAGCTGTCTACATTAGCCAAGCAGACTAAATCCCCAAGTATTTAACACGCTTTCTGTAGCAGGGGTCAAACTTGCACATCAGATTTTGCAAGGACACTTTGCACCTCTGAACCCATGAGTTTTCACACATCTAGAAGAGACTGGTTTGGTTAAGAAACAACTCCCGAGTCAGACAGTGTCTTGAAGAAGAGCTTTGTGCCCCTGTGTTTGAAAACAAGCAACTCATCAGTAATCTCATCAAAGGCTAAGTGAAGGACATCCCTGAAAACGCTGTAATCCCACTCCCAGGACTTTGTTTCACTAGAGGAATGTCTCTAATTATCTAAGCCTGTAGGAACGCTTTCTTTAAAAGCAACTGTCCTGAGGCTTCATTGTGAATAAACTGGACAACTCCTCATAACCTAAAAAGGGGTAAAAAAAAAAAAAAAAAAAAAAAAAAAAAAAAAAAGAAAAAAAAAAGAAAAAGAGAAAAAGGAAAGGAGAGAGCAAGAGAGAGAATTAAAGGTATGTGCGAAAATGTTTCTCAGGCTCTTTATGGCTGATTGAGCTAATTTACTGTGGAATGGGCAGCAGACTATCTTTAGATAAATGCTAATGAGGACGTTAGTGCTTTCTTCAGTCTGGCTGCTACTATTATGCTGAAAGGGAAGGTCAACAGCTAATAAACCCAGTTAACAAGCCATTCTGAACTTCACTTTAGCTTAACACTCTTCAAAGTTGCAGTCATTAAATCCATAGGCTATTAGGAGCTGCCCTCCTGTTTTCACTATGAGCGAAGGCAAAGTTTCAATGTAGTCATTAATTGAATTAACAGACTCTAATCCAATTTGATGTAGTGTAAATTGAAATACACATAAGAGCAAAGATGTGTGTAGAGGAGTTTCCCCTTCCCAGGCAGCTTTGTGTTGAACTACTTTTGTTATCACTTCTGTGCACATCCCATGAAGGGTGCTCTCATGTACACAGCCCTTAATATGAGCTACTCTTTGATATGAATATTGTTTGCTCTCAGAAGACAGAGGCTGGCAAGACAAAAACATGTCTTGTAGCTTAACAAATGGCTCAGCTTTACGGATACAAAGCGGTAAGCAAGGATCTCAAAATACCATGCCACCACTGCATTGTGTTACACTTCTTTGAAGCACAAAAATATCACACCCTTAACGGATAGGGAGCCTTGGGTAGGGAGATGGTGAGTGAAGAGGGTTAGTCCACAGACAAGCAGAAAAAGAGAAGCCTGAGTTTGGTTTGCCAGTAAGCGCTCCAGCTTTCCTTTAAGCAGTGTGAAGCTGAACCTACAGTGTGCACACCAGCCCTCGTCCAGCAGAAAACAGGTGATGGAAAGCCACGCAGCTGCCAAAAAATTCTGTGTCAAATCTGTTTCTAAAAGGGCAAGAAACACATCACTTTGTAAAATCGTGCACTTCAGTCTCTGAAAGTGGAATGGGCGCTGTGTGAGAGAGTCCTGTGTGCCCAGCCAACCACCCCAGCTTCACTTGGGAACATCACATCCAACGAATGGCACAGAGCTATACAGCAGCTTTCAACACCCGAGTGCTAGCTGTGGGTAGGCAGATAACAATTTAAACACAGAACTGGACAACTGCCTGGTGCTGAAGCAGGAAAAACCACTGGACTTCACCCCAGTGCTTTGAACGCCAGGAAATCAATGCATTTTCCCAGTTTATGTATGGTAGAGGAAGCTCTGGAATGATTAAATGCAAGATGCCAGGCAGTGTATGTCTGAACTGCCAAAGAGAACTCTTAAACTACCCTAACCCAGTACACAGTAACCATTATACCATTTAACAATTTACATGGCCATGAGGGTGAATAAAAGACCACTGTTGCAAATTTAACACGGAATCCGATCCCAGTGCACAAGAAGTTCTCTTGTCACTTATGTACAGTCCTCATATTTCCTACAGGGAACTGAAAATATCTAGGGTTACTCCCTAATCTAAACAAAATTCAACAGCAAGGAAGCTAAGACATAGCTATCCACATACAAAGTGCTGGCAAGAGTTGGATAGAGCTTTTCTAAGCCTGCAGAGACCCTTCACAAGATTTAATATTGACCTACATAACTGGCCTTCTTGCACACTCCCAGAAAAGAAATCCACGCTTCCATTATCACAGATAAGAAGATATAAAACCACACTCAAAATGCAACAGGACTTCTGGAGGGGAAAATGCATGCATATCCAAATCATTGTGTTCTTTTAGAAACAGAAAAATACAATGGAGCTTTAGAAATAACTAAATATAGTAATTTTGGTTCAACTGTAATTAAGGAAGAAAAAAGCACGACTTCCCCACATCCTTTTAAGAGTCATTGTTCAATGTCACAGCGATATTCAATTATTCCATATAAAGAGTATTTACTTTCTTTCTGCATTATTATTATATTACCCACTATTTGTATTACTACAGAATGAGTAGTAATACAGGCCCCCAGCTGAGACTGACAGCCCCCCTCTGCTTGCCACTGTGAAGACATATGGCACAAAAGCATCCCTGAACAGCTTTGTATTGCCAGAGATAAGACAAAGTCTGAAAGAAAGGTAAGGCTGGTGTTTTCATTTCATGGGTAGGGAAATTAAGGGAAACTGGAAAAAAAAAAAAAAAAAAAACTAAGAACTTTACAAATGATTTCACAGGAGATTGCTTCTGTCTATTGTTCGCACTCAGGTCTTTGTGATTTTCATGGACACCTTCACAATGCCTAGGAAGGAATTTTAAGCACTCATCGAACAATGTTCACCGAAAGTAGCGTGTGACACTGTAAAAGGCGTTTCTCCTCAGCGGAAGCTTAAACACTTGCTCAGATGGATACAATGCACGCACACCCCGTCCTGTCAAAGCCCCATCTGAGTCAGAGGGCCAGGTGCATGGCGCAGGGTGCCAGCGGCTCCAGCCACCACGGGGCCCATCCCGGGGAGCAGCCGAGAGACAAGGGACAAGAGGTGTTCTGAAAGGCGAAAGCAACAACGATGGCAGGAATAGACATGGAGAAAACAGGCGTATTTTAAAATCCCCCCAAAAACTTGCAGGACAAAAAAACCTCTGCAGCCTCTGTCCAGCTGCAACATAAACACAGACACCGAGTCAAACAGGAATGGAAACGTGCTTCTCTGCAGGTGGAGGTGTTCAGCAAGACGGCCAAGCTCTCCAAAATCAATGCTGCCAACAGATGCCCAGCCAGCTTCCCAGCTCATCCCAGCACCTCTGCGCAGGGACAACGCGCCCAGACACACCTCAGGTACCCAGCAGAGCACAACACAGACAAGGCCAACGTGTTTGTGCACAGGGTGAACTTCACGAAAATATTTTGCGGGGTATGAAATCTCAAATGTATCCCCTTTGAAACCCTGCAGTTCCAGACCAGGGTTGTAAGCACAGAAGCATCCAATTGCCAGTACATAGGGAAATATTACAGTGGCCAGTGATTAACACCGTTATCTTTTTTCTCATTAATAGCAGTTGTTACTGCATGAATGTGCAACTGCCTAACCTCTATGTGACTGTTTCCAAGGACAAATGAGGAATGCAGAGGGACAGGCCAGCTAATTTTGCTGCTCTCTGCGCATCTGAGTGCTGGGATAAGGCTGTGCATGCCCTGGATGCACCATGACAGACGCTCAACCACTAACTGCCAGTGAGGGCACTTCAGCTCCCCCATGGAGCTGTCAGGTGTCGGTCCCAGAAAAACAGTAAAAATATTAAAAGGAGACAAAAGAAAAGGAGGAAGAAGCCCTGACGCTGTGCACTGCCATGAAGTACGAAAGCTCACAATGGAAAAACAAGGATAATCTTTTTGAATTTATATTGTCACAGTTTTCAGCCAAGAATCTTAAAATACACTTCAAATGTGGTCCAACCTCAGAAAAAAAAATAGGTATAGCTGCAGTATTGTTCTACGTATATGGAAGAAAAAATGGAAATGAAGGAAAACATAGAATAATACTTAGAAGGGCGTCACAAAATTCAGTGACTGCAAGCAGAAGTTAGAAAAAAATCAGGCTATAAATAGGACACTAATTTTTAACTGTGAGGGTAATTAACCACTAGAACTACTTCCCAAGGACTGCAGTGGATTGTCAATTACTGGCAGTTTTCAAGTGAAGACCAGATTTATTTAAAGATACACTCCAACAGGAGTTAATTACACCAACTCCTGCTGCCCAAGTTGTACAGAAGCTCAGACAAAATGATCCACGCGGTCTCCTCTGGCACTCTGGCCTCTGATCAGAGCAGACAGCAATCCAGAAGAAATGTGGGAACAACCAAGGAAACAATTTTAATTGCACCTGTGCAGACTGAGACACCATCACTGCTCTCAGAAGGATCAACACCCAACTCAGCATCAACACAGGGAGAACAGCACGGTGGTACCAGTTCAGTACGTAGTCCACTTAACTCCACCTCACAGTAACAAAGAACAGAAATCAGATGGGGCAGCACCACCTTAAGATGTGTTTGATTTGTAAAAGACATATGGCCAAAGTAATTTTATGTTTGTAAGATGCAGATGAGGCTCCATCCATTTGGTGGCCGGTTTTCTACCACATTTTCTGCTCTGTCCAACATACAGCTGTCAGCATCTTCCCACCTCTCAGAAGGTTTTTAACCTGTAGACCAATTTCAGCCAGACACAGCAGAAGACATTACCAAAGAAATTACATCCTCTGGGAAAACCAGGTAAAAAGCCAAAGTTCGGCATACGCCCTAGCTGAAGAAAAGGCTACAGTGTGAGACCACCCCGGGTACCCAGGGAGAAGGAGGGAGATGAAAATAAAACTGGTCCAGAATGATAGAGCCATTGAGAATGGTGGAGGAGAAATGGGAGCAGCAAATCTTCCCAGCCCTTCATGGCAGCAGAGCTGCCCACCTTGCCTTGCTGGCGGTAAGGTGGTACGGCAGCTGGGCCTGGTTATTTTTGTTAACTAAGAACTGCTCTGTTACTAGTGCTCAGACACTGGCAGGACAGAAAGGAGCCTTCCCCGGCCGGACGCGGCTGACAAACCCAGCAGGCAAGCTGCAGACTGTTGGTTGAAACTCAAAGCATAAAAAACTTGGATTCAAAACAATTCTCCCCAACTCATCTGGTGCTTTCGGAGTCTCTGTAACTGATGCCTTTGCAGCACCTTCCCGTGAAGCCAGGCAACAGCTGAAAAGCTCGAGAGCAACAATGCCAAGGCATTCTCTGCAGTTTCACTGTAATTTGATGTAACAAGCGTTGATCTCAATTCACTGAACATTTGCATCAATTTGCCACCCAGTTTGGTTTAGTTTTAAGGCATTTCTGTTGCATAAAAAAGCAAACAGCATTAAATCATAAATTAATTAGTTGTTTTACAAGCTTAAGGTATGCTGTTCTCCTTCCAGCTATCCTCTGAACTGCATCTTTGCATTTTTTCAGTGATGCACATGGAACAATTTTCATCATTAAGATGAAACTTTCAAGAGCTCTAACAGGAAAGCCCACTGGTGCCGGTAGGTGGTGGAGCATTCCTAAGTGCATTATGAACTGTATTTATAGGAGCTGTCTAGTCATTTAATGGGTTCTTGAATGATTTGCTTAGGTGTTTACTTTTACTAAAAGCAGTTTATAACCTCTGCTCTCGTCTCTGAAGTTCCTCTTAAATCATTCTGTAAATATATCACCAGGCAGTAAGAGAGAGGGACTCAAGTTTTCCACCCTGGGCTTTCATTTCTGTTTACCGTAGGGATCTGTAGTCTCTCTGTTGTCGCAGGAATAGGGCTGACCTCCATATGGTGCAGCACAATTCCCAGACGGATTCAGTTCAGTGCTGGAATCCCCGACGGAGACATTCGCTCTGCTCGCTGTTTCCTGGGGATCCTAACAAGGAAGCCCCTTCCAGTACCCAAAGGCATCGCAGCGCTGCCAGATCCCCTGGGCCGCCCAGCACAGCCGCTCTCAGCATCCACAGAAGTCAACAACGCACTCCGCAGCGGGCACTCTCAAGATGCCTGCCTCTGTGTTTCAGAGGTTTGGACCACGTGGGAAATTCAGCAGAGCAGGTATTAGGCCAAACACTGGCCATTTGCTTCCACCAACATTTAACAGATGCCTTCTCTGCAACATTTTCCAGATGTGGCCCCATCCTTCCTGCACGGAGCAGAGTTTGGGACTGCTCCTCCTCCACCCTTCTCCCTTCCCATGCATTAAGAGTCTGGCAACAGTGCTGCTGCCTCTGTCATCTGTCACCTCATGGCCCTCCCATATATCAATGTTTGACTGCTTTCTATGTAAAACAGGTCATTAAGTTAATCAGAAATTGACTACTACTACAAATACCTTTTGAATAAGGTCAAATTAAGATAAAAGTCCTTGCTCTTTTCGTCTCTCAGCAACAAAGACTATAACCAGGCAGCTAAACCTGCCATTAATGTCAGCGTGCAGATTAAATGTCATTAAAGGCAATTTGTCACTTACATACACACTTATCTCAATCTAATAATTAGCAAAAGGTCAGGCAGATAAACCTGTGTATTTCAATCTTCAATAAATTTCAACTGCAAGAAATGACAAAGTACAAGTTTAACCATATATACACGTATTTGTTTGAAATACATATGTATAATTAAGTGCAGCAAAACAGAATAATCCATTTTAAAGACCTAACTGACACCAAGCCCTCCTCTGACGCTGTTCTTCAGCTGCGGGGAGAAGCCAACGGCGTAACGCTGGGTCCAAGCAACGCCACCAGATGAGCCAACACCACAGCCCCTGCTTCGCAGCACGAGCCCCCTGCAAGATGGGTCAGCAGGTGCTGGCCAGACTGCGCTGCCAGTGTCACAGCTGACGCTTGCTGGCACTCTGGGGGACAGTCTCAGCCAACAAGTGGAGCATGGATGAGTAAAGCACCGAGGCTGAGTTAGCTCTGACCTTCCTGAGTGACTCCTGGGGGGCTGACTGCTATCTACAGCAGCCTAAGGATGGCCAGGTGAGAGGGCAGCTGGGGACAAAGCAAAACCTCTAGTTCTTTGGCCTGGCACCACCACACCTCTCGTAAGGCTCAGATGTGCTTTCGAAACTCTGCGCTGGCAAGGGGGAGACCAGGATTGCCCATACTCGTGCCTTCTCTTCCCTCAGCTCATTGGGAAGATTTTGCAAGCCACTAGAATTCCTGCTAGAATTCAAGCTCTACACAAGCTGTAGAAAACAGAATCACCAAATCTTTGTTTTGGAAATGGTGCAAAATCTCCTTTAAATGACACTGCACTGATGTGGTTGGCTGAGTTGTTTGCTTTAAGGAGAAGCAGAGGAGCAAGCTCAGAGCTTGCAATGAACTCTGCACAACTTGTCCTACCACAGGCACTAGCAAAACTACCCGTGTGCACCCACACAGACTGCAAAATGCAGCATCGGAAGGCATTTCTGTTAGTGGTAACCAATTCCAGCACGTGTCATGTGGGATAGGGATCAAGGGACATTCTTTTAACTGGAAAAATATAAGCTTCACATCTCTCAACAGCCAAGACGGATGTACAAACATTCCTAAATTCAAACCTAGTCCACAGACCGTGCTTCCCTTAAATATTTCAGTCTTTCCGTGCTCTAATGACCATTAACAGCACATTTTCAGATCCCTCCTGTGAGGATACAGCTGTGATATGTATATTAATAACTCAATAACATATGGAGATTTAGAGCAGTAAAGAAGGGGTTTTTAAAGCAGTTTCAAATGGTTCTGTTCATGTTTTGTTTGCTTTTTTGCATATTGGCAGCACTTAACCTATCTTCAATGTCTAAACAGCTACTTGAGGTGGCAGTGCGATGGCAAATTGTCATTATTTAGCTTTTACCTCTGCTTCTAACACAGCGGGGGACGGTTAGTTAACTGCATGGGGATGCTGTGTTGTTTTAATAGTTCATAGCAAAGAAAGATGGTTTTCAGGAGTCAGACAGTTTACCCAGCTGCTTTTCACAAAGGTACTTCATGATTAATGGAAAGTATACGTGTGAAACCAGCTTATACTGCAGCAAGCCAGAATTTTATGCCTCTTATACAGTTGGGGAAGATTTTGGATAACTTTTTAAAAATAAAAAAATCACAGCAAGCATCAACAGTAAAAGCAAATTCTCCTCAGCACAGGTTTTCAAAGCTTTTTTTTTTTTTTTTGGTTAAAAATTTTGCTTTGGGATGGAATATAGTCTTCTTAAGAAGAACCCAACCAAAGGTTTCCAAAGAGAGCTGTTATCACCTGGAGAACAACATCCAAGATCAAGACCTTGCTAGGTTGTGAAAACCTTACTTACATGTTATCCATGTAGTGCACCTTACATTCCCCACTGGTAAGCAGTTAAAATAAAAAAGACAAAGGACTATAAGGGAAGGAAACTAGCATCTCTGTATTACAAGACAGGAGAAGGAGTAAGCAGGAAGAGTATGGGAGATCTATGGAAGAATGAAGAATACATCCTGTGGAGTAGGGAACCGATGTGACACCAAACTGCACCCACAGGTGGACTCCCACCTTCATGTCAGCTGCACAGATTATTTGTATACAGCATCACAGTAAAATACCTCCAAATAGTGCTAAGGAAAAGAAAAATGCAGTTTTAAGAGAAACAGCTCCAAACACAGCTGCTTAAAATTGTCTAGCCCATTTAACTAGAGCTTCGTCCATGTTGTGGGATAGAAACCCATCCGTCCTGTACTCGTGATACTTCACAGAGAGGCCTCTTTTGGCACCGCTCTTCTAGATGGCTGCAAGCCTCACAAGGAGGTGTTCAGGAGAAGCCAGTGACTGTGGACCTCTCAAGTCTGGGTACATCTTGTTAAAGGATGCACCCCAAGTATCAACACCGTGAATCAGTCCAAACATGGGAAGGAGACTACTCAAAGCCATCAGCAGCTCATGAAAATTTAGGTTGGAACCCATCTAAAATGTCTGTGTCCACTTTTTCCATTAGGCAAATGCATTAGCTTTTAGAACGTGTAAGAGACTAACCGGAGGAAGCATAAATAATTTTGTGGTGTCTGGTTTTCAAGACGATGCACACTCTGTATATTCTACCCCTGTTAACTCATTGTCCTATAGTATTTGTTCTGGTGGGGAATGTACACACACCAGCACCCCTCTGTGCCCAAACATATGGCTTCCAGAGATTCTCACATTCTCTGTAATATAACAAAAAAATACAGCAGGCACTGCCTGCAGGCTTACATGTTGACACAGCAAGACTTGGGAGAAGGTTAACCCTTCCGCCTGAGGTCCTGCAGCTGTCCATAAAAAGCTAGCAAAGAGTTCTTCACTGCTGCAGATGGAGGCAGACCAAGCCCTAACTGACACACGGCACGCTTCATGGTCCCTACCCATGAGACAGGCGCTGTCCCTGCACAGACACAGAAGGCATCGTGCTGAAGGCGACCACCAGCACCGCAGTTTGCTCACCACAAGGATGAATCCATAAGAACTTTTTCCTCCCCTAAGCCCATGAAGAACCAGAAAGTCGGACCGAGGAGGCTCTGCCCTCTGCTGCGCCCGTTCTCCTGTGTCAGCGTCCCAGCACTGTCAGGACACGAGTCCGAGAGAGCCAGGTCCCACCCCGTGGCTGTGGTCAGGGCTGCTGTGCTTAAAGGTTACAGTGATTAAGCACTGATTAGTTTAGCCTCAGCAGAATCAATTCCACTCAACTACAAATCTAATTTACATACTGGAGGGGACTCTGCCTGCTCCCTGGGCAGCGTGGTTTTGAATTTAGACTCATTTTTTCTCCAGGATGTGTGTTTTGAGGGATCACACCACAGCTAACAAATGTTTTGACAAAGCTAATGGGACAGTTCTATTTGTGTCACTGCTTCCTCGGCTGGCTTTAATCTGCTCTTTCATAAAAAGCTCTCCAGTTCCCAAACCTCTTTAACATGAAAGCTATGCATGAAAGGATCACCTACACAGGGACATGTTCAGCATTGCTATTCCTCTACAGTGCACTATGGCAGGAAGGCCAACTCCCAAACGTGCTTTTCTTGCAAAGCGTAGCATTTTTCCCAGTTGAATCTGACCCCTCTGAACAGATGTAATCCTAAACAACCAGAAAGGCATTCAGTTAGAAACTTCAGAGATTTCCCAAGTACAAGTTGCAAATGCAGGACTCACAGCACGGTTGGGTTGGAAGGGACAGTACAGCCCCCCAGCCCCAACCCCTGCCGGGGGCTGGCTACCTCCCCCCAGATCAGGCTGCCCACGGCCCACCCAGCCTGGCCTGGAGCACCCCCAGGGATGGGGCACCCACAGCTGCTCTGGGCAGCCTGTATGGGAGTGGGGTGTCTACACAAGCAGGATTATGATAGCCACGAGAGGAAGAGATACATCATGAATTTGCAATAGGAATAAGCCACGGGACACTCCATCCCCTTATGTACTGAGTAAGATGCACATTATATCAAAATTGTAATCAATTTTGAAAAATCAAAGCCTAAGTTTGGGATGACTGTGAGAAAGAGCTCATTTCCATGCCTTTAAGCTGAAAGAACTCCAGCTCACTGGATCTGCAGGCTGAGAGAAGCCCCATTCAGGAGACAACACAAAGAAACAATTCTAGCAGCTGTTTTCTGGTCAGCAACGTATGGCTGCAAGTCACTGGAACGCGAATGCCTGTAATTTCCAGTTTCTGTGAGAACCATAATTTCCAAAATTTATAAAGAGCTTCACTCCTTCAGAGAAGGACATGAATGGCAGCTAAAGGAAACCACATGAGCTTTTCTTCTGAATGTACCAAGGAGAGAAAATGATTGCTTCCTAAACCTAAAATGGATTTTCTACCCAGCGATTTATACAGCATTAGGATACCTGCAGCTAGCATAAGCCAAACCCTCACAAAACGAGCCTGCTGAGACATCTTTTCTGTTACCTCCTTCACCCCACACCAGAAATACCTTCAATTATAAATACATGGCAGCAACCCGATCTGCAACGCCCCCGGCGCATCCTGATCCCCATCACGCAGCTCTCCCTTTCAGCCCAAGCGCTCCGCTGCTGCCTTCTGTCGATACCAGCACAGCACGGCTTCAAATATTTCGCTTAACTTGATCTCTGAAACTGCCATGGGGAGAGGCTGGAGCCTGCTCCCAGCGTTTGCCGAGCAAACCCTCGAACCCAGGAGAGGAGCACCGGCCCTGCCCCTTGCCCGCGGCCGGCAGCTGTGACGGATCCCACAAGTGACAGCTCTGCTCGGCCGGGACCGGCGTCACTCGGCGAGCAAAGCAGCGGCGGTGATGACAGCTTCTCTGATTCCTTCATCAACCGATGTGACTGACTGACCTTTTCCAGTCTGTGCAGCTGCCTCCCTTCTTTATTCAATCACGGCAGAAAATAAGTCCCTTTGGGTGCATCTTGCCCTTTTCATAATTTTAAGTGACCGCAATTGTCATTATGCTTGTTCACTAAATACGGCCGTGAGTGGTGGCACGCTGCAGCTGTGCACAGGGAACCTCGGCTCTGCTCGGACAGACGTCAGATTGCTCCACAATTCCTCTTCAAGACCAAGGCTCACTCCTGCTCCAGGGGTTTGCGTGGCAGCTGCAAGAGCCTCCGTCACCACAGGCAGGGAATGGGCCCCGATTACCTCCAGATTTTGGCAAGGAGAAGGAAGAAACTCCAGCAACATGAAAAATCAAATGTGTTCATGTAGCTCTGCAGGTACACTTTGTTCGTCACGGTGGGAAAGGAGAAAAGCCCTTATTTAACAGCAGTGCAAGGGTTTTTCAGGTAGCTTTGCATCCCCACTCACCTGCAGTGCACGCTGCGGCTACAGAGGGGCAGACCACAATATCCCTCATTGCACGCCAGTGGTTAAAGATGGAAATAATAGATGGAAATAATGAAAAAAAAAAAAAAAAAAAAAAGTTCTGTGCAACAAGCAGTCAGTTTGAAATGGATGTGGCACAAAGGCTGGCTGGCTGTGGCCATTCCATGGCTTCCACTACTGCAGTACGTGGACCCCTTCCACCTACAATAAATTGCAGCAACAAATGTCCTCAGGGACTGTCTGTTGTGTAGGTGCGCAGGCATTCTACAAGTCAGATTTTAGTATTTGGGATAAACCCACAGATTAAAACAATATTTATACACCAGAAAGTCCAAGCCAACAGGAAAACAATCTCTTCACAACTGCTCGAGCTAACAGAAAAGCAGAGGCTGAAATTATTCAACATATTCCTCCTGTAAATTATTTATTCACCTCTAGCAGAGAAAACAGCTCTGTTTAGGTAATGTAGGAACAGGGCTGGCAGCTGCAGGTCTGCAGAAATAAGATGGAAGCTGATGATAGCACAGAGATAGAAGAGACAGAGTAATGCATGGGATCCAGGCTCTTCCCTGGCCGAAGTGTATTTAGTCATTACTCTAAACACTGTAGTTTCAGATGCCCCAAGGAATTCAATCTACTTTCTGCAGAAAGCCGGTTTCTCAAAGGCATGATTTGTACTCGTCTCTCTTAGCCAATAAATACACATCCTTTCATGCTCTTGACAGAATATTGGCAAATGGTACGTAATGACTGCTTTCCGTGGAGGATGTGTGTATGTAGGCTGGATTTTGTTTTGTTTTGAGCTAGTTCAATAGTCATTTCTGTCTGAACTACGGAATTATAAGAACCATCGGGTTACTTCACAGGGTAACAGATTGAAGCTTCAGTGGCCCAAATTACAGGAAAAGATGAGAGATGAAGCGTACTGGCACTCGGGCAGAAAACCAGATGAAAATTTCACAGTGCTCTAACTGCCGATGGGTGTGCTGCTGACGCTCTAAACCTTTGCTGTACCTTGCCATTATTGAGGGATTACAGGACCTTCTGTACAACTGCTGAGCCTGCCAAGTCCTACGAATGCTCACCAAAATCCCACACAAGCTGCTAAAATCTTCAGGGGGTTTTACAAGACAAATTTCAATAATCCCCTTAAGTGCTTCTTTAGAATTGAGCATGAATTTGCCAAATCCAGGATAGCTTATTCTTCTTAAATTCACAGCACAACTAACTAGTGCTGTGCACGTTGCAAGAAAGTCTCAGTGCTCACTTGAATAAGAGGCACAGAATTTCAGTATTCACAAGCTATTCCATGTACAAACTAGGCTGGCAATCTCGGGGTCAAAGACAGCATTAGCATTACACTATTTCCTGACTTTGATCAAACAAGAAATACTGAATAAGGTAATGCTCAGATTCAGCATTCCCACCTTTTCGTGGAATTACTAGCACTGATTTAAGTTAGCAGACCAAAGAAGCTCTAGGAATACCTAAAAAACAGCTCTCTTGCAGTGATTTTTCCCTCTAATTCTGTCCTACAGTAACAAAAGCCAAAGTAGGGGCAAAAAGGAAAATGCCACTTCATCAACAACTGGCAGCAATACTGAAGAGATTACAGAGGGCATAAACTTAAAAGGCTAGGGTGGAAAGGAAATGGAGACAAGGGGAAAAAGTGAAAAGTTGATGTAAAAGAGTTTAAAAACAAATAAGATGACATGGAGAAAGTTAAAGAAAAGTAGTCAAATGGAAACAGATGCAAAAACAGAGGAGAGGAAGAGCAACACGAGCATTAAAGGGCTATCAACAACAGCAGGGAATGGAAGCTGAAGATGGCAGGCAGGCAGAAGTCAAGGGCCCTGATTTCCAGCGCCTCGTCTGCTCCGGCTTCCACCTTGTGAAGCTGAAAGCGTGCCCGATACATCTCCAAAGAACAAACAGTGCTGACGCAGAGTGACTGATAAAACCCTGAGCCTTCAAAGACATTCTCTAAAAATGAAGGCATCCAAAGTTATTAGTCACTCCCGAAAATCCCCCATCCACATCCACTCGTCAAGTACTCAGAGCCATCCGGCACCTTCTCTGACACTGACACAACCAGAACACATGCTGCCCCGTGCTCCAGGCCTTCCAGCATGCAACTCCATGTGCCTCCCCTTCCCCTGGCTGCACAACCTCCCAGCACACACACTTTTTATATGCCATAAGCAAACAGGGGTTGAACCTTTGATGTCTGGCGCAGAATAATTTATAGCTCAGATCCATACTTCTTGAAGAAGGAACTTTGATTTACAGCATGGATATGGGCCTAATCTAGACGCTGAAGCCCCTGGAGCAGGTCCCAACAGAACCGTCCCTCCTGTGCAGATATTCTACTTCTGCCCAAGGTGAAATTTCTTTTCCATTTGCCCTCTGGACACAGCGAGCCTGACTCACTATTTCCATCCTGTCTGTCCTTACAGAAACAGCTGGGATTGGAATCTTCCTCCCCTATCGTATTTCTAACACATGGAGGAAAAAAAAAAAAAAAAAAAAAAAACGGGAAGGGATAAAAAAAAAAGAAAAAAAAAAAAACTGGAAAGGATCACAAAACAAGGAAAAAAAAAAAACTGAACATAAGGAGGGAGCCCCACAGGGCTCTCAAGAAGCCAGTCCCAGTTCTTGTCTGGAGGTGGGAAGCAAAGGGGATGACTTGGAAAGCTCTGGCTTCGAGCGTGCTCATGCCGTCATGAGCCTGACCCTGCGGGGTTCGCAAAGCTCCAATTTTCCTGCTGACAGCCAGAGATTACAGCACTGGTAGCTGAGCTGAAAAAATGCGCTCTAGAAGGTCTCCAAGACAGAGAGGAAGAGAAAATAAACAGTCAGCCCCATGGTGTCACTTTTAGTCACTTTTCTGACAGCAGCCACGCTTTCATACACAGCACTTACAGTAAACAACACAGAGCAAACGGTTTTTTGGCTGTGGGAAGAGGATGCTCTCTTCAGATATTCCACAGCACAGATGAACGCGATGCGACGGCAAACAAAGGGCTCATTACTGCCTGTCTTCTTCCCATTACACCTATCACTCCTGAAGCAGTGGGACCAACCCATGTGCCAGTAACAAAAATAAATATTCACTGTCCAGCAACGTCAGTTCTCAGAGCAGCACAGAACGCCTGAAGTACGGTGGGCCAGATAACACCGTGGGATGAAGTGCACTTAACGCCACGAATCACAGACCTCTGTCTTACAGGATATTGCCATGGTCCCCGTTCTGTTGATTCCATGTATTGAGAACTGTGAAACTTGGCTTCTATTATTTCATTTCCAGTTTAAAAATATATTCTGTGCTTTCTAATGCACTATGCCCTTGCCAAGGAGGTTTCTAGGGTGCTCTGCAACAACAGAACTGGTTTTGATCTCTAACTTGGGCTGGTGGGAATGGATTCAGGTACACCTCCGTACCAGCTCCTGGTTCGGACATGCCACTGCTCAGCCCCCAGCCCAGGCACACACACTCAGATTCCACCAGCACAGCGGTTCAGGAGTAATTAGATTTAATAATTCTCCCCCCCCTTTGACAGTACCGTTGTGTTGCACCATGCTAACACGGTAACTCTGCAGATGGAACTGGAGAGCAATGCCTGCTGTACAAGAGAAATCACACGAAGTGCTAATCTTCAATTGGCTTCCCATTGATTAATGCAAAGGCTGCTTTGCCACTCAGGCCGCGGCAGGAAGCGGGGTAATGGTATCTGCTCCGTCAGCTCCAGACCTCCGCAACTGCTCAGCGAGCCTACAAAGCTTTTAATCTTTAGCATTACAGAACTATCAGAAGGGCAATTTTCCAACACTGGAAAGCAGGTGGAAATCAATGGGAGTAAAGGAATTACGAGTTTTAAGCAGAGCCATTTTACGAGATGTAGATGTCATTCCCACTCCTTTCCGCAAGTAATTGCGATTGCTTTGAAATTAGTCATAGCAGGCCAGGTCTTAGTTCAGGAATACGAGCGAAAACATACTTCTGTACCACTTTAGAAGAGGGGAGAAAAAACCCATGCCTCTGATAACTGGAACATTTCCATGAAATTCACACAAACAGAGGAACTGCACAAGACCACAGCACTAACACCCTGGTGTCCCTTAGACAGGGATACAGAAGGCTTCTGGACACACTTGTAACTGCAGCTCTGCGGTGTATTTTCAAAGTGTGTCAGAACACAAGAAGAGGATTAAGTTCCTTATGCTGCCGCCTCCTCCTCCCTCTTCCAGGGATGACACTGCTAACAGGATAAAGTGAGTGACAGGGTTATATGATCATTACATAAAGGTAGTACACATGCAAAGTCTTCAGAACACAGAAAAAAAAAATATCAAAGAGCTTGCACCATCTGTCTGTGGAGAAAAAAACAACAGCTGGTGCAAGAAGCCGCAAGATGCCAGCCTTACAAGTGACAAGATGGGAAATGACAGGAAACAGCTTTTCACTCTTCTAACAGCAAAAGAAACGTACAGCCCGTGTTCTCGTGTTTGAAAACCTCCAGATGCTGCCCTCTTCTCACATTTCCATATCTTTGTTCATGCAACATCTGAAAGCTTTTCTATTTTTACAGAGGGAGGGGGAAAAGCACAAAGCCATCAAATGTATATATTTTTTTTTTCCTCACAAGAGGATGTTGAATGAATTTTAATCGTGATCATAAGAAAAAAAAAAAAAAAGAAAAATCAGCAGTATTTGATGTGAGAAACCTTTGAAACTTTTTCCTTCTCAGAAGAAATTGCAATGTGTTTGTCTCTAATAAAGGTTGTCTATGATAAATATTTGCCTATTCTGAGACTGATTAGGCCTTTGGATTGATGCAAGGCAATGGCAGGGCTCCCCCTGAGTGTTCTGTAAAGGCAGCAGGCTTCCCCTGAAGCAAGGTAACAAAACCCCTTGGCCAGGGTTTGCCAACGCCTCTTGATGTCAGGAAAGTCAAGCAGTAGATGTGACCTCTGTGCTGAAGTCCCCACCCCGCTGCTCCAGGGAAGCAAATCACTAAGCCAAAGAAAAAGGAAGTCAAAGAAAAGAGGCCATCCAACACCATTCCTCAGAGTCTGGCAACCACAGCTTCAGAAGAGATCTCAGCTACTCAGAAGGCTTGATCTGGGCAAATGATACTGGGACCTGACTGCTAAATGTGTCTGCACTCACCACTGCAAACTGGATGCTATTAAACTAATGCATGTTTTGTGATGAAAAACATAGAGAAGTCACTGCCCCGTGAAGAAACCGTCTCGGTGTGGATGTAGCCCAAAGGCAGACGCACACTGGGGCAGGACAGAGCGCGCAGCGCACGTTCCCAGCAGAAGGCTCCAGGAAGGCTCAGCTGGAAGGCGGCACTGATCTGCAGCTCAGGGGAAGGATCTGGACATCTTGACACTAATCATTCTCCCTCCCTCACAGGCAGATTAGTCCTTGGTTCAGCCAAGTGTTTTGCAGCAAGGAGATAAACCAGGATTATTCACTCCAGACAGAAGTGAGCAAACGGAAAGGTGTCCTCCCGCAGCAAAGCAATACTCCCATGGCAGAGCCCAGCAGGAACCACTGCCGTATTTTACACCTACCCTCAAAGACTGTTGATGGCTGACTTTGGTTTTCTCCTTTCACCCTTCACAATAAGAGCTTGCTCTACCAATTCTCCTGAAACAGTGCCATCTTCCTGATTTTTTTTTTCCTATTCTGATACAAATCAAATCTCTGCTCAGATTTCTAGCGATTGTATGCCAAAAAGTTTATAAAAGAGTCCAGACTGAGAAGGCAAAGCACAGACGACTGAGGTAACACCCCGTGGTGAGAAACCAGGGCGCAGCAGGTTGAAGAACGTGGCTCAGGTGCAGGAGGGGTGTGACAGAGGCAGAGAACCAGCCCTATTCTGCCAACGTGAGCCCCGAGCTGTTTCCAGCTGTGGTAGGTCTTTGAGACAGAAGCGAGGCTCCTGAAAGCCACCCTTGCTGTGCCAGCACCAGCCTATGCAGAGCAAGTGGAATCATAAAAAAACACTTTAGGCATCATCAAGCAAGCCAGCTTAGAGAGAATTTACTAGGTGCTGTTTATTTCTGCCTTTGATTCTCTACACGGTCTCTACAGATCAGAGTACTTAGAAAACATAATTATTTTAATTAGGAGTAATTCAATTAGAATATCTCATTGCCAATAACAACTTTGCTAATAAGAAATGAACACACTTGACTATTTTTTTTCTTTTTTTAATCTTACCTTTGGGGACTCTCTGAATACTTTCCCAGATGTGGAAGCATTTCTTCAACGTTGCATGCCTAATGCTTCCCTCCTGTAGGGTCTGACTCAGGGTATACTCAAGTCCACTGAAGTCTTTCCTTTGCTTCCAGAGGGCACTGGATTGTGCTTTTACTACACTGCTGTATCCCAGGAGGAACAAGGTTAAATGCAGTGCAGGTGAATGGTATAGTAAGCAAGGTGTCTACGAAAATGACGATGCTAATCAGGTTTTGAAGGGCAATCAAATCATCTAGAAGGTAAACAGCACAAGGAACAGTGGGCACACTTGCTGGTGAGTATCTGCTAATGCCTTCAGCCCAAGAATGTATTTTAGGCCTCTTCAATATAACTATCATAAGTGAGTAGCAAGAATAATAGCAGTATTTTCCTCTAACAGCACAAGCAAGGTAGTTTTTGAAACATTCTGTACTAAGCAGCCTTGTGCAGAACATTTGCTAAGCAGGACAGAGGTCCCTAGAAGTGACTGGAGCACCAGTAGTCACAGGCAACATGCATGGATTTCCAGCTTTAACCACAGCTGGGTTTCAGTAAGGGAGACAGATATCTGCACAAACCCCTTCATGCTGAGAACCCACTTAATTCAGAAAGAGGAGGAAACATGTACTGCTGTAGCTAGCAGTGACTTTAGGTTAGAACAGGGGCATAAAACACACACACACACAATGCATCATGGGTTTGCAGGATGCAGAACTTTTGTTTTACCCAGTACTTAAGTAATTGATATCAAACTAGACACAGGGATGCTCAGGGAAGAGCCTCATCTCCAGTTTTTCTGTGGTGGGACACAGGCTACAAGTCACCACCTTACAGCCTTTACCGATTTCATATGCTCACTGTGAACTCACTCTTGTGATACACTTTGTACAGCTGCTAAGCAAAGGTTCTCTGGAATCACTTAACTCCTTTTTGCACCACCTCACGTGAGCAGCCTGCCAATGCCTTCAAGTTCTGTTCATCTGGGAGATATCCCTTGGAGCACAGGTGACAGCCAGTGACACAGCTCTGTGCCGGGGCTCCCCCCCGCCTGCTATTCCCAGGGCTGGGGCAGCACAGGGCACCATACCTGACAGCGACCCCGGGCCAGTCCTCAGCCACTGGGGGCCAACACAGTCTGGTGTCAGCCACAGGAACTGGGACCCATCCGGTGGGAAAGAAGCAGTTTGAGATCTGTGCGGAGGGGGCTGTATGCCCTTAGCACCATGGAAGCTGCACATAGGTAGAACATTTCACTCTTTCTGTCCATTCGCCCTCTGACCCAGTCGGCAGGGCTGTGAGCACCTTGCCTTATCGGGCGCAGATCAGTTCAGGTGTGGACAATCAGCTCCTTCACAGGGTTTTTCACTCCCTCATCCTCTTAACTGGCAGCTGAAGAATATGTTAATGGTGATCTGTCTCAGCCTTAATTGTGATACTATCCTTGCTCAGTACAGCTTGTTTTAGTTCCCATTAACAATAAAGGGTCCCATTATCCAAGGGTGGTACTTGAGAGCATATCTGCAAGAAGAGATCTCATGATTTTAATTAAAAGCTTCCACATATTATTTTCTAAGCTAACAAATATGGCCATAGTTGTAATTACAGAATCACCAAACACAGACTCAAAATCTTGTTAATAATGATATCCTTTTTAAAATCTCATAATCTGAAAAAAAAAAAAAAAAATGTTGTAATTAAGTCACCAAGCAACTATATTTGTCTCCATGAAATAAAGCCAAATCTACAGATAATTGCAAATAACTCATTTCCCAGTGGATTTTTTTGTATGCCAATTAGGCTCACAAATCTCAAGCTGTCACCTTCATCTCCAGACATGCAGCCGGCTGATAGCATAGCTATAAACAAAACAGCCCCAGCGCCTCTCATCTCCTGACTATGAAAGAAAATGAAGTTACTAACACACATTTGTAGATGTCAGCCCCCAGAGAACAGAAATGAAAAAAAAAAATCATTGTGTATATGACAATGAAATACTTCTAGCTTCTGAGAAGAGTGTTCTAGGAACATTCCCAAGAGACTTCTGAGACCGTGGTTCTTTGGTTAACAGCTGCCTCATGACTCAAATCCACACGCACAACCAACTAGGCACAGCCCTAACCAGCATTATCTTTTTTCCTCCAAAACCTTGCAAGCCCTGGGAGCCCCCGTTAAGGAATCCCAGTTAGTCATGTGCACCTGTCGGGTCCGTCTCCCACCCAGCCAACTGCTGGGCTCGCAGGCTTGAAGCGGTGACCGAGCAAAACCAGGGAGCTGGGCAGGACTGCAGCTCGCAGCTCTGCTGCCTTCACCTGTGGCAGCCAGGGATCTTGAAAGGCCTCAGCTGCAGAACTGCTGTTCAGCACCTGTCCTTAGGATCTGCACAGGCACCTCCAGCAATCCCTCACTGCCTCCCTTCCTCTTCTACGGCATGCACCAGACCGTGTTTGCTCTGAGCTGCTTAAACCTGCAAAGGGAGTATTTAGAAATGATCACCTCAATACAGTGATTTCTTCGGAATGTGTAAACAAGTCGAAGCAATGGCCGCAAACAGATCAACAAGCCAGCTTTATGAACTACCAAAATCCAACGTGCTTTGCAACAAGTGTGCGGATGCAAGGGGGTTGCTTTCCCCAGGAATGCAGTCACTGCTGCAGAAACTGCCTGCACCCGGCTCACCCACCCACGGCTCACCGATGGCGAACCTAACTGTGCAGAGGCACGGATTCTAAGCACGCAGGAGATTACGTGCTCTCAGAAAGGGCAAAAAAACTCCAGTACAAGTCCACATTTCAAAAATTCCACAAAATGAAATTCATAAAACTTGAAATGAAGTTGAACCATTAAAGATAAGAGATTATGGCCCAGATTGAACAGACCAACATCAACCTCTGCTTCTTGGCCAAGTGTTTCCTCCTGGATGAGCACTCCAAGGCCTCGAAGCAACCAATGTGAAAATATGAGAAACCCAGGGCGTGGCTTCTGGTAGCACAGGCATATGGGGTGGCTTGGACTTGCTTTGTGGTACCCTGGGGCAAAGATTTGATGGTTCCCCACAAAATTCCCATGCCTGACACACAACCAGAGCACCTCCCACCAATGCCATCACTGCTCCCACCCCTCAAGTTATCTAGGGTTCCCCATACCACGTGCAACTCGCATCACTTCCCAACGCTTTCAGAAAAGGCGTTGATTTCTGCAAGTGAAAGCTGGGCCAGGTGACCTGGACCTCTGTCACCTCCTCTCTGTTCCTCTTTATCCAAAACACCCAACTTCCCCACCCTTGTAACCTGCTGGATGAGGGCAGTGTCATAACCATAGCACTGCCTGTGGTCTGGACGGAGGACAGGCTAAACCTTGGGCAGGTCTGTGCCTACAGCTCGAGTCTATCGCTGTTCAAAACGTGACGCTGAGCCAGGACCCTGCAACCAGTGCTAATGCTCCTGCCAGTGTGTCACACGGAAGGACATGAGCACAGCCAAAAGCCTATTGCATTTATATCAGAAGGCCCTATTTTTAAGGAACAACTTAAAGATTGCAAAGAAAGGAAGAAAAATGCTGTGGGATTTAAAATGCCTAAAGATGATGCATCTCTACCCATAATCAATCAAGCCTTCAGAAATGCTGATTAATCCCAGCAGCCATAAAGCATGGCAGTTACAGGTTTGTTGCATCTCTGAAATCCAGATGACTTCCTACCAAAAAAA
>VXAV01000066.1:48187-65887 GCA_013399715.1 Alectura lathami
AAAAAAAATCCACAAAGCCAGCTTCAAACACCTGTGTCTGAAAGGTGTGCTCTCCCCTTTTCCAGCATCATTTTAGGGGGAGGGGGGGAACAAACAGACAGCATTTGTAACAAAGCACACTGATAATCAGGTAGATGCTTCATTTTTTTTTCTTTCTGACTTTAACAAAAGCCTGGATCTACCAGTCAAATCAAACAGTGTGCAGTAAAGCATTAAGTCTGTCTTCAACAAGTTTAATTACTGTGTAAATGAAAGAAATTATTATTCATTCATGACATTTATTTCAGTTCCAGTGTTAGCTGCTTTTATAAAGCTGGGACTGGAGGGCGGGGGTGGGAGGAGGAGGCTGGGTGTATAATTACTACTATATTTCTTTGCCAAACATTAGTGAACTTAAACAAAAAAGTGCTTGTTTTCTGTAAAGAGGAAAAAGCATGTGAGCTATCAACGATGAATCTTAAGGACGCCCACAGGCTTGACACGGTGCCAGGCTCTGATAGGTACACCAATATTTGGAAGGCTGATAACAGAGAGCCTATTGAAGCCCCAAGACCAGCTCGGGACTCTGGTGGGTCAAAAGCCACCCAAACTATGGGAACAATCCAAGCCAGCAGCCCCTGGGGAGTAACGGGAGCCACTGTGCGACATGAAAGATAAACAGGCAGCTGATGCTATCGGGGACGATCGGACAAGGCATCTTTTCTACAGGATTTTCACAGGGCTTCAACTTCCAACAAAGGAACGGGAAAATAAAAACCCATAAGCTGACTCAGATCTGGCATTTTTGAAGGTCTGAGGGAGAACACAAGGGAAAGGCTGCAGAGGGTACACGGGTGATGCAGGTAGATAAGAGAGACCCTGCAGCCTCCTTCGTTTTGCACGCTGTGCTGAGCCCAGGAGGACGTTTGTTACCTGCTCCGATCCACCCAAAATGCTCTGCCTTCCTGAGAAGGCTGTAAACAAATCAGTGACTAATGAAAATATGCTCTTTTTGGGACAAGTCATCCCTGTCCTTTCCTAGCCCTCTAACTATCAGCATGTACTTACAGGAGGGATTACGCTCTGCAGAAGCGGCCTCAGTTCACTTTAACAACAACAACAAAAAAAAAAAAAAAAGTAAAACCAACCCTGGGCCACACAAGTTGTAAAAAAAATTACAGCCGATGCTTTTAGATAAGTGAAAGGAGCAGGAATGATCCGGAAGGTCAGCATAAGCAAGGGAGTAAGTGCAGTGATGTTTCACATCCACATTTAGGCATACTGTACATCCCGTGAGCCAGTCAGACAGTATGTCCTTTTTAAGAGATGCTCTGCAGAACTGCTGTGGCTGACTACCACGGCTAAGGCATTCAGTGATCCTCTGAGAGCCTGTGAAGCGCGTGCGCTCCACTACAGGAGTAAACAAACACAACTAATTTCCCCATTTCAGAGTAATACATATCAAAGCCCATTCTGAACTCAATCCCAATTCATAATGAGCCGCTCTGAAGTTTGTTCCCAATTCCTTGCTAAACCAAATCAAGCCAACTGGAACAAGCCATAATCCAAGCAGAATTCAATGAACTGCGCCCATTAAGACAGCTATTAAAGCTTGTTCTCAGGGTTTAAAGCAGGAGATTTAAGGTGGAGAAGAGATTATCCCACATCTGCCTCCAAGACCTCCCTCTGCTGGCATCAAACTGCCCCTGTCAGACAGGCCAGATGCAGAAGGGCTGCATCTGAGACACTGACCCAGTATCTCATGTCCTATGTGCCATGGTTTTTGCCTACTGACCGCATTTCTATCACCTCCACACCTTGATTATGTTGAAATTTGAGGCTCAGAAATCTTGGACATTGCTGGTTTGGGCCAAGCTTGCTGCTGCTTCCATTGGCCTCAGAGCAGCCCACGCCAACAGCTCCATCCTCCCTCCTGCTTAGACCAGAGGGTTCTCAGACACAAAGCACTGTCTCCTGCCTGATTACTGCCCTTCCCCACCAGCCATAAGGATAATAACAAAGGTAATCACACCCACAAATAGGTTTAGCAGCACAGCCATGTCAGAGCCAATACTTTGGTTAACATCTGCATAACAATATCTGCATCTAGTTTCTCACTGCTGCTTAATAGCCGAATTTATGACATTTGTAACAGGAGCCTAACTGCCCCGTCCTCTTAGGACTTCTCAACATCACTGCAAGAGGAGGCACAAATACAGGCAGCATTCCTTGCAACACCCATCTGTGTGCTTCACCCCTGTTTAATAACCCTTTGTCAGAGGACAGCTGGGCTCAGGGCTCATTGGAAATGTCAGCTGTAAGAACAGGCAGGGGGTTGTCTGGGGTTTTCCCGAGGAGGTGAGGGGACGCCACAAATCCAACTCCACCTGCCCAGTGGCTTCATGTTTGATTGCAATGAGTCGAGTTTCCATGCTCGCTGATGCAGGCTCTTCTCTGACCACAGAAACTTTACCATAGAGGGCAACAATATTCCCCTCCTGCAAGGGGGTAAGCGTGTAGCGAGCGCTCAGTGGGGAAGAGCAAACCTCACCGAGGCAGGCACTCATGGGCAATGGCCAGCCAGGCTGGAAAGCACACAGCCTGTCAGTAGGCATTGCTGCAGCCAGCTGAGATGTACAAACAACTCATATAAGACAACACCAAAAATAAAGCTAATTACTTTAGGCTCATGATAAGAGAGATCTTTTTCAACAGGCAACTTTGCAAGGTCACCTCTCTTGCTTTATTCTCTCTCTTTTTTTCAAACAAATGACACTGAACCCATTTCAAAGCTTATCTAATTCCACCTCATGGCAGAAAGGGGTTAAGACCTATAAATAAATAAATAAATACCTAGAGATGAAAAGAAAGCCAGGCTGGCAGAAGAGTTAGGGCAATATTTATAAAAAGAAAAAAGAAGAGATTTTCTTACAGTCAAAACACAACCACAACCCCAGCGTTTAAGGTCACTTCCTCTCTCCACAGAGCTGGGAGCAATGCTGTCAATCAGCCCCGTGCTGGCAGTCTGAGCTCACTCCGGGTACAGAAAGCGGCAGAGCATCAGAGTAACATTTACCCTCTGGGGCCAGGGGATGGAGCACGCAGCTTCCTGTTGATTCCAAAGGTCCTTTAGGAAAGACAGGGCCGCTGGTTTATCAGTGCTGACATTCAGCTCTCAGAGTATCAGGCTGATACCTTTTGAATTTAATCACAGAATCACTTAGGTTGGAAAAGACCTTCAAGAACAAGTCCAACCACCTAACACCACCAAGGCTACCGATAAGCCACATCCCTAAGTGCCACATCCACAAGCCATCCTTGGAGTTATTTGAGAGACAAATCCACCATTTTCCTGGACAGCCCATTCCAATGCCTGACCATCCTTTCTGTGAGGGGTGCAGCCTCCTGTCAGATAGCCGCAGAGTGCCATGAGGTCTGCCCTCAGCCTCCCCACTGCTCTCCCTCTTACTCCTTACACAGCTGACTCTACCTAGCACAGGGACTGTTTTCCCCCTTTTGCTGGTGCCTTCCCGGGCCCCACCATGCCCCACACTCAGTGGGATTGACAGATGGGGCACAGCAAAGGGCCCCAGGAGCTCCAAGGCCACCTTGGTGGTGATTCCTGAAAGCAACGCACCTGCACTGCTGCAGATCTGAGGGATTGCTGCAGATGGACGAGAGCCTGGGAGGGAACGTCACAAGGACAGCTGACCCAAATACCACTTGCCAGTGTGGAAACATTCATCACACTCTTGCCAGGGAATCCCAGCCACCATCAACCCCTTTGCCCAGCTTTCGCGCTGGCGGGGCAGCCCCTCTGCAGTGCACGCCAGTGCTGGGCTCAGCTGTTGGAATGTGAGGGCCTCGGGCTCCAGGCGGCTTGGCTAAAACACTGACCTAGCGGAGGAGAAAAAAATAATCCATTGTGTTTCTTCTGAGAGGAGAGTCTGCCCTGTACAGACATGCAAATTGTGTTAGCATACATGAGGCGGTCCGAAGGTGATCCACTGACCCCCCCTAAATTGAAAGGCAAACCCTCGCTGCCTAAATCCGGGTCAGAACCTCCCCTTGCATTTGGTTCATCACATGTCTTTGGGCAAGTCACTCCAAGATGGGTAGTCCTACATGAAATGGGATATTTACTTCATTTTAGAGATAGATTAGCTGCATAACACGCTGAGGTCTTTCAGGTTAAGATATCACGATTCTTCCCTTACAAATTTACCCTGAGACAATGACATCGACCTACAGCCATTCAGTTGCCACTGTCTATATTATGCTCTGAGTGTATGTTATGCTGGGATTGTGTTTCATGGCTGCATGCTATCACAACATCAATGAACTGATAAAGTGACAACGAGGTCTTGGGCAGACTCAGGAAAGATCTGGGCAGTGAAAAAAAGTTCTGGGTTCATTTTTTATGTCTACTTAAGTAATAAATCATATTAAATAATCCTTACATAATAAATCCAAAAGAATTTTTAGAGTGAAGCCAGTAGAGCTATTCAGAATCATTCTATTCTAGATGTGGAATCAGGCAATAAAAGAAACAAATACGTGCTTGGTGTAATATTCAATATAACACAGGGCATCTGTTTCTCACTGATCCCAGTAGTCCTTTCCTTGCTCATCTATCCTGATGCTTCTTGAAGATGCAAAAAGGCACTGTCCACAACCAAACATGCTGGTGAAGTTGCTCCACAATTTCTATTTTAGCTAAACCATTACCCAAGCTAGTGACGGTGTATGGAATCACACAGCATTTCCCCCTTCATCACAAAATGGAAGTGGATTTCAGACAAGGTCTCCATGAAATTCACAGGCTGACATCTTGTCTCCGAGACTTAGCAATGCTTAGTTGACTTTCATTGAGTTGATCATATGAGGCAGGATTTCAGAAGGAAATTAAAGGCTATTGCCATTTTCTTCTACAAACCTCAGAGAATTACTAAGTGGAAAAACCAGACCCTGTATCAAAATTAAGGAGACACAACTGGTACTGTACCTGTGTGTGGCAATGTTTAAACCTAGATGTAGGACAGGACTGGAAACGTGCACTTGCACAGACACTTGCACACAAACCTTTCGGGTGTTTTGTTTACAGTCACAATAAAAATCAGTTTGCATCTCGCTGGGACTCTTCCCAGGTCGATGTTGATCACTGAATGTTCCACAGTCTCCATATTTGGAAAGAAACACTTACGGATACGCAGGCTCTATTATGGCTCTTTTAACTAAAGAGGATGAAACCATTGATGGAACTGCACAGGATATGCTGCACTTAGGAAATACACACACACACAGATTTTCTTCTGCATTTATACCTCTGCACTCAGAGATGCAAAGCAGAGTGCTTTGCACGCCAGTTTCCAGTAATGTCAGGAGCCCCGGGAGCACCACCTGGCATGCAGAGGGCAGGAAGACACCCAGCCCCAGCCCCTTGGTTCTGTCACTGACCCGCTGCCAGAGCCACACTCCCACCCCTGCTCTGACTTCCAGGAGTCACTTACACCCCCGAGGGACTTCCTGGGTTTGTTCTTGCTCCGTGCTTTGAGTTCAGAGTGAGAGCCTGCCCCTGCTCCACTCCTAGCTGACACTGTGCAGGGCCAGGCACTTCTGCCACACACTGCCTGTTGCTCTGACCTTCCCCAAGTCCTGCAAGTGCTGCTTTGGGTCAAAACAACAGATTCAAGTGTGAAACTGCCAGGCTGATGATCAAGGAACACCTGTAGGTGCTTGCTTGTTCTCAAGAAAAAGGATTACTCAAAATACTTATCGGTCATTTTCTGCCTGTGTCAGGTGGGGGAGCCTGCTCTCCTCTCTGACAGGAGAGCTCTCACGCTCAAAACCTTCAGAGAATTAAATAAATATTCCTTTTACATAGACTGAACTGTGCCATGGAGACTGAAGATTTCTCCTACCTAATAACATATTGAAATAAAACAACCAACCCAGAGGAAACCAGGAACCTTCGTAGCCCATTCAGGCCTGCTTCTCTCCTCCACCACACAGAGGCCCTGATGAGCGCCCCGATTCAGACGTTAGATGTAAGTGCTTGGGGTTAGAGGAGAAGGGATCCCAGCCTCAGTTGCCCAAAACAAGAAGGGAAGCCTCCCCTTGCCTTTGCATCCAGAGGTTTTACCATACCCTGCCGCAGGCAGCACCAGATGCGGGCCACCCCAACAACCCGCGGCTGAGGCCGCTGCTTCACGCCTGCCAGCGCCTCCAGATGTCACAGCTCGTCGTTTGTACATCTTTCTCATGGTCTTGTAAGACGTCCATGCAACCAATCCACTGCTGACGGATTGATTGGGATTTTAACAAAAAAGTGACTTACGAAAGCAATATGAAATCTACGGCGTGCTATGCCAGGACACTTTTTGGTGTACCTAATAATTACTGAGATTTATTAGCTGTACCTTCTAACAGTCTCAGAGGTGAATACTACTGAGCTCACAAAAGCAGCACATCTTCCAACAACCTCCTTCCAGTGATGGCAAAGCACCCACACCCCTGTCTATAACAGCCTGCCCTTACTGAGAGAGAAGTGGCATTTTGTGCTCCCAGTTTCTCTATCTATACTGTGATATCCAAGCACTCAACAAGCCCATCTTCCCACTCAACAAGCCCATCTTCCCAGACTACTAAGAAAATTTCAACCTGTACCTCCAGACAGACGATCCAGATTTCTCTTTAGTTTCTCACTTTCACATGGAAGAGGAAAACACAACAGTTGGTGCTCAGCTGAGTGCAAGGGCAGTGCTCCAGCCAACGAGCAGGAGCAAGGGAATCAGCAGCAGGGGGTGGGCTCGCCCTGCTGCTCTGATGCGAGGCACTGCCCTCCCAAGACTTCTCACGGTCTCTGGTTGCAAACTCCAACAGCACACCCACAGCACTCATAACCACCATCAGGGCCATGCCCAGGAAGGTGGGAGCAGTTCTCTTCACCCAACACCCACAGACCTTGTCACCCAGACCCACAGCACTGTACCTAATCACTGTCAGTCCCTGACAGAAAGGGGGGGGGATGCTTCCTTGGAGCGAGAGGCAGACGTAACACCTCCAACGTACCATATGGATGCCGCTCTCTCAAAACTTGTTGCCCTGACCCCTTTCTGTTTCAGCATCCCACTCCCCACTTCCTTAGTGCTGCAGAATGCAGTTTAGTTCAGAAGGGGCCCCACAGACCCAGAAGCAAAGACCTTTTCAGCATGCATCAGATGCTCAACCTCAGTGACACCCAAGTCAGGAAATCCACACCAAGTCATAACAAATTGAGGCAGAATGGAAACGAGCACAAAACCGTCTTTGAGAGGCAGCTGATTTTCTCTGTCCAGGCCCCGCTGCTAATGTATTTTAACACGATTTCAGCTTTAACTCTCCTGGATTGACAACAGAATTGAATTACACTTCCAAATCTCTCTCTTTCAACTTGTCATACAATTTATAATCCAACAAGAAGCACTTCCTTGGCAGAGTTGCAATTGTTATATTTTTCCAGCTTTTCTGATGTAGGGATTTTAATCTTTTTAGCCATGAATCAACTTCTCTGTACTAGCTCTCATGGAAAAATCAGCTATTGCTAGCCATGCAAGCTGCCAAGTTCCTGGGACCAGATGGAATGAATCCTAGACTTCTGAAGGAGAGCACTGACAATCAGAGAGAATACACTAAACACAAGTGAAGTTTCAAGAACGCTGGACAAAGATTGATTGCAACACTGAAAAATTACAGAAGACTAAACAAGGAAACAGAAACACTATCTATTCATCTCTAACATCTGCATCATGTAGAACATTGGAAGCTACAAATACTGCTTGTGTAAAGCTACAAAATAACGCAACCCACATGTCCTCCTCCCTTCGCTCCCCAGAGCAGGGATGCAGTGCCCTCTTCTGACACGGAGGCTGACCCTATCCTGTGTGCGCACTCAAGCTGGTCATCAATTATTTGCAAAAGTGCAGAGCAAGACTGAAAAATCTGCTGCAGGGGAAAGGCAAGAGGAGACATTTTATAACACTGTTGAGACCTACAGATTAGGGATCTGTCTCGAAGCACAACTTTAACAAGGTACGTTAGAGCCGCCATCAAAGTAATGCAATGAAGCCAAGTGAAAATGGTGGGAAAAAAGACCAGATACCCAGCTTTCAGCATATTTCTATCATTACCATGGAGCGATATATGGCATTTGTACATTCACCTCCTCTAATTTCCTCTGTCATCTTTCACAGTCTGTATTTGGGTGTTCAGGAAAGGAACAAGTTGGTCACCGAACCCGTGTTTGTGACAGTCAGTGAAATCCTATCCCATCTTTTAAGCAGATTAGGATCTACACAGAGACCTTTGAACCTGCTGTGTTATCGTGTTAGCTTTCACAGCTCCTTCCCAAAGGAATAAAATGACTCCATCTAATTAGACTCAAACTCTCCTCGTCTGCCCCAGACTACTGAAGACTTCCTTTCCACCTCATTCAAATATAAACATATTTGAGGCTGAACAACCTGTACTGGGGTGCTATAGAGCTCTCTAACGCAGTAATTCACTCATCTCAAAACTCTTCTTGGGATCCTGCTGCTTGCCTCTTTTCAGTACTGTATGTTGTCCAAAAGCTCCAAACAAAGGCATCGCAATGCCCCCCACAACACCGCTCAGATAATAATTCTGATGACATGGATGCATTCACACCCATCTTGTGGGTGGAGAAAATGAAGCATATAGAAGAAGGGAAGTGAGTTCCGTCTTCCCAGTTCTACAGCGCTTTGGCGGAATATTAGGAATCCAGCTATTAATACTAGGCTGCAATTACTCCATGATACGCCTTTGTTTTCAAGCAACATTCACTGCCAAATCCATAGCTGCTGAGCTCACTGGGTGTTGAAGAACACCATTTTATCTAACAGACATCATGCAATACGGGGCGCTTCAGGACGCGCTGCCCCAGCACCACCAGCACAGAGGAGCGGCTGCAGGTGCAGGTCAAAGGCCCAGCTCCTGCAGCGTCCCTTTTCCAATGGTGGCCACAAATGGATGTCCAAAGAAGTAGAACAAAAACAGGCTAAGCATATATAATACTATTGCCTTTATTTCAGGTATTTTATTTACCTTTTGCTTCCATCTCCAGTTGCTTCCAGCTCACTGAGCCTCCTGATGTAGTTTCTGCCTGCCCTGTAACGATCAGTTGGTTTCTTTCCCGTTAATTTGACTCTTCTCCCCGAAGAGATATAAACTTTCAGCACTCAACAATTTCCTTCAACTGGCCAAGACCTTAATGAAGAACCATCCACTTCTGATCTCCTTCAGCCCGTCTCTTCTCAGCTTCCTCTGATGACCCCAAGTTCTCGTGTCAGGAGGCAATGAACAAACCCCATCCTCCCTATGCCCCATCTGATCTTGCAGATCTCTGATGTACCTCCTTTTAGGGTCACCTATTCACTCAGCTGAAGGTGAGTTCACTTCGTTCGCCCACAGGCCATCTGGAACCTCTGAACAGCCTCGAGGTTCTCTGAGCTCTTACGGTGTCTGCAGAACTTTGCAAAGCAGAGGACAAGGGCTGCACTCTGTGCCCACAAGGACGGTAAATCAGGAATTTCTGCTTTGTCATAACAATGCTGTCTGTTCCTTTCTTAGCACCTTCCCTAATTTTTAGTTGTTTAGTCTTTTTTACTGAATATTGTGCCTATGTTTTGATGGAAATATCCATTATAACCTCAAGATCTCACTCATACCAGCTCAGAGTCCGCTCTTGTATTCAAGGCGTCAGGACTGTTTTAGGGGAGAATCCACAGCCCTCGAAAGCAACACAGACATCCCTGTGCGGCACAGGCTTACCACCACGGTGAATTTAGACGCAGACATTTCCATTCTGAATCCCTTTGTGACTTGCAGTAACTTTGTGCAGCTACTCCACACCATAAAACATAATTTTAACATACCCAGTGCTGTTTTCATACAACCAGGATCTTCAAATTTGCTAAAAGTACACATGAATATTTAATAGAGCAAGCAATACTGCTCTCCCATCCAATTGCAAACAAGACTATTTTTCCTCCCAAACAAATCCAATAACTTCATTATCTGATGTAGTCTGTTCTTATTCTTCTATTCCACAATTTTCAAATATTTGCAGTTGTAAGTCTTTCAAAGCTTTAATTTACTTGAAATGATTGAGAAGCACCCTGTTAATCTTTTATCAGTTTTATTACAAACTGTAAACAAAACCCAGTGCTTAAATAATTAAAGGGCAGAACTAGTCCACAGGCAAATGAAGTCCAGGAAAAAAATAAAATAAAATCAGAGTACACCCTTAGATTTTTTTCTTCCCATCTAAAGAATTAGTGAAACTGGCTTCAAACCAGAAAATCTTTCTAGATGAGCAGATTGCGTGTGATATCCCCCCAGCCAGCCTCTCTCCTCCGCTGTGTGCTGAATATTAATCTACCAAGCACCTCCACATTGCTGAGTGCAGCATTAAACGTGCCACAGGCTCACAAGTCAAAGGCTGTGTCCCAAACAGCCACTCAACAGAATTCCTCTGCCCGCATGTGTGTGCCCAGCCGTGCTGGGGGATCTGTTTCCAGCAGAAGGCCGTACACCACAGCTCATCTCGCGGAAGGGAGCTGGCAGATGACCTCATCACCCAGTGGCATCCACTCACCTTAGCTTAGACCTCGCTGGGCCCGCAGCAGGATGCAGAGAGCCCCTACCTGCCTCCCTCACCTGGAGCACGCGCCGAGCCGCGCGGCTGGCAGCTCGTGGTGTAATGCTGGCAGCGCCCCGTTTGGCCACAGACCCCAAAACCACAAGGATTATCACGTTCTCAGATGGCTTCAATAGCAAGGGCACTGCCACAGCCGTCTGCAGTTCCACTGAACCATCAGCAAGGCCCAGCCCAGGGGCACATGGGCAGATGCCATAGTGGGAGCTGTGAGCCCTGTAAGAGGGGTCGGTGTCCTGGGAAGCAAAAGTTCAGAAAAGGGCTGAAACAACCTTGGAAAAAGAAAATACGTTCTGGCCCCCGGCCTGCAGTGAAGCCTGCAGGGAGACACAGCACATGGGTTTTAATGCAGGGCCTCCAGGCAGGAGCCCTGACAACGGGGACACAGCGATGACACTGCTGAGTCTGGTCCTTCATAAAACCACTAGGGCTACAGCCACATAGCTGCTCAGAGCTTGCTCTAATTGTTTGGATTGAAAAGTGCTATTTAATGTAATTATCACTGTTATTACAACCGAGGCTATCATCTACCAACTCTTCAATCAACAGTTGTGAAGAGAACAGTGCTTACCAATACCACGCATGGTACAATCATTTTGGAAGTGTTGATACAAGGTTTCCAGCTTTCTAATGCGTTTAAAATTATATTTCCTTCCTGTTACAGAAGAGACCGTCTCTTATGAAGCTCTCCAAAGCACTGCAGTCTGCAGAAAACCTGAGTAACTACGAGAGCAAATCTGTGTAAATTCCAGTTACCTTTTGAAGGCTACGCTGCCATGCACACAAAATGAATTTAAGTGCTTTACACACACTTAAAAATGTGCAATGGGTGCATTGCTAGCCTACTACATGCAGTTCATTGTGCGAAGTTTTTTATTGTATGTTCTGTGCAGTGGGCTGTAAAAGTTGCTTAACAGAAGAAAATACATTTGATTAAAAATTTACATCGGAAGAATGTAACTGGCCTTTTTTTTTTTCTTGCTATTTCACCTGTCACTGACTAGTCCCATCAGCGTGTGCAGTTCCTCTTACTCTCACAAATACATAAACAGGAATAGAAATTAAACAGCTTCAGGTCTAGGTCCCAAACCATATGAAAGACAAAACTGTCCCTAATCTGGCTCCAGCTGAAACTGGAGGAAAAAAGCAATAACAACAACAAAAAAAACCACCGTGTTTCCAGTTGGAGATGGGAGGATCCTGAAGTGCCACCGGGATGCTTAAACAGTTTCTGCTCCAGTGACTCCCTTTGTGAGAAACACCAAAGGGAAAGCTGGTGGCACTGGGACTTCCCAACCCCTGCCACACCTGGCTGTTGCAAGCCTGGGGCTCCTGGCATCTGCCCAGGCCAAGCAGCCCTTGGGTTGTTCTCCTGTGCAACAACTGCCCCGCATTCAAGGAAGAAAAAGTCCTTTAAACCTCTGCCATACTGCCACCAGAACCAAGTGAACCTCCTGATCCATCGGTGCTTCCGAGCCTTCACTTCAAAACGCTAGGGGTTAGTGACAAGCACCTACAGGAAACGGCAGCTGTTCAGAAGGATTTAACATCCTACTGAAGACACCTCTATCTAAAAACAAACAAAAGCTCTCGCAAGAACTGCCCAACTCCCAGGAATGGACAGAACTGGAGAACTGCCCACTTACAATAACTCAGTAAACAACACTTAGGCCAACCGTATTTGGCACTACTCTGCACAGGCTTAGAAATCTGAGCTGACTTCAAGCGCCCTATGACAGTGCAGACCAGGTGGAGAATATAACACAGAGAGAACACAACATAGAGGCTTGCAGCCTGCACTGGTCTGTCAATTTGGGGACAAACTGCTACCTTCATAACGCGCAGCAGAAACAAGGAGCGACCTGCACCCAGCGCAGCCCTGCCCACTTGTGAGCCCTGGCGCTCACAAGGCACCAGGACATGAGCTGGTGTTTCCTGCTGGCCTGCCTGCCAGATGTACCCTCTACAAACAGAGCATCTGCAAAGGAAGTAAAAAAGCAAGGGAAGGGAAAACACTGCTCAGGACCACTTGCCAGCCCCACGCACAGCACAGCAGCTGTGCAGGCTGCATCCACCATCAGCATGTGCCCATCGTCCTTTGACACCTCTGCGCTCACCGAAGCGCCAGGTAAAATCACAGCACAATAAGCAACAGGCAAAGCACGAAGTAAGGAAACTCTGACAGTGCTGTAACTGCAAACATGGGGTTCCAAAGTCACCAATCAAAGCAGCTGTCCCTGATTTTTGATCCAGCCTTGGCTACAGACTTCTGGAAGAGCTCATCCTTCCAGTGAAAACACATTTATGTGAGCTCAGGTAACCACAGAGATTTGGCATCCCAGCTGCCCAGCTCTTTCAGCCACCTGTGATAGACAAACACTGTGCGTATTTCAAAACCTGGTCTAAGGAAACCATGGACTTCTGATAATTTGTTCCCTACAACAGCAAGGGGAAGAAATGGTCCTGAGATGGAAAACACTGTGGGAGAGAGTTCATGCCACACAGGAGATAAATAACCATCTCTTTGTCAAACTACTCTTACAAAAGACAAGTAACAGAGCAAAGTCAGAAGACATCAAAAATGGCATTCTCTAAAAATACAGCCAACACGTTCACTTACAGCTGCACAGCAGCCCTTTCACGATGCTTCCCTCTGCTTGTCTAGAAAGATGCTTCCTGCATCGATCCCCCCAGAAGAGCCACACACCCTAATGGAAGTCACATTGGCTGTGCTATGCGCTGCTCAATGCCACGCCGCTGAATTACTGGGAGCAGACCTCATCATACTCTTAAAAAGCAATTTGGAATCAGGGCTTTGATTTAGATTGGCTTCATCCTTTACTTTCCAAGTATAACCGGTAATAATGTACTCTGTGAGTTTAACGTTTGAAACAGGGGTTCCATTTACCTCTTTGTAGTTACTCGAGGAAAATGACTGTAATCGAAATCTTTCTGCTGGAAATGAAGCCCTTCAGACATCCAAAGTGGTTGCAGGTCCTTACGGCTTTTTATTTTAGCTGTCAAACCTGTAAACTGCCTTTCATACTGCTGGGAGTCTTACGCTAGAGTAGAACGAATGCACCCTGCATCTGGGTACTGGGCATTTTAATCTCATTTTCCAGCCAGGAGTACAGCACTTCTCTCCCTTGGGCAGTGCCGGGAACAGGAAAATTAACCTTCGCCTCGGTTCAGCAATACCTATCAAATGAAGCCCAAAGGGGGCGAGGGGCTTTTCGAGGACAAAGCAGAAATCTTTCAGGTTCTCCAGCAGCATCCATAAACTCCTTCAGATTCAAGCAGCAGCACATGGAGCCAGGCTGCCCACTCCTGCTGCCTCTTTACACCTCTCCCACACTTTCTAGAATTTCATACGTTTCCAAGAGCTTTTTTATTTTTCCTCAGATCAAACTGATTTCCTAGTGTCAGCATTATTATATGTACAGAACTGTTGAATTTTAATTACAGAGTAAATGCAGTCAGATTGAATATGGGTATTATGTAAAAACGGCTGGTGTTCAAATGACCTTATACTAATTCTTTGTAAACATAAAAACTTTGGGTTTTTTTCCAAGAGCTCCCTTTCAGTTCATATAACAGAATGTTTGCAATTAACTTGATAATAGACTCAAGATGAAGTCGTGTGGATTTCTACTTCAGTTTTAATATCTGATTATTTTAACCACAATAAGAAGTACAGTGCTGTGCAATGGTCTTACAGCACTTGTCTAACATGACACAGCGTAACTGTTTGGATGACTTGCACAAACTAACAGCCCAAGGACACCTGCTTATCCAGCACCCATCCATTCTACTTCCAGGCCCAGCATGGCTGCGGGACAGAAGGTGACTACACAATCACCCTGCGACCTCCTGCTGCTGCAGCAATCGCGCAGCCACAACTTTCCTCCTACAGCAGAAGGGATGGTGTATCTGCATCTGCTCCAGTTCCTGTTTATTTGGGGCATCACACACCTCGGAGGCAGGCAGCCCCTCCAGTGAGGCACGCCACAGGCACTCCGTAGTTCCCTGTATCTACGGGAACCTGCAGTGCACGGAAGGGTGGCTCTGGAGGGGAACAGGGCAGCTGGATTTCCTGCCAGTGTAAAACAGCCGCCGTGCGAGCAGCCAGGCAACAGGCGTTTGCTGGCTAAGGTATCTCAAGGTACTGGGCAGATGCAATGAGTTTGGGAGCTCACAGAAGACCTGTGGGGCTTGGACTTCCCCAAAGCTCGAGCGGGTTCTGTCACCAAGCTTCAGCTCAGGTCCTCCCCTTCTGGGGAGGCTGCAGGTGAGCCAGGTGAGATCAGCAACTCGCACACAACAGCACAGCTCACAGCAGTGAAGCGCAGCTACACCAGGGGAGCTAAACAGGTTGACAATCTGTATGTGAAGGAGTATTTTACAATATATTAGCTGCCTGCAAAGCTAGTTCTGTCATGTATCTAAATATGTAAGCTTTATCAGACAGCAAGATCTTCCCCCCCCAAAAAAAAAAAATCAAAGGCAAAAAAAAAGAAAAAAAAAGTATCTGAAATGGCCAGAGGCAAGGATGTCAGCTTCAGCTCAGCCAGCTAATAAAAATGTCAATGAACTTATTTACAAAAGAATTATGGAGGAGTGGTGTAACGTCACTGTGGTGGCACATGCAGAAAAGCAGCTCTAGATCTGAGATCCTGCAGGGCAGTGAGGGCAGAGACCCAACCCCTCCCTGACCTAAGACGACCTACCTTAAGCAGGGATGAGACCACACTTCCCTGGCGGCAAGCAAATTAACATAATTTTTTCAGGCTGCTGCTAGAAGAGACATCACCTTATTTCTACCCACTCTCAGCTGTGTATTGCCAGGTACACCACGCTGATCTGACTGGGAATAAAACCAGCCCAAACGCAGGAATAAAACCCACTCTGTCACCACGTGGCATCACAACCACTAACACTGGCAATGTGTGGCTGGGAGTGGGAACGCTCACGCAGAAGCCCACACTTCTGTCAATTCAAAATGGGAAACTGTTTTCAATGAGACTTGAAATCCATTCAAACTGCTGAAAAGAGCTGGTTCAATACCTAATTTCAAAGGTTCTTGAATTTAGGTTATGTAAAACCAATTTCTTAAATGTTGACAATATGGAAGAGCTGCAAAAGGATTTGACCTAATTTTCAATGTATTTATTTTTGGTTACACTAACACAGAGGCAATTGTTTCATGGAGCAGGTGCCCACAGCATCCTGCCTGAGAACTGCACCAGTCTAAGAGTCAGCATGGATTCCCACCCACACCACACCAGCATGACTTCATGTGTAGACAAAACTGGACACCAATGCGGAATAAGACAAGTATAAACCACAGCAGGAACACGGGAACAAACCCTGTGTGTACGAGGGATACACCTTTGCCTCACAGCTAAGACCTGAGTTCCTCAAGTGCCTTCCATTAGGAAATCCTCATTCCACACAACTGACCTCAGCATCTTCCTAAGTGTGCACATTACGGTTTGGGGTTTGGATTTTTTCCCCAGGAGACGAATGGACATGGCCACTTCCCTGGTGAATCAGAAGAAAATCTTGTCAGGCACAAGCAACTGCGAAGAACACAGATGAAATGGGTCTCCTGGATTTCATCCATGTTCAAATTTCCCAGCTTGTAGCTCTCAAAACATCGGTCTCTGACAGAACTGGTGCGACAGGTTATGTAACACACAGAACTACTCGCTGACAGAGACGGATCTGCTCGGTCCGATGGTCTGAGGGCTTGGTGGTTCAACTGCACGGGTATTACAAAATAATTAAAAAAAAAAAAAAATCTAATCACAAAGCATAAACCAATCCTCTGATATTTTAAATAACCAACCTCACCCACTGGCAGATAACTAGTGATATCACTAGATTTTTATTTCCAGGAAGAGTTTCATAAGCTAAATATGCAGTCAATATGTTTGGATATAGATGTTTATAGGTATGATATGGCTCTAAACAACACAGAACTATTGCTGAGAAACACGAAGAAGATAAAACATAACTGCCTAATAAAGTAGGTTTTGCAGTCAAATTGCCTTTGTAAGGAGGCCAAAACAAATGAAAACAGAATAGTTAAATCTGTGACTTTGTTAAACGTGCTATCTGCAGCCTGGGATAAATGATAGGACAATCTTGTTAAATGAAATATATATGCTCCTTGTTAAATGAAATATATATGCTTTCACTGTACGCAGTATAACTTCAGGCACAAAGACAAGAAATAAATCAGCATGGGACTATTTTCCAGAACAGAAAATTTCAGGCTAACAGCACATACATGATTTTTTTCCCCCATTTTAAGAAATCAAGTTGCTGCCTGCTTGAGGATGTTTGGGGAACAGACAGCAAGGCTTCTTCGTTTTTTTTTTTTTCCCCAAAACAAACAAACAAACAAAAAAACCAAACTTGTCTTGTTCCGCATTTCACGGGAGACAGGCCACAGCAAAGCTACACCCAGACACCCTGCGTGCTCCCACCCTCCATGGCAGCAGGATCAGCCTTCAGCCTGGGGCAGGAAGGCAGGAAGCCCTCAGGGGGGTGCTCGGTGAAAAGGCTTCCCTGGGAGCAGGACCCGCAGCGTGCCGGGGCCACCCTCACCCCATCCCATCCCCACATCCCCTTGTACCTGGCTGCGAGGGACCCGGACCAGCAGGCGCAGGCTGAGCGGTGAAAGGAAACCCACCCGAAAGCACCCTGCTGTGGGCAGTAGGAAATGCAGCCAGATCCACGGCACAGCACACAGCCAACAGCCTTAGAATGTATTTTACTACTTTTTGTTCAGTAAAACTTCTTTTTTTTTTTTTTTCCAGTAATAATTATGGACAATTACATGTTTACTTTGTCACTGAAAAATAATAAAGGAAAAGAACTGTCTGCCCAGCAGAAGCGGGTCTCATCTCAACACCGGCTCTAGAGAACGATAAACATTTCTCCCTTTCATGCTCCACACACAAGACAAGCAAACGTATCTCCTCTGCTGCCTTTAAAAATAA
>VXAV01000067.1:0-13988 GCA_013399715.1 Alectura lathami
TCTTGGTAGAGGCTGTCTTGAGGCGTGGGGATCTGAGTGACCGGCTTGCCCCAGACAACCTCTCAGAACTACCTTCATCCTCGGCCTCCCTCACTTGCTCCTGCTCCTGCAGAGCCACGTACCGGTTGCCCACTGGCACCTGGGCAGGTGAGGTAGGCCTGGGGGTATTTTCTCTCGAAGTCCCTGATGGCTCTCAACCTTTCTACCTCCTCCTTCAGCTGGGCCACTAGGCTGAGCAGGTCATCCACCTGCTCACATCTCAGGCAGGAGCTACCTCCGCTACCCTCCGGCAGCAGCACCAGACTCAGGCACTCCCCGCAGCCCGAGACCTGGACCGCCGCATGCGCACGCGTGGTCTCCGTCTGAGTTGCTGCGTTCTTTTTGGTAAGGGTTCTCTGCCCCATGTAGTGACCATGGCTAGGTCTAGAACTGTCGGAGAGCAGCGACTGACGGCGCTCTGCCCTCTGAAGCATGGAGAGGTGCTCTGCGCCCCGCTCCTGCGTTGCCACGTTCCCTACGGACCGCCTTTGTACGCCCAGGAGAAGACGCCGGCGCTCCTGGCTCCACCCACTCCGCATCAGAGCGTCCAGGCTGCTGGGTGTGTGGGGGGCTGTGGGAGCTGCCTCGCACTCCTGGACAGTTGTGGTGCTTCATTTTTATGGTTGTTTTTTTTTTTTTTTTTTTTTTTTTTTTCTCTGTGATCAGAACCCTTGAGGAACAGTCCCTGGGCATGGGGCTCCACTCCTCAGCTGATCCGCTCGAGGTCTTAACGAGAAGAAACAGGCTGAATGGGCTACACATAACTCTTCAGCCACCTGTAGCTTGTTTTTCCCTGCAGCTGGGCAGTTTGTTTTGGAATGAATGTGAAGCCTGGTACTATTGTACCAGCCTAGCTTGTTCGTTTGCATTATTCCTTCATTTTGAGGGCTACTGGAGGACCAAGGAAGGGCAGGATGCGGCCACATCTGCCACCAGCTACAGTCCATCTGGTACTACCACAGTGGTATTTCATCTGTTAAGAGTAGGGTGGACCGATGAAAACTGTTGGACTATGCTCTGTGGCAAACAGCATTTTGTTCATTGGCTTTGGAAGTCTGGTGTATTAGTGACTCTATTCATTGCAAGTCTTTGAACTATTGTATGATAAAAAGTGTGTTGGTACTTGCACAGTTCTGTTGCTTAAAAGCTAAACTACATCTTGTGTTCTAAGCTGCTTACAGCAATCCCAATTCTGTAATGCCTTTAACTGATATTAAAAGCCAACTGCTTTAATGCTCGCAAATTTCTCTGGAGTAGACAAATGCAAATTACAGAGAACATTTTGATCTCCTGTGCACAAACAAACCCCCACAAATATACGTTCAGATATTTAATGTGAAATGAGCTGTAGGGTTTTTGAGCCTGTAACTGTGTACTGAGGTACTAGAACTGTCTTCTGCTTTCTTCAGGCATAGAGCTCTGGCATAGTTTGAATTCCCAGTCAACTTGAATTTGTTTGATTCTAAATTGCCAGGGGCATCACTATATTAATTTGCATCAATCCTGCTGTAATTTATGGCAAGAGATTTTTCACCCTAATGCTGAGAATGTGGTATAGCATCAGATGAATATTATATTCAATTCAAATGGTGTCTACTTTCTTGTAGCCTGCAGGCAGCTACCTGAAATGTTTGGTTGTAGTGTATAAATGACATTGCTCTTCCTTTCCTTTAAGGAGAGTAACGGTCCAACAGACTCCTATGCTGCCATATCACAAGCAGATCGACTGCAGTCCGAACCAGAGAGTATTCGTAAGTGGAGAGAGGAGCAAAAGGAGCGCCTGGAGCAGCTTGGTAAGGAGAGTATTTGTTGCAGTAGTATTCTTGCTTGCAACTCAGAAGTGGCAGCTGCTTAAGCAGGCAACTTCTCAAACAATGGCTTTTAGCTCTTTCATGTCTAACTTCCTACTTGAGCTTGACCAGCAAGCTCAGGGGATAAGTCTTCCAGTAAGCAGACGGTTAATGTTTGCGTGGGAGTTAGCAAGCAAGTGGTTCTCTGAATGCTTTTCCAAGAGTATTCAAGAGGCCTGTACTTCACTTACCAATCGGTTCCTCAGTGCTTTTATCAGCAGAAAAAGATGAGTAAATACAACCATCAGTGCTTTTTTTCTAGGGGAGGAGATTGCTTATTTTGTGATTGCTGAGGCCACCTGTCATGTAGATCTTAATCTCATAGTTAAATTAAGTAATGGACTAGTAGCTGAACTGAACTGAGTTATCAAATACAGTCACATCTACCTGTGGACAACTTCTGCATCCACTAGAGAAGAGGCCTGACTTCAAAACTGTCAGAACAACCTTCTGTAGATGTGGTTCCAGATAGAGCTGAGCCTGTTGTTCCTCATGTACAAGTTACAGCAGATGAGCTTCTCCTGAACTGTGGGCTGGGTGTAAAAGCAAGCTGAGTGTCATGTTCCCCTTATTTCTCTAATGGAGAGGCTTTACTGAGCTTTGTTCTAGTACTGCCATGGCAAGGTGACTGTTCTTGAACAGTTTGCAGGCCAGCAGGCTTACTGAATTAGAATTAGTCTACAGATGCTTAGACTGAACTGAAATAGACTGTCTCAGTTCTGTACAGAGGCATTCCATTTACGTAATCTTTCGAATGTTGAGGGCATTAGAGTTTTCATGGCCTAAATCAAGAAACCTCATAGCCCCCAGCTGAGTGGATCAAGCAACAGTCTTCAGTAGAGTACACCCTGAACTGCCCGCTGAAGTGCTAGTAAGATCCAAGTGGAACAAACATGACTGACAAATCAGTTCTTAATTCTTTAGATGCTAACTCACGGAAGCAGGAAGCAGAATGGAAAGAGAAAGCGATAAAGGAGTTGGAGGAGTGGTATGCCAGGCAAGATGAAAAGCTCCAGAAAACAAAAGCCAGCAACAGGTAAGGTTTTTCCAGCCATCTGATGATCTGTATTACTGTCTGTGGAAGTAATTGGGCTGAGGGGGAGAGGTTAGAATGTCTAGGATATCCTAAGGCACTAGTTCTTCAGCCCACTTAAGTAACTTCTCCTGTTAAGAGATGGGTGTCCAGTGGTAGGCTAGTCTGAGTTTCTTTAGAGGCTAGATAAAATGTCCAAGAATAGCAAGTGAAAATGTTAAGATAGTGACCCATAATTTCTGACAGTTTCTTAAGACAGAAAGTTTGAATTTGGCCAGAGTTGATCAGTCTGCACACTTGTTTGTGTGTGCCTAGCTGCACAGGTCTTCAGTGACTGTAATTTCTATACAACTCGCAGCCTTACTTGCTACTTCTCAAAAACATGGAACTGGCCTTTTATTTACTCTCTGCTACTAGTTATTTCATTATATACCTTAAAGCCTTTGGCTGCTTCTTGTGGAATGTTTTAAAACTAACTGGAGTTCTGCAAGTAAAGAATTAAAAGTAGACTGTTTAGCTCATTATATGTCAAGCTTGAATCAATTTACTGTGGGCTATGGAGCAGAAACTAATGACCCAGCTACAGTCTAGTAAATTCTTACACTTCCTTGAAGCTCCCTGCAGAATTTAGACTTCTGGCTATGTACAAGTAAATGTGATAGTGCTGACCAAATACCACGTAGGTCTTTACTTCTGACCTAATGCTGCCAGTGTCATTTTGTTCAGGTAATCATCAGGGCTGCTTTAGACTTTGGGAACCCACAGACTTCAGGCTGAACTGTTTTTTGAAATCCCATTTTTACTATCTAAAGGGCCAGCAGGCTTGTCATAAGTAGTCCCCAGGTAAACTCTACTTAAAGGAAGGAAGGAGACATTTGGATTTGACACTTCATTCCCTCAGGTACAGTCTTTCTGTTGGGCTGAAGAGAAACAGGATTGCTGCTCTTACGGGCAGTGGCCAGAACTCATGATATCCTCATAGCTTTATCTTGGCCAGTGGTTTGCCATCAGGGTGTGCATTCTGGATAAAGGTCCATTTAATGAGCTACAATCGGGAAAGTGAAGCGTTGCCCTGAGGGAGTGTTCACCATCCTCATCAGCCTGGTGAGATCTCTCTTCTTTAAGTAGTCTCTGCCCACTGGAAATAATCTCATGCTAATGCTGGGACAAGCCCTAAGCTAGCTGGTCCCAACTTTCCAGGGTACAGGAGAGCTTTTATGTTGCACCTCTGAGTCAGTGGCTTAATGGGTACATGCCATGTATTAACTGCTTCCCTGTTATTGTGAGTGTAGGTGAATCAAGGTAAATGTGCTTTTTAAAACTGCCTTCAGCTGTGTTCTGTACTTCTCATCCTTATCTCTTCTCTCCTGCCTGCTTGCCTGCCTGTTGGACTACTTGCTACCTAGGGTGGCAGATGAAGCTTTCTACAAACAACCCTTCGCTGACGTGATTGGTTATGTGTATGTTGCTTAACTACTAATTCTGTTTGCTAGTCATCTAGGTAATGAGTAGCATCAGGAAGAGTGCTGAATGTCCACGGTGACTTCTGCCAAATACTTCAGCCAGTATAAGCTGAAGAAGTAAATAGCCATTATTTTTTGATCTGATGCTGATATGCAGCATTAAGTGCAGTTTTCCTGTGAGGATCACATACACTGCACAACATCCAGCACTTTTAGATTAAGTCATGTAGTATGCCTACCACTGGGATTCTGTCAGTGACTTGAGCAGTCTGTAAGATGTAGGGCTTCACAGTTCACTGGCTTCACGGGCCAGTACTGCAAGATGCTTTGTGTGCATGGATTAATGTCAGGTGCAGTCTCATGTGGGTGCTGTATTGAGTCCTGGTCACTTCCATGGTGAAGTATAATGTGTAACTGCATTTTCTGTAACAGGCGTTGTGCTCCTGGTCTGTGCTATTTGCCTGTATAATCAGAAAAATATTCAAGCAAGCTTTGCACATAGTGCTCTGCAAACCAAAGACAGTGGGAAGAAATCATGTGCTGTAAATCAGGATGGAAGAGAATATATAGAATTTAGGATGCAACTAGAGAACAGACGAGAAGAACAAGAAGGTGGTGTTGGAAAATTAGTGTTAGCTGCTGGCAAAACACCTACAAGCACCTATGTGTAGACCTGTTGCCAGCCTAACAGACCAGGGAGAACACAGCCATGATTTTCAAGCCCCAATAATTATGCTAGCTTCTGTGGGGTAAAAGGGTTGCAGTGTTCACTGGCTTGTTCATGTATTTTAATTTCTTCCCTTGATTTGTAGACTTGAATTGAAAGATGGCCATGTAACAGATTCTAAGGTGACACCTTTAGCAGGTGCCCTGGTGAGCCATGGTGTGGCTTTGAGTGCATTTATACTGAAGGTCAAGTGTGGAACTCATTACCTAACTGTAGATGGATGTAAAGCAAGACTTGTGAAATGATGGATTTACAGGTGGTGTTTGACTTTGTTCTGAAGTCTCCTGGAGTTAACTTAGACTTTCCAATACACCTCTTATTTTTCTGTAGCAAACGTGCAGTGCAAGTGCTGCAGAATAAAATCGGCAGCATGCTTCCTGAATGTAGGCTGAGCTACTAGTGCATGCTGAGCCAGCTGACCATCTGCATTAAACTCATTCTCATTTTCTATATCTGACTTAAACTTTCTCTCCTTGTTTCTTTTCTTCTCTTCACCTTTAAGCACAAACATAAACCATCCTTGCTACAGCCTAGAACAGTTAAGTAAAAAATCTTCACTGCCCCTTAAAAGTGTCATGTCACATAAAGTAGCAGTGTTGTAGTGACCCTTGTCTTCAGTGGTGTCTGTAACCTTGCCATCCCTGTGAACAGTGCTGAACCCTCATGGGAGAGTCATCTTCACTGCTTTTCTGTACTGCTTGTTGGAGTAGATGGATTTGGTTTGATCTCTTGATGCTTACTGCTGTTGCACTCAGGCAGCTACCAGGGCCCCGCAGTTCACGTAAATGGTGCTGGCGTGTTATACGTGCGTTGAAGCAGTGCTGTTGGCAGCACAGGAGTGCCAAAAGGATACTGCTGGGAAGCCACTGGCACCTGTACACATTGTAAAACAAACAAACAAACAAAAAAACAGTAAAAAACCTCCTTAGTGTATCCTTAGGCTGAGAGGAGGGGAGTGTTTATTCTGCTAGCTGTCTTCAGAGGAGTCATCCTCTCTGCCAAAATGTGCTTTAGACTACAGCACCCACAGGCATGGGATTCATGACTTAAATTCCTTTCGATTCATGCTGCTTCACTACAGCACTGGGAATCATCAGCAGATAGTTCTGTGATGGCCTGACGGCCTTGGGGCTGATTTAAATCCTCAGAATCTGATGTAAGACATGCTTGCAGGGAGCTGTAAATTTCTAGTTGGCAAGTGTCCAAGGCAAGCCATCAAGTGGCAGAAGCTTAAATAATTAAGACTTGGATATTTCTCTGTAAATAAAATGCCTGCATGGGAGTACCTTACTTTCTGGCAGTTTGTGTGGTGACTCCTGTAGGCGAAGACTCAATAACTACTCTTAAAACCAAACACCTGTATTCCAACATTTTACACAGCAATCTTCTGCACTGCTTGTGCTCAGCATACCACTGCAACCTACTTCCATCTCCAGGGCTGGGGCAGTGGGAGCTTAAGTAGCCATAGTGTTCACAAGCAGCTGTCAGATCACATTTCTTACGAAACATGCTGAAAGGAACTGCATCCTCTAAGTGGGAAGGAGTGCCTTATGTTGGGCATTAACACAAGGTGCGTTGCATTGCTTTCAGGGCAGCTGAAGAAGCCTTTGTGAATGATGCAGAAGAAGTTTTTCCGGGCACTGAGTGGGAACGTGTGGCTCAGCTCTGTGACTTTAATCCCAAGTCTAGTAAGCAGGCTAAAGATGTGTCCCGCATGCGTTCAGTCCTCATCTCACTCAAGCAGGCTCCGCTGGTTCGCTGAAGGAAAGCACAATGGAAATGCTACAGATGCAATATTGTAACCTTACTCAGAGAAGCTATGTTTGCTGTAATTGGGTCAATTGTTTCAATGTTTTTGTTGGACCAAACATCACTTTGTATCTAGAGCTGATCATTGTTTGATTGCATGTTCTTCCTCATGTTGTCCTTGTGCTTTTAAATGAGAACCTCTCCAGCTGTAGACTCGGTGCTGTTTGCACTGAGATGTCACTTCAGCATTGCTGTTATTAAAGTTGTGCTAAACTGCAAAATGTGTTGACTTTGGATGAATTGAGAAGCTCTCCTGCACCCTTTCCACAGGGAGTGTTTAAATAGTGTGAGCAGGTGTTTTGCTTAATTATTAAAGATTTCACTGTGCTGGTGAATGACTAGCCAGCAGTGTTCCTAGTTTCTCAGAGGCAGTCCTGCTTGTCACTGTAAGCGTTTTTTTTAAAGCTCTTGAGGGCTTTAGTTAAGACTGCTTCCTTATCCAATTTATTACACAAGACAGAAGCTATGGGAAAATGGAGCAGCAGGCTTGTTAAGGAGCTTATCCCACTTCTAGTGGAACCAAGGACACTACCCTCCGCAGGTAAGCATTTCTGGGTAGTTTTCTGCTTTGTAACTGATTCTTGCTCCAGCTACAGATTTCAGGCTAGAAAAACAATACAGGGCACTGAGTAGTTAAAGCCTCTGGTGTTCCGCTGCTTGTTGGACCACTGTTTTGCCATGTAAGTATTCAGCACTGGTTTTGCATGCAAAGCCCTGTTGTATGGAGGCTGTCTGCAGCTGAGCTGTCATGTAAAAGAAGAAAATTTTTTGTTTAGCGCTCCTTATGTAGCAGCTGGTTTGCGGCTTTCTCTGACAAACTGGTTTGAAACAGACTGATCCAGGAAGTCCTTGTTCCTCTGCTGCCTCTCCAATCACACCCAGCATTCAGAACAGCTGTATTCCAGCCTTGCTCTGGTAGATACTAGCTTAGCTAGTATGTAGCACAATTTCTTCAGTGTCTTTGGTGCATGACCTGGAAGCTTGATTCAGTTTGAAGAAGTTTCCAAATGCAGAGTAAAGCTACGTTTCAGGGAACTGTTGCACAGCAACTCCTGTCTTCTGTTAGTAGCTGTTTCCTTTTAGATAAATACTGAAGAAGTGGTTGCCAGTTGGCTCTCGGTAGCTGAGGTGTGCTGTGTCACAGCATTGTCCACAGTAACTGGAGCTATTCCCAAGTCTGCAGATGTGCTCACAAGGTACAGTGGTGATGAAAGTGATAGTAGATTGCAGGTATGGAAACTTAAAACCATGAAGACTAAAGCAAGAAGATGCTTTCTGAACTACACAGGACTACCACAGGTAAGTTTAAAAGGACTAATGCCCAGGGCAAGTCCATTGAACTGTTTTCAGGGCTAGCCTTGAACAGTTATGCATTCCACTTGACTAAAAACTTTGTTTCTTCCCCATCACAAAGTTCTACAAATAAAGGCTTCTAAAATAAAATGGTAATTTAGTAATGAAAACTCCATGGCATAAAATACACTTACCTGCTATGTGCTGTGCTAAAATAGATGCTGATCTGAATACACTGTAATTTGAAAGACTAGCATGTTAGGAGATTTCCTGTGAATTGAGCTGTGGAGCTTGCTGATCATCACATGGATCTCATCTGACACTTTAACTGTGCCAAGAGCATTTCTCTGTGCTGTAATGAGGAAAACTCCCAAAGGCTTCCTGATTTGAGGCCAGAGCTGTATTATCAGAGTTAAAGCAGTGACTTACAAGCTAGGTTTCATGAACTGGGCATAACAATGTATCTGCAGCTTGTTTTTGTGTGTACCATCCAACTGGGACACTGAGCAGCTTTTTGAGTTTTGGTTAACTTTTCTAGATCTAATGCTTAGTTTTTTGTGATTCTGTCATCTGGCTTGATTTTTATACTCAGCTGTAGTAGCACAGTCTCCTATCTCCTGTGTCAGTGTTCTCACAAAATCTCAGGAGGGCTGAGGTTGGGGGAGGGGAGGCCATCTGGCCCAACTGTTGCTCGAGCAGGGTGGACTCTGCACCGAGGACCACAGTGAAGCAGCTTTGGGAGATCCTGAAAGAGGAGACCCCACAGCCTCTGGGCAGCCTGTGCCCAGGGCTCCGTCACCCGCACAGCACAGCAGTGCTCCTGGTGTGCAGAGGGAGCCTCCTGTGCTCCAGTTTGTGCCCGCTGCCTCCTCTACTGGCACTGGGCACCACTGGGAAGAACCTGGCTATACTCTTTGCACCTTTGGTTCAGCTATTTATGCACATTGAGATTCTCCCTGAGCCTCCTCTGCAGGCTGAACATCTTCAAATCTCTCAGCCTTTGCTCATAGGAGGCCCATCATCACCTCACTGGTCTGTTGTTGGACTCCAGTCCGTCCATGTTTCTCTTGTACTGGGGAGACCAGAAATGGACATAGTGCTCCAGGCCCTACTCAGGCTGCCTGAGAATTGCATCATGAGTGATGTCCCTCAGGGATTTGTTCTGGGACCAATACTCTTTAATACCTTTGTCTATGACATTGACAGTGGGATTGAGTGCGCCCTCAGCAAATTTGCACATGCTATGCCAAGAGACCTAGACAGGCTGGGGCAGTGGGCCCAGGCTAACCTCATCAACAAAGCAAAATGCAAGGTCTTGCACCTGGGTTGTGGCAACCCCAGCTATCAGTACAAGCTTTGGGGGAAAAGGATTGAGCAGAGCCCTGCCGAAAGGGACTTGGGGGTACTGATGGATGACAAGCTGGGCATGAGCCAGCAGAGTGCCCTCACAGCCCAGAAAGCCGACTACATCCTGGGCTGCATCCAAAGAAGTGTGGCCAGCAGGGCAAGGGAGGTGATCCTGCCTCTCTGCTCTGGGCTGGTGAGACCCCACCTGGAGTGCTGCGTCCAGATGGGGAGTGCTCAGCACAGGAGGGACATGGAGCTGTTGGAGCATGTCCAGAGGAGGGCCACAAAAATGATCCAAGGGATGGAACAGCTCCCCTGTGAGGACAGGCTGAGAGAGTTGGGGTTGTTCAGCCTGGAGAAGAGAAGGCTCTGGGGATACCTGATAGCAGCCTTTCAGTATCTAAAGGGGGGCTACAAGAAAGATGGGGACAGACTCTTTAGCAGGGTCTGTTGTGATAGGACTAGAGGAAATGGTTTCAAATTGAGAGAGGAAGATTTAGACTGGATATAAGGAAAAAGTTTTTTATTCTAAGGGTAGTGAAGCACTGGCACGTGTTGCCCAGAGAGGTGGTGGCTGCCCCATCCCTGGAGACCTTCAAGGTGAGGCTGGACAGGGCTCTGAGCAACCTGATCCAGCAGTAGGTGTCCCTGTTCACTGCAGGGGAGTTGGACTGGATGGCCTTTACAGGTCCCTTCCCACTCAGACGATTCTCTAATTCTATTTAAGTTACTTAGGCCCTGTGACACTGAGTAAAAGGATAATTAACTTTATTTAAGTGAATCTAGCCCCTTGTCTTTACCCCTGTATCTTTGCAAAACACTGGCATGTTTTGTTCTAAAGTCAGCATCTGTCACTGTTCTGTGACCTCATGTGACAGTCCCGTGCTGCATCTGGCCTAGCTGAGCAGACTCAGTCCTCTTCCCACTGTTGCTGATTGTCTACAAAGCAGTAATGTGGCTGGTGAAGAAACCCAGTCAGTCAGTGGAATCTGGAAAAATTTGGACACTTCCCATCTTTCAAACAAACTCCCAGATGTATGTGCACCGAAGTCTTAGACAGCATTGAGAGGAGCTGCAGACTCCTGCCAAATATGTCCTGGAAAGTGATTTGCTTTGTTTAGCCAGTGGTTAGGTGGCAGCCAGCACCACATGGGTCTGACGTGATAAATGAGAATATGTAGAGCAGAGAGGGGATGGACACAAGGTTTGACAGAGGGATGCTGTGCCATTCTGCATCTAAGAGGAAGCTCTTAGCCAGAGGAAGAGGAGTAAATTTGTAATTAGCAACAAACCAACACACGATGGCTTGCCTGTTTCTTGCTGATGTTTTTTTTCCTGCCCAGCTGATCAAGAGGAGAATGGATGGTTTACTGGCAAGTGTTTGAGAAGGGACAAGTTGGGTGTCTGTTGGGTTTGGCAAAAGAGGCTTCGTCGTGTGGGCAACCTTCCTCTGCAGCATGGCAGTGCCGCAGCAGCCCTGGGCACTGGGTGGTAGCCTGCCTGAGGCTGCGCACAGCCTGCGTGACCTTCACGTGGTAAAGCTGTTGACAACAGAGGCCTTTGTGCTGTGCCTGCCTACGGGATGTTCCGTTTAAATCCGTGGTAGCCTTGCTGGGTGAAAGGCAGGGCTGCTCCACAGCGCTGCTGAAGTTCCCTTTCATGTTACATCAGCTAAAGCGAGTATCACTGACAGGTAAGACCATGGCGATTGCAATGCCTCTGGCTACAGTGACTGCTCTTGCCCTGTGTGGCTGTTTGTGTACGCACAGCTGGTTACTGTTTGCAGGTATTTCACCCAGCTCAGTCAGAAGTAAGGCATAAGGTACGGATGGGATAAAAACCTTACTTACTAAGCTGTTTAAAAAGAGCTGCAAGTGTACTGTGTTATCACAGGTGTGTGATAATTAGATGGTAAGCAAAGGAACCTTTGGGGGAAAAAGAATCAGGGTATTTAACTTTTCAGTTTAAATGCAGTCTTCATGCACTTCTAAATTAAACACAGATTTGGCACTTTACACAGACATTTTAAATGCTAACAATGTGCTTCATGCGAAAAAAAAAAAAAACTGGAAAGCATAGTTGAGAACATCTGTGACACAGGAAAGTTGTAGCAATGTTGCTGTAATTGTAAAAGCAAGGCAAGTGTGTTGAGGGGTCTTTTTTAGACCAATGGAAAAAAAATGTGAATTTTCAAGCAAGGCCTTCTTCAGCTAGCAGTAAAATCATAGCAGTACTCTGTGATTTGCTACGGGTACTACTGACGTCTGTATGAGATCAGGAGGGCTATGGACTCGAAACCTTCCCTCAGTTGTGACAGCAGCAGCGAACTGGCTATGTTACCTATGTTCTTGTTGCCCTGTTCATTCTGAAAACGGAGTCGTCTTGGTCTGACATTACACCAAGCCATGATGCGCAAGCAGTGAGTGTTTCAGGCATCACTCTGTTTCCACACAGCAAAGCATGCAGTTTCATTGTGTTCTGTGTGGACTTGCCAGGTGAACCAACCCAGAAGTACTACAATTGTGCATGCAAATTTAATCCACGCACTTTGGCTTTCTGTGTCTTCTTCAGAACCTGGTGAATGTTTAAAGCTGTTTATAAAACACTTATGCGCTCACTGTGCAAAGCATCTGCTTACAGAGTATGAAGCAAACATAACTTGGTGCCAGACTAAAACACAGCTGTACTGAACACATGACATTACAAGTGCATTTCAGCTGTCGATGCACTGGTTTCAGTGAACCTTTGATTAGGCATTTTCCAGTCAGTTATTTGGAATCACCCAGGGGGTGTTCACTTCCTGTCAACTCTCCACAGCACTCAAGAGAGACATAGTGATCAGATTTCACTGATGCAGGTGACTGAATCAGAGTATAAACCCTGTCTGAACTTGACTTTCCAGCATCCTGATTTGTTTCTGCAATATGAAGTTGACAGCGTCTCTACTGGTAATAATACATCCATATTTCTGACAAATTTGGTACATTTATATGGAGGAATGACAGTCCTTCAAGACCACCAGAAGGCTGAGGCATTTGTTAATTTTCACACTCTGGATAGCAGATCAAAGACAGAAAATACCAAATAACTAAATTTGCTGCTCAGAAGACCAAAAAGAAATTCCAAACCTGTGCTGATAAGCTATGCAGCTTGCAAAGCATCAGCAAAGATCTGTGAACAGACAGCTGGCAGAACTCCACTGGCCTCACAGTGCCAGGTCCTGGCTGATAGGATCTTTGTGCATAGGCAGCACTGGGGTGGACAGAACAGTTTTTTTCTACCAGATGCAAGGATGAGGAGCAATGCTGTATATGGACTGGTAGAAGTCTTGCATTGATTACATTAATTATAAGCTACAGCACTGCGACCAGTTTAAATCACCTTTCAGCCTCTTGGCACTATGCAATTTCAAGTACTACTCATTACAAAAACGCATGTCCATAGGGGTCTCCTACCTGTGCTCGAGTGCCATATGCCATTCTCTAAGGAGGGCTGGACAGGGGCATTCTTGGTGTTCCTGGCAAGGCTTCAGCATCGTTCTGATACCACATGCACAGACGAGGCACATTGTAAAACCACTTCCTTCTCTCCTTCTCTTCCTTCTCTCACTACTGCCAATGCAATAGTGAGAAGACACTGCTGTGTACATAAGTCTCACATTTCTTTAGGGTCTGAAATGCTGGTAATAGCTAGAAAAAAATGTTCAGCTGTTGTCCCATGCTTTCACTTCCCTTCTGCTCTCCCAGTAACAGACATAAAGGCTTATTTGTCCACAGTGGGGCCCACGACTTTCAAGGTATGGGGTGCCTCGAAGTGCATAGGGTCAACGTCAACTAAACAGGCAGCACAGCACTGCAGATGTTCTCCCCTGGGACTGGACACAACTGGGAGTCAGTGTACATAAAACCTTTGGTTCACTATAAAGTGTCTGAAGTGAGAGGTTGGATTCTGAACATGGCAGAAAGAACAAAAAAAGCAAACAAAAATCACTGCCACACTGTTAAATATGAACTTTTTTTTTTCCTTTTTAATTTTATAAACCCACAAATGTCTCAGTGAAAATCAAGGACTTCTGCACCACTTGCCCCTATACAGCAGGTTCTTGTCCAGTTGTCACAAAACACACACAAAAAAACACAATTTCAACAGCATCTAAAGAGACATTTTCTTAAAGAGAATAGATTTTATTTATTTATTTATTTATTTTCAGATGTTTTCACATACCTTTCATATTTTTTCACTGCCTGCTATCTCCCTTCAGCTGCTAGGGAAGAATTTCATCAGGAGTCTGACATATCAGAGCTAGTGGCTGGCAGCCCTGTCCACGGCAGGGGGGTTGGAACTAGATGGTCTCTGAGGTCCCTTCCAACCCAAGCCATTCTATGATTCTATGATATCAAAAGGGATATAGCCCTGGGAGGTCTGGA
>VXAV01000067.1:19505-37939 GCA_013399715.1 Alectura lathami
AATTGCTAAAAAGTACAGAAAATCCACAGCACTTTAAGAATAAAATGTTGCCAATCTGACAACCTTGAAGTTTGGACGGTGTCATAGACATTGTTATTGTACCAGCCAGAGGAAAGTTAGCCGAAGAGAAGTGCTTGGGATTTTGATGTACAACTTACTATGTTATCAGAAATAACCTTTCTTCTAAGAGATTATGATTCGGAGTCACTTGAAGTATTTCTGGAGTGCCACCTCCTGTGATATCTGATGTATGTGGGAGGGAAGACCCAGGAGGAAGGAATTATTTTTAAAGCCTACGAATCATGCAGTAGTAGTAAAAGACTTCATTATGCACATCTGAATCTGTGGGTACCAAGGAACTAACCTTATCGTAATGTCAATATTGCACGACAAGGGCAAGAAAATGCAGAAGATGATTATTTTGTTTAGCAAGGCTGCCCTATTGTGTCCTGGGTATTTTGTAAAATATACCTAAGTGAACAGCAGTGGATTTACACAACCAAGGACAAAGAAGTAAAACTCACTTTGTCTATATGCAACATCTCACTTTTTGTTCCCAAAATAACGTAGAAAATTCCAGAACTCTGTTATTTTTGAGCATTAGATCTCACCATATCAGCCCTATATCAGCAACAGTGTTTGTTGTTGTCATTTTTTTTTTTTTCAGTTTACTCTTTGCTTTTGGTTTAGAGGGGAAGGAGAACTGAAGGAAGTTATTTTGGAAGATGAGGCTGCAGCAAACCTCAAAATACAGCCGCTTTTAAAAAGAGTACTTCCAGAGCTCTTAAAAATTGTTATTTTTTTCATGAAAACCTCACCTTCAACTCTGCAATTTGCTGTTAAATGCTTACAACTGCTGTGTAAATTTTGTATGAAACTTTGATCTTTTTGCTCTGATTTGGTAACACCTCAACTTTCATAAATGCCACCTCAAACTACCCTCTCCAAAACAGACAGCGTTTTTTCCAATTCAGCTACTTTAATGCTTCTGTTGGTAGGAAATGTGGCATCGGTTTTATTGCATTTTTAAATTAAAAAAATGTAACTTTGTAACTTTAAAAAGTTACATTTTTAACAGTTTTCTTCAAGATCTTATTTGCCAGATGTATACTTTTCAGTAAATACAAAAGTTCTGGACCATATAATCCCAATTTACATAGCCCTTCCTGTTTCTGCAGGCAATGCATTTTGTCCTTCTCTGTAACTATGTCCAACCGATCTAGTTATCTGGAAGTACACAGTGTAACAGGAAGAGCAATTCCCCAACACTATTAAGAATAAAAGCTAAAAACTTCATCATGAATTTGAATCAAATCCTTACAGTGCTGCAGAGTTCAGGATTTCTGTTTTTTATTATTATTTTTTCCACAGCAGAAAAATAGACGTTTAAATGAGTTAGAATTCATCAGTCCTAATTGTCCTTTCATTTATCAACCTGAGCAATAATTACTTCAAGTATTTTTACACCATAGCCAAAAAATATTTATATCATTATTGCCCTTAGTTTGAAGCTCACAAGTTTAAACAGAAATTCTGTGCATTTTTCATTGATCTGGAAAATCAGCTGATGATCACGGGTGTATTTACTTCTTTCAGTGCAGGATGGCTTTTAAAGTGATCTGGCACGAGGCTAATACTGATGCAATTTTGGCAGCCTCACGTGCTGCTTTTTAGGACTTCATTTTTTGTTACCTTTCACCAACTATGAACATTCACCTTCTGGGTTAGTTGGCAAGCACTTGTGATATGTTGTCTGTAAGAAGCAGAACTATGCATGCAATGCATTCTTATCAGTGCTAAGGCACAGACAAAGGAAAGCTTCCTACTGTGTCATTTGTTATCAGAGAAATGGGTAGATGAAGTTCTGAGCATGGAGACCACTACATCTACATACCACCCCTAAACCTGACTCCAGCAGCAGCAATTCCAAGCCTATTGCAAAACCAGTTCCTACTATTTCTGTGATGAAGACACCATACCCTTCCAAACTACCTATTCCATCTTTCTTTTGCATTGACAACTAAGCTGGACAGTAAGAAAACCTTTATCATGATTTTCCACTCCATAGTTTTAATCCTTTACTATTTTCCATGCACAAGTTACACTGTTTTTTCTTCTTACAGAAGAGGCTTCTACATATCTTAAGGCTTTTTTACAGTCAGTTTTCTCTTCTCTGGACTGAAGAGTTCTAGTGTCTTAAACTTTTCCCCATTTTCCAGGTCTATAATTATTATTGTATTTTTCCCCTGATTCTCAACAAGTGGTTTACATCTCTGTGGAGTGATGCCTTACACCAAATACTGTTCCATCTGAGGCCTGGTGTTGTCTTAATGATTATGCTTCTGTGTAGGAAGACAGTAAGATTTTTGATTACTACCTGTTCCTCTCCTGGTAGAAGGCATGCATAACTCTCTATCCTGAGCCCACCCACCATGAATCCACCAGCTCCCTTGAGTAAATTGCTCTTATAGATGCTGTTTTTAACTCAAAATGATTCTTTGCATTAATTACATAGTAGGGTAAGTCAACAGAGAAGGACTTAGACTAGGGATAGAACCTTTCCCTTTTAGTTGATAAATAAAAAGCTGCAGAGTGAACTGAGATACTTTTTGCAGGGAATCAACACATCAGAAACTTGTTGAGTACTTCTAGGACCACATCACCTCCCACAGAAAGGATGCAGCTAGGACCATGCCCTAGCAAGTGGGCTTTGCTTGTTTAACAGCAGCTCTAGAAAAGCAAACCAGCAGGCAAGCTGCATCAAGCCTGGATGAGAGGTCCACCCAGTTGATGAAAATCTACTTTACATCTCAACAGCAAAAGCCAGTAGGACTGCTTATTTCTGGAAGTCTTTTGCATCCTAAGCATATCCCTGTTGTTAGAAGAGAACCTCAAAGCCCAATGGAGTTTGCAGAATAGCTAAAAGAACAATAAAGTATTTACCTTCATACTGACAATTGCTACTCGGAGATTTGTTCCGCCCAGATCCACAGCCAAAGCACTCTGTGTCTCTAGAATATGGTCTATATCTTGAGAGATATTATCTTTGACAGGAGGAAAACAAAATTTCTTTTGCAATGGCTCTTTGAGGTCAATAGATTTGAGGAACTTCAAAATCCTTGGAACAGCATTACCATCGCCATATATTTTTGAGCTATAGTATGAAAAGAAGAGATCAGTTTAAGTGGAAGTAACACTGCCATCTCTGAAGTTTATTAAATGACAGAGGCTGTAATATTTTATCAGTATAAAATTATGATACAAATGTTATGAGTAGTCTGAACTGCAGCGTTTTCAAGTATGTAATGGGATATGGTAGATGGAGTACACTAGTTTGAAGATCACAAAAAACAGATTATGTAGGTCTGACATTACCACCATTTAGGAATGTAGAATCATAGAATCATAAAGGTTGGGGAAAACCTCTAAGATTCTAGTCCAACACTTCCCAAGTTGCTGCCCCTTCTTCCAAAGGTGATAAACTCTTTTCCCAGAGTCTCAGGAAAAGTTCCCAGTTCAGCCAGGCCAGTCTCCTTCCCCGTCAGCTCTACGGCACATGGGGACAGCCTGCTCCTGTGCCTTTAAGATTTCCTTCTTGAGGAATGTCCAGCCTTCCTGAACCTCTTTGCCTTCCAGAACCAACTCCAAAGGGACTCTCTCAACCAATGTCCTAAACAGTTCAAAGTCTACCCCCCGGAAGTCCAAGGCAGCAGGATGTCCATCTTGTTGGCCTTCCCCGCAATCCTTACCCATAAGAACGTGACCTTACCATTCCCAACACTGAGCTCTACAACATCAAAACACTCCCTAACATAAAGAGCCATACCACTGCCCCTTCTTCCTTGCCTATCATTGAATCATTGAACAATTACGGCTGGAAAAGAGCACTAAGATCATCTAGTCCAACTGTCAACTCATCACCACCATGCCCTCCAAACCATGTCCCTAAGTGCCACATCTACACGATTCTTGAACACCTCCAGGGAAGAAGACTCCACCATCTCCCTGGGCAGCCTGTTCCAATGCCTAAGCACTCTCTCAGAGAAGAAATCTTTCCTAACATCCAACCTGAACCTCTCCCGGCGCAGCTTGAGGCCATTACTTCTCATCCTGTCACTGGTACCTAGGAGAAGAGGCTGACCCCCACCTCACTACAGCCTCCTTTTAGGCAGTTGTAGAGACCAATAAGGTCTGCCCTGAGCCTCCTCTTCTCCAGACTGAACAGCCCCAGCTCCCTCAGCTGCTCCCCATTAGACTTGTGCTCCAGGCCCTTCACCAGCTTTGTTGCCCTTCTTTGGACATGCTCCAGGGCCTCGATGTCCTTCTTGTAGTAAGGGGACCAAAACTGAGCACAGCATTCGAGGTGCGGCCTCACCAGTGCCGAGTACAGGGGGACGATCACCTCCCTGTTCCTGCTGGCCACATTATTGGCCTTATTGGCCGCCTGGGCACACTGCTGGCTCATGTTCAGCTGGCTGTTGACTATCACACCCAGGTCCTTTTTCTCTGCACAGCTTTCCAGCCATTCTGCCCCAAGCCTGTAGCATTGCATGGGGTTGTTGTGACCAAAGTGCAGGACTCCACACTTGGTCTTGTTGAACCTCATGTAACTGGCCTCAGCCCATCGATCCAGGCTGTCCAGATCCCTCTGCAGAGCCTTTCTCCCCTTGGGCAAATCAACACTTCCTCCCAACCTGGTGTCATCTTCAAACTTAGTGAGGGTGCACTCAATCCCCTCAACCAGACCATCAAGAAAGATGTTAAACAGGACCAGCCCCAGCACTGACCCCTGGGATATGCCACTCGTGACCAGTCACCAGCTGGATTCACCTCCATTCACCACCACTCTCTGGGCTCGGCCATCCAGCCAGTTTTTACCCATTGCAGAGCACACCTGTCCAAGCCATGGGCTGCCAGCTTCTCCAGGAGCATGCTGTGGGAGATGGAGTCAAAAGCTTTACTGAAGTCTAGGCAGACTACATCCATAGCCTCTCCCTCATCCACCAGGTGGGTCACCTGGTCATAGAAGGAGATGAGGCTGGTCGGGCAGGACCTGCCTTTCATGAACCCTTGCTGGCTAGGCCTGATCCCCTGGTTGTCCCCCACATGCCACGTGATTGCACTCCGGATGACCTGCTCCATAACCTTCCCTGATACCGAGGTCAGGCTGACAGGCCTGTAGTTCCCCAGATCATCCTTCTGACCTTCTTGTAGATGGGTGTCACATTGGCAAGCCTCCAGTCATCTGGGACCTCCCCGGTTGACCAGGACTGCCGATAAATGACAGTGAGCGGCTTGGCAAGCATTTCTGCCAGCTCTCTCAGTACCCTTGGGTAGACCCCATCCAGCCCCACAGACTTGTGACAGTCTAGGTGGAGCAGCAGGTCCCTGACTGTTTCCTCCTGAATTGTGGGGGTTTATTCTGCTCTTCATCCCTGTCCTCCAGCTCAGGGGGCTGAATACCCTGAGGTTGACCAGTCTGACTATTAAAGACAGAAGCAAAGAAGGCCTTGAGAACCTCAACCTTTTCCTCATCCTTGGTGATAATGTTCCCTGTCGCATCCAATAAAGGATGGAGATTCTCCTTGGCCCTCCTCTTGCTGTTAATGTATTTCTAAATCCATTTTTTGTTATCTTTCCCAACAGTGGTAGCCATCCATTGCAGCACTCCAGTCATAAGAGTGACCCCACCATGTTTCAGTGATGGTGGCTATGTCATAGTTTTCCTGCTGCACAGTGTTTTCCAGCTCCACTGTTTTGTTGCCCATGCTGTGTGCATTTGTGTAGATGCATTTCAGCACATGGAACATGTGCTGAAAAGAAAGGCAACTGAATGATGCCATAGAAAAATAAATTCAAAAAAGGTTTAATGAAAGAACCCAGATAATAAAGATCTAAAATTATGTAAATTAAGTTTCTGAATATGATACACACCCAGACAAGATATACTTACCACAAATATAACAACTAGATATAATAGATACAATAAAACTAATAATAGATGGTATATTCATGTCAGTTTACTACAGAGAAGTCTTATTTTAAAGTATCACCTTACATAACAGTACCAGACATTTGGTACTCCAGGATTTAGTTTTATTACTTTACTGAGGTCCTTAATAAATATACCTTCGATTCTTGTCCTTAATTAAACATACATAATTTCCTGAAGTTTCTAAGAACTCAGTAGAACTGAGGGTCAATACTGTATGCATGAAGAACAACAAATTCATCCAGCAGCTCCTTTGGGAGCCTGCACTCTGCATATCATACCTGAAGTCAATCCAGCTATTAAGTTGCATGTCCTTCAAGCAGGAGTCAAAGATAGGCAAGATGTTCTCCCCTGTGCTCTATGCTCCACTACAGAATTAGCTCTATTCATAATTAGCTAATACATGAATTGTGTCCTCCTGACTTTCTGTTGGACGTTATACTGCTAGGTATATCAGAATATCAATCCTAACCTCAGATTAGTGCACCAAAAAGACTGTGACCAAATATGACTAACACCTTCAGAATTAAATGCCCTTTTCTCTACTGCTTCAACAACCCCCCAGAGTGAAGGAAGACAAATATAATTACCATGGATACTGTTTACCAAACTGGAGCTGTAGTGCATGCAGAATCTTATCCTGCGTGTCAGCATCACGAACATGAAGCACATTTTCACCTAGATAGCAAAAGTTAACAGAATAGGAGAAGTCAGCTACTTAAATTATGTCAGAGGATAAGAACTGCGTTAGAAATGATAAGTAATTATGCTCATTTCCTCTGAGCAGGAGACTCCAGCCAGATCAACATTACTCTTCATCTTTTCTGTGCCTGCCCTTGCTCCCAATGAAGCAATGGTGACTCCTATAGTATACGCTGTCATACCTTACAAAACATGGGAGGTAGAGTACTACCTTTCAACACAATTCTATTATGATGACAACGGGACAAGTGGCTATTTGTGTCATAGCTGCATGACTGAAATACCACAATACAGTTAACCCTGAAGTGGTGATGAGTTCCTGTTTTCAAAGTGAAAGTTGTATACATGTGAAACGTTGAACTAGCTATAAAGGAAAACAATTAGTTGCCTATTCTATTAAATGGAATGCACTGCAAATGGAGATAGATATTTAACTTGTCTACAGATTAATGTCTTCCTGTCTTACCACTAAGGTGATACAGGAATACAAAAACAGCCTGCAAATCTTTACAAGGCCAAAAGTTATGCTGTACTGGCACTGCAGGATGATCTCTGTAAAGCATTTGTTTTACTTTATCATGTGCAACAAACAACCTAAGAACTACAAAGAAATTAAACTTGGTACACAAACATGTACCTGTTTCTCTTCCTGTCTGACGGGTCCCCAGGTTGATGACAGGTGTACCAAATGCTCCCACTTCTCTGACACCACAACTGCTGTTACCAATCATACAACCAGCATGAGCGACTAGCTGAATGAACTGGTCAAATGGGACATGCTTCACTGCCCGAAAATTTGGATGATGTTCAATGCCCTTCTTCCTCATCACCCGAACCATTTCTTTGCTTCCTACAGAAAAACAAAAGGCAAGAGTAAATGATTCAAGTTCACTGAAGGCCTCAACATGCAAAGGAAGTAATAGCAGTCCATTGAATTGTCACCTCTGAGCTCTTTTTGTTCCCTTTCAGGTATGTTTGATCCCCAAAATCCATTGCAAAAAACCTCTTCGTAATTTTTAGTTAGTGCAGGAGGCATTGAATGTTGCTTCCACATGTAATACGGTTTCCCTTCATCTTCCTCCCCACACTGAAAAGCTGAAATACCCTCCAGCAATGTGGACATGGAGTTCCAGTGGATACAAGCCTGATGCTGAGATCATCCAGCTATCTCCACCTGACTGGAGGTTCTGGGATAAAAGCACTCTGTAAGAATGAGTGTATGCTTTACACACAATCGGTTATCTGTCCTTCTGTCATGTAGGCATTTTACTCACCTGCATCCACATTGGGAAACAGAACAAGCGTTCTCTTGTTGAAGGAGATGAGTGCATCTAGTGTCAGCTCAAACATCTTAATGGAATGTTTAATATCTGTAGTTACAGGATGTTGCAGGGCAACTATATAATCTCTGGGCTTGACATCTTCGCCTGTTCAAATGGAAAAAGTGGTTTTTTTTTTTTTTTTCCCCATTGGCAGAGAAAAGCAAGAGGAAGGCAGTGATATGAAAGCCTCAACAGTCAAGGCAACAAATGGGATATCCTGCATGTAAATTTCAATGCTACAATAAAACTCTACAGATGACAGGATTATCTAGCTTGTTATCTGCCTCTCTAAGCATGACGTAACTTTTACCTTTCTCTAAAGCCCAGCACACTGTTAACTTGCAGGCCTAGATCTAAAGCTTTGCAAGTCTAAAACGGAGTTGAGAGCCTGTTCTCATATCATTATATAACTGGAATAACATGAAAACCCTGAAGTTCCTCTTAACTTTCATTGATGGCAGGGAGAAAAGACTCTACCTGCAGGGCTGTTTCACAACAGTAGATGGATAGGTTTGAACATTCTTACTGTGGTGTATAATTCTCATTATCACTCATTACTCGGGTTTTCTGTCAGTTCTTTACCACAAAGCAAAGACTTTATTCCTATTGTTTCAAAAAAGTGAAAGCCATACTTGTTTTAGCACATTTGTTAAACAGCTTATCTGTTGCAAATTCACCTACTGATCTAGTAAGATTCCTCTTTCCAAACACACAGGTTAGTGTGCCATACAGGAGACTGCTCTGTCAAACAGAAAAAGGAAACACAAAGCTCCGCTACTTACAGGAAATAATTTTAAGAAAATGAATACAAAACACCAGAAGTGCTGGGCACATATGGCCCTGTTACAGTAAATTCCTTAAAAGACTGTTCAGAATATAAATTCTAATTTTTTTTTAGATTAGTCCTAAATAGCTGCGGTTTTGTTTTGAGACATCCTTTACATCATAATAACTGTTCATATAGGAAAAAGTCTATTTTTTAATTGTACAGACAAAAGTCACCAATTTAAGAAGGTTTTTTTTGTCTTTACAAAAGGACCTGATGTGTCTGCTAAGACAGATTTGTAGTTTTCCTTACATACATGGCAGAACACAGCATAAAATAAAATGTAGAGAGAAAGCAATACTACATACTGATAGCAAATATACTCTCTATGTTCTTTCTTTAGAAGAAACAGGTTTATAGTCTTCTCGAATTAAACCAAAACCTGCTACTACCAAGAAGTCTGTCTTTGTTTGTTTCCTGTACTTTTCACAGAGTTACTGGACAATAGGTCCCCATGGCTCCACAGACCACAAATTAGTAACTCAGTTAATCAGCCTAAAGCCGTACCAAAAACATAAAGAAGTGGACTGCTCACCCAGCCACATGTGTATAATACTCATGTAGTCCTTATTTTTGGCAGACAGAAGCTTGTCATATGAGGGGCAGCCTGCTAAGAGGATGCGGTCATGGTCTTCACACATGGCTATCAAATGCTGCTCTGCGCTCCTTGTGCAGCACACGTGGTAATGGGCCAGTTTGGTTATAGCATGCCTGATAGAGTCGTCAATGGTCCCACTGACTTCCCCGCCTTCAATGTGAAGAATGCGAATATTCATCAGGGCTGCAGATGTGGCTAGTGCCAAAGCATCAAATCTGTCACCGTGAACTATCATTATGTCAGGTTTCAGGCGGTTCAGGACATCTGGTAACTTCACTAATGCGAGGCCCACTGACTCCACCATGGCTGCCTCATCCTCCCCTCTCACAATAGTGTGCAGTCTTGTATGAATATCGAAGTCATCTTGTTCAATCATGCGATAGGTATTACTGAAGATAAGAGAGAAAAGGTTAGAGGAAATACAACCTGGATTTACAGCAACACAGCTTGACAAAATGATTGCATACTAGAACATTAGCTTAGTTGTACTATGTTTGAACAAAGGCCTCCTTATCAAGTTTCCTTCACTAAACAGACTAATCTTTAAGAGTTTAACAGAACACTCTAATCTATACAAAGATTGTCCTTCGTATTCCTAATCCATCAAGTTTTCTAGACTTCTTTAACAAGCAGTTTTACTGACTATGCTCCGGAACCCCCCAGAAACTGAACTCTTTGTTCACTTCTTTGCAGAATCTTTTGCAGAACACATATGGCACGTTTTCTCTTCTGAAAAGCTATGCTAATTCTTCACGAATATATGGGCTTTGCTGGACAAATGTATAAATACAACAGAAAAAATGCAAAGCTGAACACCATAGGGTTCAAGTGAAACATCTTGTTGCTTACAGCTAAGAGAGAAAAAAAAACAGATGTTTTCCCATTTTGTCTTCAACCTGTCTGATACACTCACTATCTTAATCAAAAGACTACACTTCTAAGCCACTTTAAATCAGACAATTCTCATTGTATCCACTCTTCTACATATAATTTTCAAATGACAATCTCATAATCTGCAAGCTGAGCAAAGATAGCAAAGACTATAAAGTGCTCTGGGTCAGGTAAAGAAGGAATCACCCATCTGTGTAACCCCCAAAGACTCTTCAATTTTGCTTACTGCTGTAACACACAAAGTAAACTCTCATTTTATTTTTTAAAGAAGCAGATGTTAGTTTTACGGTGTTGAATTCACCTTGCCATGCTATTGGATGAAAACAATGGCCAGTGCAAAGCAAGAAACAGAGCACCATAGTGTGAATGGGCAGCAGTGAAACTTCCTCTCTTAGTAGTCCGAAATAATACAACTTCCCACAGCCTCACAGAAAAATCACACCTTAACTTATGAAGTACCAAAGCTGCTAGTTGGGAAGTCCAAAAAGTGTCTTTACTTGAAGATATGCATAACACATCTAAAACTTTAATAACGCTTGAATGCTGAGACTCTTATGCTAACATCTTACTTTGACTTGCGAAGTCAGTGTTTTCCTATCGATTTCACTCACTGAGCCCAATCTAGTAAGAGCAGCCAGAGCAAAACCAAACAAACACAAACCCAGCAAGAATGTGCATGATGCTCTTTCTTCTGCCTTTCTTCTTTCCCTCAGCAGACAGAATACTCACCTCGCATATGGGAAGTCCTTCCAAAGGAAGGGATCTGGAACAAGGTATTCCATCTTCCCAGGCAGGTGATCTGACTGCTAACTTACAAAGTGTTATGAAGGGAACTCTAATCTCTCCTTCCAAACCACACCTAATACCTCTGCTAGTTATTCATTTTGTCAGAAAAAGACTACCTGCCCCTGATTTCTTCCCCTGCAATCCTGGATGTGAGAACTAACAGTATTCTCCTGTGATACCAAATATATAAGGACTTTATCTGTAAGTATGCAAATCGTAACAGCTTCAACTTAGAAAGGCTTCAAGTTATCTTTTTGCTGTGACAATTCAAAACTCTAACACATTTTCATTTGAAAGTCATCAGATTCTTAGGTAAGTCTAAATGAACTGAATTTCTCACTTCATGAGAAACTTGGTTGAAAACCTCAGTTCCAGTACAAAATTTTGTAAAATTCCAGGACTGGTTTGAAAATAAATGCAATCTTAGAAGGAGACGAAAAATGAAATTAAAAAAATACTTGTAATGTCTGAAAAATGACACTTAAAATTTTATGTGCTTTCATGATGACAAGCATTTTGTGATCTAGTATTCATGATTTTATTTCCAACAGCAGAAACAGATTGGGAGAGATACAAAAATCCACTTACCCATAATCATCAATCAGGTGGGATCCAAGCACTACAACATCAAGTTCAAAGAACTGTGGTTCTGACTTAATACCAAACATAATGGGAGCTAATTTTGAATAATCTGCACGGTTGCAAGTTGCAACACAAACACGAAGTTTGTGGTTGTTCCTATTCTTCTCCATGACTTCTTTTTGTTTCTGTTTTGAAAGATTCTTGAAATAGAGTTCCTGAAAAAAAAAAAAAAAAAAACACAACAAAGAAACAACAAAACAATCTTTATAGCAAGTAAATGGCACACATCATGAAGAGCATACATAACTGCAGCCCAGAATTATGGACACATATTGCCTTACCCATTGACAGGAGACAACTGATACCTTACAGTACCTATCATTAAAAAATTTTAGGAAAAAAAAGTAGTGTTGTTTTTCTATTTAACCAAAACTCACTATTTTAATACTTTTTTTTTTTTTTGTTTCCTATAATTAATTCATTTGCTCTATATAAATAATATTTAAATATCAAAAAGTTCAACTGCAATGGAACTCTGGGACACCAAAGAACAGGCAGGCAATGTAGGAAGGCTAGAGAGCTGTTGCCAAGTTGTGCAGGTAGAAAACCGGAAAGGCCAAAGCCCAGCTGGAACTCTCAATAACTTAAGGCCAGTCCTGGCTAACTGGGGAGGTCTCAGCTGACTGGAGGTTAGTGAACGTGACTCCAATCTACAAGAAAGGCAGGAAGGTGGCCCCAGGGAACTACAGGTCTGCTAGTCTGACCTTGGTACTGAGTAAGGTTGTGGAGTAGATCCTCTTGAAAGCTGTCTCATGGCACATACAGAACAACTGAGTGATCAGATGGAGCCAGCATGGGTTTATCAAAGGCAGGTCCTGCCTGACTGACCTGATCTCCCTCTATGACAAGATGACACACTTAGTAGATGAGGAAAAGGCTATGGATGTTGTCTACCTCAGTTTTAGAAAATTGTTTGACATGGTCTCCCACAGTGTTCATCTGGAGAAGCTGTCTGCTCAAGGCCTGGACAGGTGTACTGTTGGCTGAGTGAAATGACTGGATGCCTGGGCTCAAAGTGTTTTAGTAAAAATGGAATTCCATCCAGCTGGTGGCTGGTCACCAGTGGCATTCTCCAGGGATCAGTCTTGGGGCCAGTTTTGGTTAACATTTTTATCAACCAGCTGGAAAAGAGATCATGCACACCCTCAGTAAGTTTGTGGATGATACCAAGTTAGGCAGGAGTGTTGATGTGCTTGAGGGTAGGAACAGTCTCCAAAAGGATGTGGATATCTGAATAGGCTGGATTGATGGGCCAAGTCCAATCTCATGACATTCAACAATGCTCAAAGTGTTACAGCTGATGGGTTTACATTGAGCTGGTGACCAGTCACTAGTAGGGTTTCTCAGGGCTCTATTTTGGGGATAGTTCTCTTTAACATTTTCATAAATGACTTGGACACAGGATTCAAAGGTATATTGAGTAAGTTTGTGGATGACACTAAACTGGGAGGAGCTGTTGACTCCCTCAAGGGAACAGAGATCTTGCTGGGAGACCCTGACAAAGCAGAAAGCTGGGCAGTCACAAAACACATGAAGTTCAACAAGAGAAAGTGCCAGATTCTGCACTGGGGATGGGGCAACCCTGGATATACAAACAGATTGAGGGACTCAAGGCTGGAGAGCAGCCCCACACAAAGGGATCTGGGGGTTCTGGTAAATGACAAGTTGAATTTGAATCTCCAGTGTGCCCTGGCAGCCAAAAGGGCCAACCATACTGTGGGGAGCATGAGGTCCAGAGTTTCCAGCCAGGCTTGGGAAGGGATTGTCCCGCTCTGCTCTGCCTGGTACGGCCTCATGTCATGCACTGGGTGGAGGTTTGAGCACCTGTCCTGGTTTCAGCTGAGAAAGAGTTGATGCCAGGTCCTGATCCTAGGTCAAAACAACTCCATGTAGTGATATAGGCTTGGAGAAGAATGGTTGGAGAGTTGCTCAACAGAAAAGGACCTGGGAGTGCTGGTCGACAGCCAGGTGAATATGAGCCAGCAGTGTGCTCACGTGGCCACGTGCGCCAATGGCATCCTGGACTGCTTCAGAAATAGTGTGGCCAGCAGGACTAGGGAGGTGATTGCCCCCTTGTACATGGCACTGAGGAGACTGCACCTCAAACACTTGTGTCCAGTTTGGGGCCAGTCACTACAATAAGGACATGGAGTTGCAGAAAAGTGTGCTGAGAAGAGGAACAAAGTTGGTGATGGGACTAGAAAACAAGACTTACGAGGAGCGATGGAGGTAATTGGGTTTGTTCAGATTGGAGGAGGCCAAGGGCAGACCTCATCGCTCTCTTCAACTACCTGAGAGACTGCTGCAGTGAGGAGGGTGTTGGTCTTTGTTCCTCAGGTGGCAAGTAATACATGCAAGGAAATGGCCTCAAGTTGCACCAGGGGAGGTTTAAACTGTCTATTAGGAATAATTTCTTCATGGAGAGGGCAGTCAAACATTGAAACAGGCTGCCCAGGGAAATGATGGAGTCCTCATCCATGGAGGGATTTAAGAGACGTGGAGGTGGCACTAAGGGAGATGGGTTTAGCGGTAGGACTCAGTATGATGGTTGGACTTGATGGTCTTTAAGGTCTTTTCCAACCTAAACGACTCTATGATTCTAAACAGTAGAATGACTTTTCCTTGTTCAAATGGAAACTTCTAGGTAAGAGAATTATTGGTGCCTTAGTAAATCAAAGAAAAAACCTCCTAAAACCACATAATGGAACAAACAGCTACAAGATACATCTACTGACAGACTCTGTGAACAACAACAAAAAGTTTTTGTTCAAGTCAGCTTATGTATCTGTTAAATACACTTTGGTGCAGCGAGTTAAATATTGACTCCTAATCCATATTGCTTTGCAGACCAAAATACATCAAGATATTAAATAATGCAACATTAGATTATAGTAAGACAACAATTTTTGGAGATAATGATGACAATGATCAAGTGATCTAGAGTCTATGTTCTGTTGTTGTTGTTTTTTTAAAAAAGGGTTCATGAAAATTATAATCTCCCAGGAACTGAGTATTTTTTTACAAACAACATCAGCAGTTACTGTAAAACGATATTTCCTCTAATGGACTCTTTCAGCTAGTAAAGTAGCTGATTAAGCTGCGTAATCATGTTTAATGATTACCTATCCCATCGTTACTATTTTACCTGGCTGTTTTCATTTGTTTTTTTTTTTTTTTTTTTTTTTTTTTTCCCCATGCAGCAATTGTGGGGAAAAATAAAAAAAAAAGCTTTTGAAAAAAATAAAAATGTACTAAAAAAGTATACAGGAACCAAAACAATACCACTGACTCCCTTTCTCCCCACAGGGGAAACCACCAAGTTGGGAGCAGAGAATATCAGGCCAAGTATTTAAACGTTCTTTGTAGCTCTCCTTCAGAAAAGAATTGGATTTTAAGTGAGTACTACCCTTTGGGTATGAAATCTAATGCTAGGTCTACTACATTTTTACTACATTTTAGTGGCAAGTAAACTGGTGCTGGCTTTTTCCAGCTTAATGCACAAGGACTGCTGATCTCTGACTCATATATAGCAGTATCAACCTCTACTCGTTTTCATAGCTAGGGAAGTTGTTTATAAGCAGTTGCTACGCAAGCATGACAACAGTGGCTGTCCAGTTTCATGCTTCTTTACATTTAATTTCTGTTTTTTACACTGCAATAGAAGTTTGCTGTGGGGAAAACAGAGAATTACTTCTGCAAAATCTTAGTCATGATAGAAGGCTCAAATTTTATTCTTTCAGAAGACTCAGGGTTTGGTTACAGTTTGGGGTAGCATGCTGCGCACTACTCAGATAATGCAAAAGAAAAAGGTTTCCAGCTTTCTTCCATTCTGACAGCAAAATAATTCTCTTAGTTGCTTTTCTGTTACTGGCAGTATTTCATAGGTATTCCCCTATGTCCTTCTTATAAACAGGAAAAAAAACCCTCATATTTTTCAGTAATTTTTTAAAAGAAAAATTCAGCAAATTTTCAAATTTCTCCCTATTTTTCATGCATACTAGATTTCGTCACACATGATGAAAAAAATATTTTGCATAATAGTCATGTTAGGACTATCAGAAATCTATCCTGAGTTGTTAATGGTAAAAGACATTTCTATTCTCCATTAGAGCACTGTAAAACTGTAAGTGGCATAGTGACATTTTTTTCTATAATAACTCCAATAATCATGATTTGAGAGTAGTTTACCTTTTGGAAGGAAACAAGAATGGCAAAAAAGAAAGATGGCTGCCATGACCGAGCTCATCAGAAATGGCACTTCTCCTCTCTTGTGAAAGAGCAATGCCAACCAACGTCACTAGAATAGGTGCAACCTAGAACTTCAGCATTTATTATTATGACCAATTAAGCTGAATTCTATGAATTCAGACAAAAGTTAACAGATACTGTTTTATAATGAGCCCTTAAATTTGTATTTTCCTTAGAACCTTGCTTTAAAAGTATTATGTTAATTAACTACTAGCTTACACTTTCAAAGGATCAGATGATAATCCTTCAAACAAATTATCTATTTCCTTACGCAATTATCTATTTCCTTCTGCAGTTAAGTGTTTAGACAATGGCTCTTCTAATCTAATCCTGTCTTTCTTTTTGTCCAACAGGCTACAGGGATTTTAAGTGCTTGTAAGAAATTCTGTAGCTCATATTGAAAACACAGACAAAGAGCACTTGCAGAGTTCTGGATGGCGTAGAATGTTAAGTCAGAGAGCATGTTACCCTGTACCACTGAGTGAAACCTTAAACCACATCATCTTTTGGAGATGATTCTAAGCGGGACATTTTTATCTTTGGATGTGTAAAACAGCTGCTAATTCAAATACAATCACAGTGAACATGTGAAAGCAACGGCTGACATCCCTATAAGCTTGTCTTTGAACCTTCATGAATAATGCTCCTGTAATTAGAAGCAAACCTCTCACAAGCCTTCTCTTGCGCGCTGCTGCATACATGTTCCATAGAACACAAACTGAGAAGCCAGGGTAAAAGGGCAAGAATAAAGATGTGACAAAGTGAGCCTACCAAAGGTCTGCTCATTGCAAGTTACCTGTCTGAACTAGAACCACCACTTCCCTCTGACAAAACAGCTATCTTCTCATCTATGCAAAGCAGGCTTTAAAGAAGCAGGATCATTTTTCCTCCTCCTTGATCTTCAGGCAGTGCCTAGAACTCTACAGCCATTCAATCCACATCCAGACAACACTATCTACAGATGAAGGCTCTAAGTCACCAGTAAAATCTCACAGTGAACCCTCACTACAGATCTACCAGAACTGAATCACTAGAGTGGTCTGTGGGGCCATAAAGATGTGCACATTTAGTTACCACTGCTACTGGCTGCAGCAAAGGTCTCTGGAAACCACTTCTGAGACAGATGCGGAGACGTACTGAAGGCACACAACTGAACGGCACCAAAAGCAATTCATGCTATTTGTGCCTTTCAGCTTCAGTTGACGCTGTTTCAGGAAGCCCCAGAGCAGAATTATTTTTAGTACTGTGCTAAACCTCTGCAGCACGTCAGTTTCAAAAAGTCGTATGTAAGCCAAGCACAGCCCTTGGTGCACACAGTTTTTGTACTGCTGTCAGATTTACCACATATTTTTCTGAAAACCCAAAATATTGCCCTAGCAAAATGACCAACCACAACCCATTCTAAGTGTAAACTACATGGGGAAATTCACCACTTATTAAATCAGTACACTGATACTGAATTGAGTTGGATGCTGACTTCTAAATAAACAGCGCTATATTACAGTTTTACAAGATAATTATTTCTCAACTCTAACCTACGCTTAGCCTGTACGTATAAAAATAATTCCCCATTTTGGGACAGCATTCACTGTCCACAGATAACAGCAGAGTGCCTGCAACCAGTAACAGTATACCTGTCCCGTAATGTCCTAGCTACAAGATTTTAACTCTGTTGCCACTACATCTTGACTACTGACAGGCAGTGCATACTGTCTAGTCAGAATGATTCACTGCTATTGTGTGCAATAATTACATAGCAGCAGCCTCGTAGCCAGCTGGTGTTAGGTGATGCATTCAGTTTGGGCTGCACAGCTGCCTCTGTTTCGGTGTCTTCCTGCAGTGCCTGGCTGGGACTGGCTCTCCAGCAGGAAGGAGAAGCGACAGGCTGCTATCCACGGAGGGCTACGTGGGCTAACGCACCTCCACCTGCTCTGTTCTGCTGCTCCTCCACCTCCCGTCCCAGGGCCTTCAGAGCACAGCAGGCTGAAAACCCTTGAAAGACGGGGTCTCGACGGGCCAGACTGCGCGGACACCGCGGAGCTGCTGTTCCCATCAGCAGCCTCGGGCGCACAGGCCACCACTTGATCAGCCTTTCACAACAAACCCCGCTGCCTGCATACCCTGCGTTCACACTTCCAAAGAGTCGATTCCCACGCTCGCGGAACCAGGAACAACCCCCGCACAGCACCCTCACGCGCCCGTGTGCTCGCGGAGGGCCACCTCAGACCCCCTGCCGGCCTGGCGACGCTGCGCCTGTACGTCCGGCCCCCTCCCCACCACACTGCGCCCACACGCTCCCTCCTCCCTCACCCGCGGAGCCACCGCTTCACGCGTGGGGCCAGCCCCGCGCAGCCGCCCGCACACGCCCCGCTGCCACGCATCCCCGCGCGGAGCCGCTTCCTCAAACACGCGTGCGCGCCTCCTCCC
>VXAV01000067.1:57087-89019 GCA_013399715.1 Alectura lathami
TTTCCAATAATTTTTCATGGGCAGGTTTTGATTCTATTGTTTTATAGTTTGGATAATTGTAGCACCAGATACGAGTTTTTACTGTGGCAATGAACTATTTGAAGACTGTGTCCTCAGGTATCAAGGTAGACAAGTTCTGGAAGCCTAAATGCTTTTGTAGATTTAGGCCTTTCTACTTGATAGTTCAGACTTGGAGATGACAGTCTTGGCAGTTCCTAGGCAGGTGCCTGTGACTTGGTGCTTTTCAAGAGAAGGTCTTCGTCTGGAGACTTTGACAGAAGATCTGAAATCAGGGTTGACTATTGGTGTCTTCAAACGAAAGGTCTAGGCTTGAGGTCCATTTGCGATGTGAGGTGTGTTTAATGGCAGGAAAAGGCCTTCTAGTGTTGTGAGGAAAATTTTAGGATTGTACTACCGGTGTGCCTATAGGCACAAAGTCTTTTTGTCAGCCATTTCGTCCTGCCTGTTTCTGACTATCAGCTAGGCTGAAACAAAAAGCTACAGGAACAGACACCATTTTACTGAATTATTCTCTGTGGAGAAATTTAGGTCTTTATATTATTTCTGCTTCCTAGTGCAAACTATGATTGACAGAACAGCATTGTTTTCATGACCAAGTTCTACTAGTAGATCAGTCCCAAAAACAGAAGGCCTAATTCTGTCATGAGAGTTTCAGTGAAGATCTGAAATGTGTTTCATCTGAAATGTATTGATCTACACCTCCAACAGATCCACACTCTGTTCCCAGTGCCCCAGGATATTCATCTTCATAAATGTCATAGATGTGCATCCTTTCACAAAGGATAAGGAAGCTTGTGTGGAGTGCACAAGTTTTAAGCATTCCTAGAATTAAACATGCTGGAAGTTTTTTTTTTTTTTTTTTTTTTTTTCTTTCAGATGTTTTAGAATTACTCAAGCATGTGCTTTCTGGCATTTAAAAACATTTAGAACATGTTTTATTCTACATATTCTAATTACTTTAAAATAACCAAACTGAATTCACCTTTGAGAGAGCAGACTGAAACATTTTGGACTGAAAGAGATTTACTTTGAACAAATTATGCACAGTGGAAGGCAGAGGTGCTAAAACACACACATGAATTCTTCTCAGCCTAGTTTTGAAAGCCATTCTTAGCAGATAGGTCTTGCTGAGTTTTATCTGAAAAGAGCAATTTTTTAAAGCTACTTTGGCACTTAAAATTTAGAAAGACACCGCTGGGACTTTCAAATATGCCTCAGAACTTGTTGAGCTTCAGAATTCCTCTACCCTCTAGCACCTAGCCATCTGGGATCTAGCTCAGACAAGACCTTTCCACCTTTAGGGGCTACATGGTACTTGAGAGGGTGTTGGTAAGGTGCACAGCTTTGTCCTGAAGTAGAGAACTCCAAGTCTGATAAAAGGCCTAGAGTGCAGTCATTCTGGTCTATAGCCCTGTTCAATGGCAAGAAAAGTATTAAACCTGCAGGGGGACTGGCAGCACTCTGAGTCTTGGCACCATCTGTGCAGGCTCTTTCCTCTTCCTCTGTGTAAGAAGACTTGCAGCAGTGACATACCAAGGCACAGCAGGAGGCAGAGCATGGTGAGCTGCAGTTCTTCTGCTTCCTTCTTCCCTTGAGGTCACGTAGTTGTTTTAACGAGGAGATACCTTCTCGTTCTAACACCAAACCCCAGCTCCACCCCTTGTGTAAGCAGTTCTGCATCAGCACTGTGCTCAGCAAGCTGCTGCCCTGTGCTCTGCAGCCAGTCTAATGGCTAGAGGAGGGGGGCTGTTTTTTCTCCTTTTTACGAATGGCTGCTCTGAGGCCTCTGTTGAAGCTGCAAAATTCAAGGGCACATAGTTCTCTTAATAAAGCAGTGAAGGACAAGCACAAATTTGCTCCATGACAAAATGCTACATTCAGGGAGAGAGAACTGCAATATTTTTGTGAATGGCATACCTAACTCTCGACACCAGAGACTGCTGCTATTTGGCTAAAATCTATGGCATGTAACACATAACCAACGTTAAGTCTTTCCCTTCTCAAAAAATACAGGTGAAAGGAAGTCAAAAATAGCTCATAAGACCTACTCCAAACATTCAGGAAAGAACAGGTGTAAGGGCAAAGCTGTGACAGATGTGCTGTTCTGTCTTCAGGTGGAAGGGTGACCTCCATCAGACCTGGGATGTTAGCAACACCACGAACTGGCTGTTCCTCTACACAGCCAGTCTGTACAACCCACTCTAGATACACATTGGAGCTAACACTGGATGACCGTGACACCCATTCATGTGCACATGGAAGTTACTCTGGCCAGACTGAATGAGCAGAAGTCTTTTGAAATTAACTGCATTTACGGAGTAAGCCCAATACCTTGCTATTTTGCTGACTGTTGTTCAGCTTCTCTTCTCTGGAGATCTTTAAAAGCTACTGTATTAAAACACCATACAACTTTAATTCTCCATGTCTTCCTCAGTCCTTAAGAGTTCTCCAGTATAGGCATTTGGTGACTGTAGGATGTGGGGATGTGGCTTTTGAAACCAACAGACAGTAAAGTACGTTCATAACATTATTTTATTTACAAAATTTTATTACTGTTTTATTACAGTGTTTAAAGGAAATGATGTATTGTCAGGTGATGTGATTACTGTAAGAATTAATAGCAGTATTCTATAGCTATAAACACTTTTATAGGCACAGAAGGTTTAGTACCTAAGTCTAAGATTCAAGGCAATGGGAGATCTATTGAATAAAACTCCCAGATGAGTAAAACTCCCAGAGAACCACAAAGCACAGTTCCCCACATTTCTGCAGAAGATATCATACATCCCCCTCTGCCCCATGCTGTGTCCAAGTCCTGCCGACCCTTTCCATTTCAGATGGAAAGTAATTAAATCCTGAACTTAAACTTGACTAGGTGATTTATCTTGTGTATCTAAGCAGGATATACTAGCTTTTTGTCAGAGAGAAATGAATACTGCTTTTTCCAGACGTGAGGGATTTTATTCCCTTCCACCTCCTAAACACTAGCAGCAGAAACTTCATTTTANCAACAGAGGCCTAGCTGGCATGTACTAAATATTTGTTGTTAGTCAGATGGTACACTAACCAAGGTGTGTTGTGTTTATTCTTCGACCTGTGTCTCTTCTAATGCGTCTTTCAGGAGGAATCAGGATAGTATTACATTCTCTAACAGAGATCAGGAGGGATTTTCTCTCCAGAAATTAAGAAAACTGAAAATGTATGATATCAAAATCTTCCATTTGGGGAATAAGAGAATGAAAGTCATAATGTACCTGGGATTATCTCTGCACCCCTTTGTTTACTTTCCGTTCATTTGAGTACAGTTTGCTTTTGGGAGGAGAAACAAAAATACATATCCTAAGATGGTAAAGACCTAATCTAAGAATCTAAGAAAATTTCATAGAAAACCTGTGTAGTATCCTGAAAGTCTGCATACCTGCAGATGCAAGAACAAAGGAGTCCTGCAGCTATTCCTTGCTGGAGTAAACCTAGGGATAGTTAGGAAGGCCATGAACACACTTCTATGGCCTTTTTCTGTGAAAAGATTCGTGTTGGACCTGTAAGAAATGCTGTGAACATGAAGTGCTGTAACTAGTGACATGAAGGTAGTTCACTGGAGCAAGCCTAGTGCCAAGAAATATTCACATGGGTCAGCTGGATTGTCTCTCACCCTCTGAAGCGTCTTGGTGTGTTCTATCCAGGTCTTGCCCAACAGGCTGTGCTAGGATACGAGAAGTCAAAACGGAGCTGAGGTGTGCATGGACCAAGCAGAGCTGTAGGCAAGTATACAGAATGCACCTGCAGCAGCAATGGGAAAAAGGAGCAGGAAGAACTAATTTTAAGATGTAGAGAAAACAAAGACCCCTTTAAATTGACTAGTGCTGGCACTGTTACTTCTCTCCTGCCATGGCTGAGCACAGCTCACTGTGGACTAATGGAGTCTTCTGGGAGAGCTCAGCACAGATCTTTCCTTGCCCCACTGCTGTTGGTGCTGTATTTAATGCCAACATGGGTATCACAACACAGCAAGGTCAACATGACCTCCCTGAAAGATCAAGGTACAGATTATGGAGAAGAAGCCAAGGGGAAGTGAGTTCAGGATCACCTAAATCAAGCTGAATCTTTCACATTTCAGAAGTTTGGTTGGATTTGGCCAGGGGCTGCTTCCAAGAATCATCACCAAGAAATGCAGTATTGCCAATGTTATCAGCTGAAGTGCCAGGCTCATGGTACTTGATGTTTTTCATGAAATTCTCACCCCTGGCACTTTGTCAGAAGTTTGACTTTCAAGAAGCAGCAAAATAAATTTGTAGCTGCTGGAACTAGGATGTGAGAACATATGCTTTGAAAGTAAGTGGAAAGGTGAGATTTAAAAGGACTCAAAATAATTATGAAATAATAATTAAAAAAAAAAAAACAACAGAAATTAATCTCACTGTGGCTGGCATTCCTGTGATTCTATTCTGTTCATGTCTCTGGGTGAGTGATCTTCATTTCCTGCCTACGTGTTGCCGTATGAGGCAAATGTGAACCTTCAAGATAAAGTAAGAACCCGCATATTGGACCTTTGGACCTCTGGTGGTTAGTGAGGCTCAGTGCCTAACATGCTGAGGAGTGCAGCTTGCCACAGTGCTGGCCAAGATCTACAGACAGTGGCCTAACTCAAGAAGTTTTCTAACACAATTCCTTTAACCTGCCAGTCCGAGGTTTTGTTCCAACTTCGAAGGCAAGCACTGCACAACAGGAAAGCTGCAGAGACATATCAGTGGGTAAAGAAAGGGCTGGTGGGACACTTTTCTTTGCCTGTAGAACAATGTGTGCCCAGAGCTGATGAGAGCTGTAAGGGCTGAGTTTTGTCTGTTTCCAGGACAGTTTATAAGCAAAGAAGTGATGGGACTTTGGAGATACGTGGTGACCTCTGCTCTCCTGAGCAACCTCTGCTGGCAAACAGGAACTGAGTTTAGGAGACGAGTTGTAGCTGCAGCATCTTTCATGGGAGCGCCCAGAGATGTCTGGAGTTTCAAGGCAGAAGGTGCCATAACAACACATTGTCTTTGCCCCCATGAGGCTTCTGGTCATGAGAGCTCCTCACTGAAGCCATCTGAGATTTTAATCTGTTCTTCTCTTTTTCAGTGTTTTTTTTTTTCAGTAGTTTTTATTTCCCTTCTCTTCCTGGGCATAGATGATGGTAAAGTTCCTGTCCCTCCGGGCAGAAGAGAACAGATTTTTTTTTGCATTTTCTCTTCTAGCAACTCAGAATGCTTTGTGCAAAAAACTGCTTCTGAAATTTGCTTTCACGGCATTAAGCATGTGCTAAAAACTGTAAGACGTCAAGTCAGTAAATAAATGGTTTCCTACTCCATAAAATGTCATACTTTTTTTTTTTTTTTTTTCCCCTAGATGTTTACTTGCATCTATCTTTTCTGCTTTGATTATTGCCACTTGTAAATGTGAAGCTACATTTGTTGTCCATTCTGGGTTTTGCTAGTATGACATTTCTGAAGGTGATGACAGTGTCCTGTGATGCAAGACACAGAAAGAAAATTTAGGGCATAGCTGCTGCCTCAGACAGCAAACAGACTTGGTATCAGAGTTCCCATTATGTGGACAGGCGAGGTGCTAAGGATGGGAGAATGAAATAGTGCACAGACCTTGGAAAGAGAAGTCTTAATTCTTCTGCAGGAGGCAGGCAATTGTGACAATGATGTCTAGAATAGACAATATGTCTAGAAATAGTGCAAAAAGATCCCCAAATGCTATGTTTTGTTACAGTCTATTTCCACATCTGGGCAAGGTGCTACTCTACTTCTCTGTTCACCAGGCCATGCTGTTCCCAGGCACTGGAGCATTTAATAAATGATTCTCATTGCTGCTGCCAGTGAAGGCAATCTTTCTGCTTCTCTAACCACCAGCTTTCAGTAGTCAGTTATTGAACTCTTGTGAGTTAAAAATAAATACAGCGCAGTCTGAGAACACCTGTTTTACACAAGGTAACTAAAAGGTGCTTCTCAAATCAATGGCAGTCATGCAGGAAAATTTGCATTGCAAGCCAGTTCGAACTGGTCTTTAAAGGTCATTATTTCTGTGCAAATGTTTGTTTATGTGTACTTTCCAGTTCTGAACCTGTCTCTTTGGGTCTTTGTCAGCTTTTCCCTGTGCAGAGAGGTGAGACAGTGTTCAGGCCTCAGCTAGGCAGACACCGAATTTCAGCTGCCAGCCTGTCTGTGCCAGCCCACAAGCAGCAGTCCCTCCTCATGTCCTGTGCTGGTGCTGGGGTGGTGGGCAGGAATCTGTCAGCTCCTCTCCCACGCTGGGCAGAGCAGGGATAAGGGCCATATGCAGCAGCAGCTTGGCTGTGCCCAGGAAACACCCAGACACGGCATGTCCTAGACATGGACAGAAATGTTGCTTGTTTCCTGTGCTGGCTGAATCACACCTTGGTGGAGTAGGGAGGCTGAGGATGGGTATTCAGTCCTGTTTTATCTCCAGGACCTATGTTTTTTCTTTTCATTCATTTCATTTGAGATATCTATAGTACGTCTGGGTGACAGCAGGATGGAGTCCTAATTCCTAACCAAATAGTTTCTTTTTAGCTTGTACGCTTGTGGGGCCAACATCAGTGGACCAGGGATTGAAACCAAGTATTTCATAGTGAAATGCCTACTAATCCCTGCAAATCAACTGGGATTTTTATTTTAATACGGTGGCCAAGCTGAAGTTTATCCTCATTTAAGGTGACTGAAAGCTTGCAGAGTAAAAACTTCCATCCTGCTGACCACCTAGAGTCCTTAATAATTTTATTTGTCTCATTTTTGTTTGTTTAAGATTCAGCTGAATCTAAGTAATGAACTCTTGATATAGAGTGAAAATGGAAACTTTTTTTTGAAGCCACGAATATCTGACATTATGGGAGAAAAAAAATCCTTCTTGCTGGCCAGATGTGCATTTGAGTAAATTATTTGTTTCACTCAAAACTTTTCCTTTTTCAGCAATAATATTTCAGTTGATTTTTTTTGTTCCACTCAGCTTTTCAGTTCATGCTTAAGAGAACACTCATCAGTTCATTTTGGGAACAGCTGCTAAAACCCTGCCTGGCACAGGAAATTTGGCTTCTTCAGCTATATTCTAGTTTCTGTAAATTCAGGGACGATGATGTCATACAAAAACCTCTCTCTCAACAATGAAAATAACTACATGCTTGTAACCAAATAACCCAAACCTATGCCACTGTCCTGTAGGAATTGCTGTCCTCAAAATACGAAGACAGAGAGAGACAGAGAGAGGCCAGGGAAAATTCCAGTGACTGAGGCTGTTTGCAAAAATGACAGAGACTTGTAGAACACAGCCAGGATATCTGCATGGGTCTTCCCTTCCTCTTCCTGTAGTCAAATCCTGGAGAAACACTGGCTGTGCTTACATATCTAGCAACTGGGAGTTGTTGATAGCATATAGATGTGTGAACCACTGTGCTTGTTGGCACAAAGCGTCGCAAAGCTCTACATTTTCTAGGGGTTAACTTGGCTCTTTTTGACTGCTCTGGAAGGGAGCGGTCCCAGGGGAGCTGGCTGGTTGAGCTGGTAAGATAGGAAGGGAGACAGAGCCAGAGGTCACACAGAAGCTATTGCAGCTCCACTGTCATTGCTGGGTGTGCGAAAGGCACACCTTTAAGAAATGCTCCTGCAGTGGAAATCCTGCAGGACATTTCGCAGCCTTGCAGCAATGTCAGAAGCCAACTATTGTCCCACTAGTGCTGGCAATGAAGTGCACTGCTATGTCAGTGACACCAGAACACTGTGTTCTCCTATGTCCAAGCCTAGCAGGGAGCCTGGAATTCTCTACCTTTGGATGAGACAAGGAATAAGTTATCTAATGAATTTAAGTGTTAGGATCTGATTGCATGTCAGATACTCCAGGAACATTAATTATTGATAATTACAGATACCATATACCACAAAATACTGTACTGCAGAAAGCTTCTGCATGAGTTGTAGTCTGTCATTTAGAGGAGGAACTGGAGAAGAAATATTCATGCACTCAGAGAAGTGCATACTGAACGTGCTGTTGAAAGAGTACCAGTAAATTCAGTTTAGAAGACATCATCTATATATTGTGAGTCACCTTACAAAGTTTCCTGGTGAAATTTAACTGTCGTTTCCTACTAAGAAGAAACTGGTCAAAACTGGACACCTCTGACACCCAAGTATTCAAAAATACTCAGTTATTTTGCAAAGCAATTTTTGATTCTCTACACTGAAAAATATTTTCAATCCTCTGCATCCCAAAAAATATCGATATTTACTAAAAATGACAAAGCAACATATATATCCTTCTGTTTACTTTCTTCTTTGAGCTTTTGAATCTTTTGTGTGTCCTTTTTTCCTCTTTTTTTTTTTTTTTTTTTTGTTGNNAAGATTTCTCTGCGACTGTGAAGTCCATAACCTTAATTTTTCATTAATAAGAAACAAGTCAGATTATGTGACTCCAGGAGCCGGGGCTTTAGGAAAAAATGCAGTGGTTTCCTATATAGCTAGTTGAATCTTTCCTCTTCGAACAGCACCACAGTGTATATTTGAAGCTCCATATCTGGCTCCTGGAATGGTGTGTACTGTCAGTTCTGTAGCCAATGTACCTAAGAAGTTGATTGTTTAAACCACAAATCAAGTGACTGCACAAAGCATTCCTCTTTTATGCAAAGGCCAGAAATTCCTTTTTGAGTGTGCTAAAAACCAAACGAAACCTGCCACATTTCCAGGGTTAACTGAATGGAAAGCTGGGGTGAACCTGCCCCAGTAGGATCTCACTCTGTAGGGAAGGTGGAGCATAGTGCCAGCTTTCACTTGTGCTTCTTCGCATCAGCTCACACAGAAACCCACTCCTGTAAGTTGAGCCATTCCTCTAATTGCACTGTGATCACCCCCTGGGCACTACTTTGCTGCAGACAGTGCCATAGCCTGGGGACGGCTGACAGGGTCTTGAGAGGGTGTGAAAGGAGGGCTGGACTCTGAACTTTTGCTCCTGCCCTCCATTCCCCCTCTATTCTTCACTGGCAGCTCCATTTTTTTTCAGTCTAGAAAAGGAGGAAAGGAACTTTTCCCAACAAGGTAAGTGAGATTCCCTCCTAAATGTTCCCCATTGAGGGTAAAAAAAGTTAGATCTCTCTGTTGTACGTTGAGGCCAATATTACAATTGTCACATGGAGTGTGGATGAGAGAATCTCTACTGCCAGAGCAGAGCCTCCCTTCTGGAGCCTGCAGACTGTTTCCCTTGGTGGCTCTTCTGTCAATCTTTGGGAAGGGAGAAGAGTTGCAAAGGCCACCCAGCCAAGCAACAGACTCCAGCTGAAAGACTGGCTCCAATCCTTTAATTCTACAGTCAGAAAATATGTGATGGAAGATGTCTGCCAACAGTTTTCTCTCCTGTAAAGGCAAACCCATCCTGCACAAGCAATCCAGTTAACAAAGCTACCTTTCTGACTGTACCCAATCTACTAGAACATGTTTCGCTTGGCTACTGCAGTAAGAAAAACAGTGAAGTCTTTGAATTTGCAGGGGAGTAAATAGAGACCCAAGAAGTTTGTCTTTAAAATGAAGTGAGCATGTTGTATATTTTCACCAGAACATATTAGCAATTGAGTTGGGATTTCTCCAGGAACTTACCCATCCAGCCAAGTCAAGTGAAGCATTCATTAGATCATGCAAACATGACCTATGCTGTTTCCCTGAAAACCTCCAAGAGATGTCTGTCATTGCTGTACTAGATTCTACAAATATGCACAACCAGCCGTTTCATGAAATGCTTCCTTTCCAATGAGAGAAAAATAAAGAAAAATGACAAGAGGGACCTAAAGGCATGGAGAGAGTTTGCCTCAAAGGTTAGTGACCATACCAGGATCAAGTCCTCCATTTATAGACTTCAGTCATCAGCTTCTCTGTTTAACAAGTATTCCTTACTGTTTTGAGCTAAGGTAGTGCCTGAAGCCACTAGAATCATAATCATCTTTACAAATCAGTTAACTTGCTGAGTTAAATTAGTACAGTCAGTTTATGTCAGGCTTACGTTTCTAGAGGGAAACCTGAATATCACTGTGCATTGACTAGCCAGCAAGAGAATAAGTTTGCCTTTGGCTTTTTTTTTTTTTTTTGTACTGATAGGCCATGGAGCAGAACTGGATAGAACATTTTCATGAAAGTAATACCCTCTGGGAAATACAGTTTTGAAGGAATGATCCATGAAATTGCTACAATTTCAAGAACACTTCAGAAAAAAGAGTAAAAAAAAAATTGTCCCTAAAAGCTGTGATTTTTCATATGGATTAGTTTTATTTAACTATGTCCATTTGAAGAAACAAGATCGGAGAGACTGGCGTTGTGGGAAGGTGCTTAGAATCCATAGAAACTAAAAAACTTTGGGTTCCAAAATGATGTTTGCCATCACAAGTTGGCGTGAAAGGCTCTCTATATTAAATACAAAGTGTTTGCCATAGCTTTTCTCCCTGCCGTGGATCTGAGTCCATATAGCTGTGTACCCTGAAAATCCACCTGTCTTCCCAAGAGTGAATGGCCAGCAAAACATCTTGTGCATTTCTTTGAGTAAACCAACATTTTTTCAAGAAATGTTTATCACAGATCTCTATTTGAAGCCCTGAAAGGCTGAAAGTCACTTGGACAAGGAGAGAAACTCTCAAGCAAGGCTTACTGTTCCTTTCTTTCCAGTTTTCTGTACTGTGTCTGCATAGTATTAATATCTCCTTCCTTGTCAAAAGGCATTCCTATTATGTTGCAATAGCATGTAGCAGGCAGAAAATGAGTCTGTAATTGGTCACCCTGCTCTGCTGAAAGCAGACAAGCTAGATGGTGAAGTGATGGTGCAGTCATGTTGGGTCTATTGTGCTGGTAGAGCCAGGGCGGTATTTCTCATGTGAGAGCAGCACTGTCTGATGGTCATCTCCTTAAGGTGTTTGGCCATACTAGTTATTTCTGGTATTTGACACTTGTGCTAGAGGTCACAGGCTTCTTCAAGCGATTACAAGATTTTGAAAGTTTGAACTAAACTCAGCAGAGATAACAACAGAGCCTGGGGAGGAGACGTCCTGCTGTGCGACGGGAATGACTGGCAACCTGTTCTCAGTGCTCTCTGGTGCACAGCATTGAATTACTGCACATAACCCACACCTTCTCTCTCTCTCTCTTTTTTTTTTTTTTTTTCCCCTACTTTTCAAGGAAAACCACTATATTTCTCTTATGTCTAATCAAGCTAGATTTTGCAAGGCCAAATGTTTGGACATCTGGACCCAGGAAGAAAGCTAACCTTTGATGGCAGGACATCAGGGTTTATCCAGATAGAACTGTAAAAAATGCATACAAGGCTGATTTCTCCTGTTGATGAATGGGAATCATTGCCACTACCCACATGGCAGTGTAAATGTTTGTCCATACACACATACAAGGCATTGGGGACTGTGGAGTGTGGCACAAGAGCTAACCTCAGTTTGGCAGGTGTAGGGAAACTGCGCTAGCTCCTGAGGGCTCCTTTGGTTTTCTGATGGAGTGTGCTTCAGAGGGAATGGAGTTAATTGGGTTCACTTCGCTATCATGGAAATGTGTGCAAATCCTTGCCTTGAGGGTAGGTGGGGAGCAGAAACCAGCTGTGTTGACTGCAAAAAAAAAAAAACCAAAAAAAACCACACACAAAAAAAACACAAACAAAAAAAAAACAACAAAAAACAAACAAAAAAAAGAAAAGAAAACGAAAGTTGTGGGGAGTCATCTATCGACTGTGCTTTTTAATGGGAAATACTAGACTGATGGGGAGACAGACAGCAAACAACTGTGCTGGAAGTTAGTCAAAGAAATACAGCATTTTTGGAGATGTCTCAGCTCACTTCTTAAATGAGATTATTTAAATGTCCATTAATTGTATCTAAAATTACCTAAAAAGTTAATTATAGCAAAACAAAAAAGTTTAACTGCCTGCAAATCTGCTTTTGTCCTTTTCAGTTTATTGCTTGGAGTCAGGATGGTCTTTGCTTTTGATAAAGTTGAAGCCTTTTGTTTGTTTTGGCAATGCTGATTTCCTGTCTAGCTGGCAAACATATCATTCTTCCCACCTCAGCTTTTCAAAAATCCAGGAAAATGCTTAAATATGGTATTCAGCCTACATATTCCTGAACCCTCAGAAACTTATTTTCCATTACCATTGCTAAAAATCTTGTCTTACATGCTTTTTTTTTTTTTTTTAAAGAAGGGGGAGTTGTTCTCCAAAATGGGGTTTTCTTGAAAATTCACAGGATCTGCGATACCATGTCTGACTGCAGACAGCCAAAGGTTCTTTTGTTACGGGACCAGGCAGGACATAAGTATGCTTCTCACAGTCCTACAGACTGGTCTCCTTACTTGCACCAGAAGGCTTTTCCAGAACATTTTCCTCACCAGGAAGAGGAGAGAATTTAGCCATGTTTTGCAAAGACTAAGCTCAGGACTGATATTTGCTTTTGCAGCTGGTTTTCGTTGCTGCGAGCCCCATGGGATTATTGTTCTGCTGAGAAACCAAGATGTCTAGCGAATGCAGGGCGTGCAAGACCTTCACAGCCCACCTCCTCTGACCCCTGCAGCTCCACATGTGTTGCAGCCTTTTCTTCTTTCAGACCCTGTGCAGCAGGGGCAGGTGGCCGTCCTGGCCTGTTTGCAGACAGGCTCACCCACACACCTGCTGTTGCCACAGAGCCTAAGGGAGGACACAGCACACACAACAGCTGGGGATTCACCTTGCAGGAGCTGTGCATCACTTGTAGTCCTAGTCCATGTCTACCTCTTCGCACTGCCTAGAACAGGGTCTTGTCTTGACTCCTGAATGGGGCAGAGCAGCAACTGTGACACTAGGAGAGTTACTGTGCATTGGAGGCATCCAAGGAAAACAAGAGTCATGGCGTTGCTCATAACTGAAGTCCTTGGTTCCATATGCCAAGGGATAGCTCCTTTAGCTTGCTGCAAGGAGCCAGCAAGCTGTCCTCATTCCTGCAGATGGGTGGAGCAGGAAGTTTCAGCTTATGCTGGGTCTGGGAAGTGCAAAGGGAATATACAGCAAGCCAAAGTAAGTGCAGAAACCTGACAGCTCAGCCCAGTGGAAAGTTCCCTCCTTCCCTGGGCTGCTTGCTGCTGTGGAGAAGGTGGAGAGTATAGACAGCAGGCTTTTCCTTGAGAGGCAGTCAGGCAGGGCCTGCTCTCTCAGAGACACAGAGAGAAATCACCCAGTGTGTAAGAGTGAGGGATAAGATTCTGGTAGCACCAATCAATCCTGTAAGGCCCCCTTGCTTCGGCATCACTTGGGAAGTGGCTCTCAGCAAAGCATATCATAGCTAGGCTGGGCCTCAGGAAACTTGTGGTCACCACCCTCATTTCACAGCCTCACACTCCCAGATGCAGTCAGAAAGCTGGAACAGAAGGAGCACCCGCCCTGACAGGGACACATTCCCACCCACAGCACAGGCAGCAATTTGTGGGAAAGTCAGAGCTGGGCACAGAGTCCTAGTTTAGGGGGAAAGGCAAGAAGAAACCGAGAAATTGTATCTAAGTGCTGACTGAGGTGAGGGGAGTATTTGGGTTAACAATCTCATTTCTTACATCCTACTGTTCTCTAGTACAGGTTATAGATTGTGCCATCTTTGGAAATGGGATCACAGATTTACCTTTATTCCTCCTTCCCTTTCTTTTCCTAAAACAAAATTCACAAGGCCTTAGATTCTAGCTAGCCACTCTGGTAAGAGAAGGCAGATAACAACGAAGGCTGTACATAAATAAAACACAAGTAGTGCTGGAGTGAAAGGTTTTGCTGACCCAAACTAATGATGCTGAAGCTGTGCTGGCTGCTGTTGAATGACAGCCGGGCTGTTTGTATTCCAGGAAGAATGTCAGTCCTACATCTTGGGTTCTTTTGCCTTCTTATGCTTTGTTATTCAGTGCAACAATGATTTCTGATGCCAAGATCTCCCATAGCCTTAGTCCTTCTAAAAATGCTTTACAGCTGTGGAGCCAAATCGTTGTCAAGAAAAGAGCTTCCATTCTACATGCCTTGCCAGCTACCTTGGATGTCTTGCATTGGAGCACATAAATCACACACATCAGGCTACAGAGCATTGATTCATCACCTGGGTAAACTCTTCCCTCTCACTCTAACTGAATGCCATTTTGAGGCTTGCTTTGGTACAGCTAAAGAATTCAACTACAGGATGTCAGTGCTGCATCATGTTACAGATAATTCGTAGTTCTCTCATCTGAGAGATGTGTTAGGAACTATTGCAACAACCGTGGCAGGAACACAGCAGGGTGCTGGACACCTCTGACTTCATGTTTTGTGTAAGAGTGCAGCTAGGCATTAGTAGGGGATGTTTTGCTACTGAGGAAGTGCATACTGGAGGAAGGTGGCAAATCATAGGTTAGGAATGGGGAAGTGACAATACCAGAAAGTATCCTGTGGGGATGTCAGCAGCAGTCACTCGGAATGGTAGGACCAGCAAGCTGGACTGTTTGCTCCATGACCTAGGCAGGGTCTCACTGCACCAGCAGCTGGGCCTGGAGAGGCCCAGGCTGCTTCACACTGATGAAGAGAAAGGCCACCCAGAGCAAATGCACAGTTTGTATTGGTGAGAGCTTGTGCAGCCTGTCCTATCATGGGAGTGCAAACACTGAGTAGTGCTCATAGCAAGGCTACAGCATCCTGAACTGTGTGTCTCTCCAGGACTGCACTTTACCACGAAAGAGAGCCAGCTTTTCTGCTGATGGCCTGCTTGAAACACCCACTCCTCAAACTAAGATTAACATTTACTGCACCTTGCATTCCAGTGCCCTTCTGTTATCCTATTCTTGCCTCATAGTGATCTTGCTTTATTCCAAAGATCTTACTCCTTTCCACCTCACTTTTTGCCCCTCTTCAAGCTGCCCCAGTTCTTTGTAAAAAGACATCTGCTCTGAGCAGGTGCAGGAGTGCCCGAGCAACCTGCTCCTTGTTGTCTCTCACTGACAGGGGCGCAGCTGAATCGCCACACTGAAATTACCGACCTTCACTAGCGTGCTTGTGAAGTAGCAGTGACACCCAGTGGCCAATGGATAAATTAAGAAAGTCACTTTCCACTAGGGTCTTACTTGCTCCACACTTCTCTTCTGATCACAGAAGCCTCGAGTTCCTGAACGCTGGCCTTAACCTCAGTTAAGGCTGAGGTAGAGAAGGCATCGAATATCTTGGCCTTTTTCATGTATTTTGTTATCATGAGCCGTGCTTACTCTTTTCACAGCCTTTTGCTGTTTGTGTACCTGTAGAAACCCTTCTCATTGCTCTTCACACCCCTTGCCAAGTTTAACTCGAGACAATCTTTGGCTTTTCTAATCCCATCTCTGCATGATCACACAGCATCTCTGTATTCCTCCTCAGTCTCAGCTCTTCCTGTTCATAGTTCTCACAGAGAAAATTAGGAGGAAATTTATGCTTAGGAGGAAACCAAAACTAATAGAATTGACACTGATGAAATGGATGGTGTGCTGAGACCGCAGCTGTTGACAAGCTACCTAAAATGTCTTGCAGCTTCCTCTAGGCTGTTTCTTGTCTAGGTCTTAATTGTTAAGCTGTTTAGGACTGTGATGAGTTTTTTTTTTTTTTTTTTTTCTGCTTTTGTATGGCATCTAGCACAGTGAGGACAAGTAAGAATGGTTACAATAGTGTAACACTAAAATAAGTAGTATGAGCTGTACTAGTAACATCTATGCATTTTTTTTCCTCTTATTGGTGTAAAGATACAACATGTATGCTTGCTTCTTTATTCATGTTTGTACTCGAGTCACAAGGAAAGCGGTATTTGTTCACTTTTTTCGGCAACAGAGCAGCAGAGTCACCAGCATGGTCTTAACTACAATGAATAGTAGGCAGATGAGCAGAAAGGGATGACATTCTGGAATGTACTTTTGGCAAAAACTGTCCCTTTGAGAAATTCTCTCCTGTCCTCCAGGTAGGAGTGGTCCCTTGGAATTCCAGATGCTTTCCTGCTGTGCTGCAGGTCAGACACTTGTCCACCACAGAGAGAAAGGAAACTGCAGGATTTATAAAAAGAAATCATTTGGCAATTTTCCCCAAAATTCCTGATAAAAGATGCACTCTGTAACACTCTGTAAACACTTAAGAGAATCTTAAGGACTTTGATCTTAAATGACCCAAAGGTACCCAATGAAAACAACATTCCAAATGGAAAAAGTAACATTTGCCAGGAAAGTTAGGACTTGTAGCATGGCTTGTAGTCTTTCCCTATAGCCAAAGTCAGGCTGAAAGGATGTAAGTTTCTGAAAAAGACATGCAAAGTAAAAAGTTGATTTTCAGCTCTTAGTGATACTCTAAAAGACTTGCTAACTCCTCTGCTCCATCTGAATAGCTCTGGCAGTCTGACTTCTTCTGACTTGGTGGACCTGCCCCTTAATCAGTACTTAGCCCTGCTTCTTTTTCTTTGTGCTACCACCTTATGCTGATATGTGAAGAATGAGCATGGCATACAACAGCCTTTCTGCGGTGTTGGTGAAGGAACTGAAGGGAAGGGTATTTCCTGAAGGCTGGCCTAATCAGGATTGGTTCTAAACAGCAGTGTGAGACTAGCCAAAATTATTTATTTATAATAAGAGAGATAAGGAGAACTGAGGTAAATCTGCCCAGACCTTAGGTGTATGACTGTTCTGCATCAGTCCTAACGGCCATGCCAGTCCCAGTCATGGAATAACCTATGTTGGGAGGGCCCTCTAGAGGTCATGTAGCCCAACTGCAAGGTCAGAGCAGATTTAAACAGATGGGAGCGTCCACTTTGGTTGTGAATACCTCCAAGAATGCAGCTCTCACAATTTCTGTGCTCACTGTGATCCAGTGTGACTAACCTTATGGTAAATCCTGTTTTCCCAGTATCTCTAGATCAGCTACCTTTGTCCTTACAGGTGTCTTCAACTTTCCAGATTTTAACTGGGAGTACCCTGCGTCACTGTTGCTAGTAAACAGAGAGAGACTTGTGGATGAAAGTGGCTGCCTTGGTCACAGTGACCAGCATGTTAATAGCATAAGAAGGACCAGAGAGAATATTGGTCTGTTATTTGATGATGTATGTCACCTCACAAATAAGGACAGAGACAAATATAGACAATATAGACAAAGCAGAGATGTTTAATACCTCTTTTTGCCTCTATCTTGAACAACAATGATGGGCCCTGGGTCTCCCAGAGCCCTGAGTTGGAGGACCATGACTGTGGTAACAATAAACTCCCAGTCAACTCCAAACATATGTGGGATTTGTTGCTCCAGCTGCATTTATATAAGTCTATGGTGCCTGATGAGGTTCATCCAGGGTACAAAAAGAGCTGGCTGATGTCATTGCAAGACCTCTCTCAATTATTTTTCAATGGTCCTGGGGATCTGGAGAGGTCATAGTCAACTAGAAACTGGCAAACATTGTCCCTATTTTCAAGAAGAGTAAGAAAGAAGGCCCTGCTAATCACAGGCCTGTCAATCTCACTTCAGTGCCTGGCAAAATAATAGGGAAGATTATTCTGGGAGCTACTCAAAAACACTTGAGAGTGTACAGTCATTAATCGTAGCCAGTATGGGTTCAAGAGGGGAAAGTCTTCCTTCTATGACAAAGTTAACCACCTGTTGACAAAGGAAAGCCAGCTGATGGAACCTTTTTGAATTTCAGCAAAGCTTTTTATACTGTTTTTCACAATGTCCTTCTGGACAGTACCGTTCTGGACAAAACATCCAGCACACAACTAGACAAAAACATAATACGATGGGTAGACAGCTGACGGGTCTAGGTCAAAGGTTTATAGTAAATGGGGTTACATCATGCTGATGGCCACTACACACTAGTGGTGTTCTGACGGGCTCCACCCTGGCTGGGTGCTTCTCTGAAGAGGAGAACATACTGATTCTCTTCAGTGTGTTCATAAATGATCTGGATGCTGGACTCAAACACATATAGAGTAAGTTTGCAGATGATACTAAATTAGGAGGAGGTGTTGACTCCCTCAGGGGCAGAGAAGCCTTGCAGAGAGATCTTGACAGATTAGAAGGCTGGGCAATCACCAACTACATGAAGTTTAACAAGAGCAAGTGCTGGATTCTGCACCTGGGGTAGAGTGGATATGTGTACAGGCTGTGGACAGGAGGCTGGAGAGCAGCCCCACAGAAAGAGATTTGGGGGTTCTGGTTAACAACATGTCAAACTGGGGTCTCCAGTGTGCCCTGGCAGCCGAAAAGGCCAACCATACTGTGAGGAGCATGAGGCTCAACACTGCCAGCCAGGCTAGGGAAGGGATTGTCCTGCTCTGCTCTGCCTGGTGTGGCCTCGTGTTGAGCACTGGGTGCAGGTTTGGATGCTGCAAGATAAGAAAGACATCAAGCTATTAGAGTGTATCCACAGGGGGCCTGCAATGATGGTGAAGGGTCTGAGGACAAGACGTGTGAGGAGTGGCTGAGGTCCCTTGGTTTGCTCAGCCCAGAGCAGAGGAGGCTGAGGGGAGGCCTCATGGCTGCCTACAGCTTCCTCCCAGGAGATCGGAGGGGCAGGCGCTGAGCTCTGCTCTCTGGGGACAGCGACAGGGCCCGAGGCAAAGGCATGGAGCTGCGTCAGGGGAGGGTCAGGCTGGGGGTTAGGAAAAGGTTCTGCACCAATTGAGGGTGGGCATGGAACAGGCTCCCCAGGGCTGTGGGCACAGCCCCAAGCTGCCGGAGCTGAAAGTTCATTTGGACACTGCTCTCAGACACTGGGTTTGATTTTGGGTCATTATTCTATATGTCCACCTGAATGCCTCCTGACTGTGATTTTTTTCAGCTGGTAAATGCTCTTGCCAGATACCTTCTCCTGCTTCCTGTGTATATTCACAGCACCAAGTCACTGAGGATTAACAAGGCAAATGCTGTGAAGTGGGTTCCTGTCCCCCTTTCTGACACTGAGAATTTATGTAGGCTTTTAGTAAAAAAAAAAAAAAAAAAAAAAAAAAAAAAAAACAGACAAGGAGAAGGCTGAGGTGTTCAACAATTTTTTTTTTCTTTTTTTCTTTTTTTTTTTTTTTCCCCTCAGTCTTCAACATCAACTACTCTTCATGCATGCCTGGAGAGGAAATGTTCTCTCTCTTCCCTTTCTCAGAGGAAAGGTGGGGACTGGGAGGGCAATGTCCTCCCCACTGAAAGTGAGAATCGGGTTCACAACCACCTGAGGGACCTGAACATCCAGAAGTCTATGGGTCCTGGTGAGATGGATCCCAGAGTCCTAAGGGAACTGACAGATGCAGTCGCCAAGACACTCTCTGAATGTCTTTGGGAAGCCATGGCAGACAGGTGAAGTCCCTGGTGACTGGAAGATGGGCGATGTCACACTCATTTTCAAGAAGGGTAGAAAGCATGAGCCAGGGAACTACTGGCCTGTCAGCCTCACCTCTTTGCTGGGAAAGATCATGGAACAGATCCTCCTGGAACCTATGCTAATGCACACGCGGAAGACAGGGAGGTGATGTGAGACAACCAGCATGGCTTCACCAAGGGCAAGTCCTGCCTGACCGACCTGGTGGCCTTCTACGATGGTGTAACTGCATGAGTCGACAAGGGAAGAGCCACTGATGTCATCTATCTGGACTTCAGGAAGGCCTTTGACATGGTCCCCCATAACATCCTTCTCTCTAAACTGGAAAGACGTGGATTTGATGGGTGGACTCTTTGATGGATGAGGAACTGGTTGCTAGATCACATCCAGAGAGCTGTGGTCAATGGCTCAATGTGTGGATGGAGATCAGAGACAAGTGGTGTCCCTCAGGGGTCTGTTCTGGGACCGATACTCTTCAACATTTTCATTAATGACATCAGCAGAGAGATCGAGTGCACCTTCAGCAAGTTTGTGGATAACACCAAGCTGTGCGGTGCGGTCGATATGCCTGGGGAACGGAATGCCATCCAGAGGGACCTAGACAGACTGGGGCAGTGGGCCCAGGCTAATGTCATGAACTTCAACAAAGCAAAATGCAAGGTCTTGCAAGTGGGTCATGGCAACCCCCGCTATCAATACAAGCTGGAGGATGTAAGGATTGAACAGAGCCCTGCCAAAAGGAACTTGGGTTTATTGGTGGATGACAAGCTGGACATGTGCCAGCTCTGTGCCCTCACAGCCCAGAAAGCCAACCGCATCCTGAGCTGCATCCAAAGCAGCGTGGCCAGCAGGGCAAGGGAGGTGATCCTGCCCCTCTGCTCTGCGCTGGTGAGACCCCACCTGGAGTGCTGCGTCCAGATGGGGAGTCCTCAGCACAGGAGGGACATGGAGCTGTTGGAGAACTCCAGAGGAGGGCCACAAAGATTATCCAAGGGATGGAACAGCTCCCCTGTGAGGACAGGCTGAGAGAGGTGGTGCTGTTCAGTCTGGAGAAGAGAAGGCTCCGGGGAGACCTGATAGCAGCCTTCCAGTATCTAAAGGGGGGCTACAGGAAAGAAGGGGACAGACTCTTTAGCAGGGTCTGTTGTGATAGGTCTAGGGGAAACGGTTTCAAACTGAGAGAGATTTGGACTGGAGGTAAGGAGAAAGTTCTTTACCCTGAGGGTGATGAAGCACTGGCACATGTTGCCCAGAGAGGTGGTGGATGCCTTGTCCCTGGAGACCTTGAGGGTCAGGCTGGACAGGGCTCTGAGCAACCTGATCCAGCTGTAGGTGTCCCTGTTCACTGCAGGGGAGTTGGACTGGATGGCCTTTAAAGGTGCCTTCCAACTCAAACATTTCTATGAAAAGCATGGAAGTGTGTGCTCATGCTCAGGAGGTTTAAGTGGGACTACTGCACAAACTTCTTTAGTCTCCTGAGCAGAAAAGCCTGTCTGAACTCAACCTGTCTCTATGAACAGTCTCACCAAGTCCAAATATGTGATTTTTGGAATACAATGGTAGTTTGAAAATTATAACATTTTTAAATTTTGGAATATCTAATGGCAGAGAGTTATGAAGCATGATTTTTTCCTTGGATTCTTTTTTCCTGCAGTCTAAAGTGTTTATTAAAAATATAACCAAAAACAAAAAGCAATTTCTTTTTAAATTATCTCTGTTTTCTGTGGAAGTTGAAGAAAGAAGAAAGTTTATGAGTCTGCAGAATCTGGCTTTACCTGTAATTAACTATAAGCTGCTCAAGGCAATTTTCAAACAGAAAAAAAAAAAGGAAAAATTCATCATCTATTATATTTACTCTGAATTATTTTTGGTGGTCCATAGAGGGAGCTGATATTCCTACTAAAGCTCTTTAACATCTGCCTGTTAATTCTTCCTGGCAGACTGGTAACTTCCAGATATGAGAAAATTATTATTTTCTCTGTAAGTTTATATAAGAAAATACACATCTTCATCTGCCTTCCCCTGCCCTCTGCCCAGTCTAGTTCATGCATTGTCTATGACAGGATAATGAAATCCTCATTTTATTTATTTATTTTTAATTCCTGCAAGCTGCTGTGAACTGTAGCTAACCATGATTTGTAGATGCCCCGTCCCTGGAGACCTTCAAGGTGAGGCTGGACAGGGCTCTGAGCAACCTGATCCAGCTGTAGGTGTCCCTGTTCACTGCAGGGGAGTTGGACTGGATGGCCTTTACAGGTCCCTTCCAATTCAAGCAATTCTATGATTCTATTCACAGTAGATTTTAACAGTTCTCTTTTATCAGTTATGGAGATCTCATTAGGATATTGAGTTTCATCCTTGGTAAGTGAAATTATGAATAGAGTTTATAAGAATTTAAAGTGAAATTCTTAATGTCTGAAAAGGCAATAAAAATTGATTTTCACCTATAAAAGTAAAAATTAAACTCCTTGAACATTTTGAAGGCTGAACAGAAATATCTGTGAAAAATGAGGTTGGACTTTGACAGGTTTACACAAAGTTCATTGTGAAAGAATGTGGAAGGATAAGGATATAAATTAGAATAACTTGTAAACTCTCAGGCATTTATGGTAACATGTGGACAAACTTTATACATGCTTTTACTTGATAAATGGGGGACACCAAAGTACTTGTCCCTCTATCTGTCTTTCTCAGTCTCTCCCTATATTTCTCCCTCTATTCTCTCTCTCTCTCTGTATCTCTCTCTTTTTTTTTTTTCTCTCTTTCTCTTCCCACTCTTTCTACCTCCTTGTTTTTCTGCCTGTTCTGTCAGCCTCTGTCCCTTCTCTCTCTTTGTCCCCATCCCCTGTCTTTCTTCCCATTCTTTCTCTCCTCCCCTCCTCTCTTTGCTCTCTCTCTCTTTCCTCTGTCTGTGTTTGTGTCTGTGAATCTGTGTCTCTCTGTCTCTCCAAATGACTGTCCAAATGTGGAGAAGGGCTTCTGTTCTCAAAAACTGCACTGTTTTCTCCTGTGCTGTTGGGTGGTCTAATTAAAAATATTTTTTTTTCTCCTTATAAACCCCACAATACAAATATGTTGTAAGGCAACTGGAGGATCACGGATATTTTAAACCTACATGAGATCAAGAAACAACTATCTCAGTTAAATTACCCGCATTAAACACATTATCCCCAGCAAGAAAGGGATACCCAGAAGCAAGACACAGCAGCTGAATTAAATTGTTTGATAAAAACTGGTAACGTTGAAATGGACTTTGAAAAGTGAAAAGTCTCTTTCTCCTAGTACAGAAAGCTGATGAAACTAAGAAGCAGTCTACTGCAAAGTGGTATAATCAGCTTGTAAGAGGCATGTGTAACTCATCTAGGGGTACCTGGCTGCATGGTAACATGTAAACTGAAAAACTACCAGAGCTCATGAGATCCCAGGCAACTGGAGAAATGGCTTGTCAAAACAGTTGCTGTACAATCCCTTGGTCCCACTTTCCACTTGAAGGTAGGGTCTGAAAAACCTGAATGCTGGTCATCTAGAATCCAGGCTGAGATTTAAGTTCCCATTTAGAAGATACTTGGCAGTTTCTTTTGAGGTCGTGATTGTGATGCATGGTCTCTTACTCAGCCTTTATTCCAACCTCTCACGAGATTTTGTCCAAAATAAAGACCTTGAACCAAGATCATATTTTCTCTCTGCAAAGTCTTGCTTCACCTAATTTGTCAGTTCTTAGATATTGTGGCTGTGGTAAGGAAAATGGTGAGATGACACAGTAAACTCATTTCCCTTCTGTGGATTTTCAGAAGGGATTCAGTTGTACCCTTACCTGTCATAGGAGGACTGGTTTGGATGATCAGAGAAGCCTCCTTTCTGCTGTACCTGTGCCCTTCAAGGAACTTACTTCTTCAGACATCTGGACTTATGGGAGGATAGCAGTCTGAAAGACTAGAATGTGTTCAGTCCTGGTCGTTGCTGAATTTCTACTGATTTAGGAACTGAGTTTTATAACAAGCACTTACTGGTTGTTATTTCATTCTGCGAGGTCTTGCTTCCATCTGCTGCTGAGGCTGATTACCTGTTCTGTCTTCTACTTCATCCTTGGTTCATAGAATCATAGATGGTTTGGGTTAGAAATAACCTTAAAGATCATCTTGTTTCAACCCCCCTGTCGTGGACAGGGTTGTCACCCACCGTAGAATCATAGAATCATAGAATGGCTTGGGTTGGAAGGGACCTCAGAGATCATCTAGTTCCAACCCCCCTGCCGTGGACAGGGCTGCCAGCCACTAGCTCACTAGATCAAACTGCCCAGGAACCCATCCAGCCTGGCCTTGAACGCATCCAGGGATGGGGCAGCCACAGCTCCTCTGGGCAGCCTGTGCCAGCGCCTCACCACTCTCTCAGGGAAGAATTTCTTCCTGATGTCCAACCTAAACCTCCCCTCTTTCAGTTTTAGCCCATTCCCCCTTGTCCTACCATTATCCACCTGTGTAAAAAGTCGGTCCCCCTCCTGCCTGTAAGCTCCTTTCAAGCATTGGAAGGCTGCAATGAGGTCTCCCCTGAGCCTTCTCTTTTCCAAGCTGAACAGTCCCAACTCCCTCAACCTTTCCTCACAGGAGAGGTGCTCCAGCCCTCTGATCATTTTGGTGGCCCTCCTCTGGACCTGCTCCAACAGCTCCACATCCGCTCTGTACTGGGGGCCCCAGGCCTGGACACAGTACTCCAGGTGAGGCCTTCCAAGGGCAGAGCAGAGGGGGACGATCACCTCCCTCTCCCTGCTGGCCACCCCTCTCTTGATGCAGCCCAGGATGCCATTGGCCTTCCTGGCTGCAAGAGCGCGCTGCCGGCTCATGGCCAGCTTTTCATCGATCATCTATTCTAGTGCTTAGAGCTTTATATGTTCCTTCTGCCTGTGTTTGAACATGAGTTCTATAGTTACACAGTACTCGGACCCAAGGCTCGAGGAAGACACACTGCTGGAAGAGCTGCTTACCCAATGCAAAGGACAAATTGACCAAACTGATTCTGCCCCAGTTAGCGCTGTTCAGTTTTTGGAAATATCTGTGTACCTTCCCCTGAGTCTGCAGAGACCCAGATCATGTATTAAGTTTGTTACAGGAAGGATTTTACTTTTAAGTTGATATAAAGAGCGGAACATTGCACACATGTGTTATAAACTGAGAGTTGGGGGTATTCTGGGAAACTGCTGCTCCCACACACGCCAACAAGCTGTTGTATGTCCTGAGCAGACCTCTGCCAGGAAAGGACATAGTTATTGAAAATGACTTCAGCAACAAAATAACACCCCTGTGCAGGACAGAGCCCTACTTTCCTTTCACCTCTGCACTGGTCACCCAGCACTGGGTGGAAGAGCCAGATAGAGTGAGGCTCTTCTTTTCTGACCCATCACATCTTTGGCATAGGAGCTTTGACAGATTATGTGGTGTGCAGAATCTGCAGGTGCTGAGGTTGTTTGCTAGAGAAAAGTAAGTGCTTCTCAGAGGAACACTGCTGTAGAGTTACCTGCTTATGCAGAAGCTTTTGGGACATAAAGTATCAGCTTGCCACACACCTGGAAATACTGACCCTAATTCCTATCACTGGTAAGAGACTCCTGTGTTTTATTTGTGTTCTTGATATCATCAGCCTGCTGCAGAACAAGGCAGAAGCAGTAGTATGCTCCTGTGGACGAGTGATGTCCTCACTCAAGTTGGCAAATGTCAGAGAAATATGCAGGTGTTATGATTACAGCTATGAGAGGCAGAAGCCTCTTCACACAGGCATCTCATCATACCAGATGTTGTTCTCCTTCAGTGGCCAGTTAGGAAGTAAGGTCATGCTTTGGAAAGTCCTGGTAACATGGAAAAATATACCTGCCTTCAAGGAAATGTCTAGAGTGCATGTAACAACTCTGAGAATTTTGCAAGGAAATGCGTCATCACACAAGTCTGGATGAGTGATGAGATCAGTCTTACACCACAATTGTCATAGTTACAACAGACTTCTGTTATCACTGTGCATGATTCCAGCCAATCTATTCTTTAAAGGGAAAGAGCATTTTGTCCTAAGAGTTCCTCTTCTTTTCAAAGTTAAAAAAAAATCTTGATGTTTCTTTCAAAACTCACTATTATTATTTATTGTTCTTTAGATGAGATATGCCTTAAAGTTTTATGTCATGGCCAAAGAATACTAGAGATATCTGAAATCTTTCCTGAAAGCTCATAGGCTCAAGAAGCTGAGGTCTGTTGGCAGGACTATAAAGAGAGGATATGCCTCTTTACAAATAAGGGATTCAAGTACATTCAGTCTATTTTTTTAAGCTGCCATGGTAAATCAGGGGAGACAATATGAAAAAAAAAAAAAAAAAAAGTTTATATAACACAGGGAAAAAGTGGCTTTTAAAAATACCTCATTCTGAAACAACGTCTTGCATTTAAACTTCTGAATCATTATTCTCAAGTATCTGCAAGTGCCCCATGTGATGGAAATTCACCATGACAACCATCACACCTTATTGTATTTTTATATCCGGGGCATTAAAATCCCTCAACTGTTGTGATTTCTGATACTTTGCTTGATATGTGAAATTCCTTTGGATCCAAACCACCTCATTCATGGACTGTATCAAGCTGCCTTTGCAAGACTTAAGTTGCCTTTATCAGAGCATACTGCTTTCTGCCTCAGAACAAAAATGCAAAATAGTAGATAACTTGCACCATTGGTAATTTCAGTCACACAGGGAGATTCTTTCTGAAAGTGAATTTTGAACTACTGAGTTTTCTAACTGTTACTGTTATATTCTCAGCCTGAAAAATACCAAACAGGAGATTATGACCTCAGCTTCCAGGACCTAAACAACCTACATTTCTGCTCCCTGTATTTCAGTAGGGAAATAAAAATATGCATTGGTGGTGAGAGCACTGTTCAAAGAAGCAAACAGTAATAGGTATATGAAAAATGGCCTTTTAACCTCAGCTCAAATCCAGATGCAGGGGTGAGTCTGGCATAATACTCCTGCTTGAAATTCTGCTTGAAGGTCTTACCTTTGGTATCCTGCCTAGAAACATCTGTACATGGGCAGCACAATATAGAACCTGGATATTTCTTCCTGTCTCCTCTGTTGAGCTGTTGCCTTCTGTTGGGAGCACTGTGTCCTTAAAATGCACATAGGTTAAATTCGGACAAAAACCTGTGTGCAGCTCCTGACATGACCTAGGTGTAAGCCATCACCTGAAGGATATTTAGTGTTCTTCATCCAACTCCTCTTTGAATGATCTCCCAGACATGGAAACTGTCTCGTAATTCCAATTATTCTCCCCTGGATGGATATAAGTATCGCATTTAAGAGTGAACTTTATCTCTCTTCTTGCCTACATAGAGTCTGGAAACACATTGGCCATGTCAGTAGCCTTAGGACAAGTTTTAGGATTTTATTTAACTTTGGTGGAAACCCGGATGTGTGGATTTTGGAGGCTGGAAGGATATTCTGAGGGAGGATTGCCCCATGCTTCCCATGTTTCTGAACTGTCCTGCAGATATCCACTTCTAGCCATAATTTGAGGTGAGACTCTGGGCTAAATAACCTTTCGATCAAGAGCTGTATTGGCTGGTCTTATGTTGCACCCTTTTACTGTATAACCTTATAACACAGTATCGCCTTTACTAAGTTTGTAAGGTCTCAGGACTGAGACGTGCCAGGATTGCTTTACCTATACTTATCTTGATGTGCCTGTAAATTATTTCACTTAATCTAGCTGTAACTGCATTTTTTCTAACTGACCAAGTGCCTATGATTGATTTGTCTTACTTTTGTTTACCTTTGCATGATTTTGTCACTAACGTAATGGTGTAGTGCGAAGCAATACAGGTTTCCTAAGATAACAGATGTCTTGAGAAGTGGGACAGAGGATGGTGTGGAGAGGACTGTAGGCATGGGATGATAAGAGGTGGGGTACAGCAGGAAACGACTCACCAGTGATCACTCAGAGAAATGCAGATCTGGATCTGAACAGAACAGTTTATTTTTCAAGAGTAACAAAAAGAACAAAATATTAATATGTATAAATGACATCATAATAAATCGGGTAGGATTCTAGAGCTGAAGACCAATGAAGAAAGAGCAGGAAGTAAAAGCATACTAAGAAATGTATACAAATATCACAGAGTGGATCCTAGACTGAGGAAGAAGAAACAAACCATTAACATCATATTCCTTCGTGAATGATTCCCACACATGCTGATAACTTGCACTAACACCCCCCCATCACCATCACAGTAATTAATTTATTTTAAATAGTAGAGAGACAAAGAACTGTGCAAGGGAGAGTATAACAAGAAGAGAAGGAGTAGAAACTAAAACTGTGTATGTAACAGTTTTAACTGTGTTATAATTCTTACTATAGTTCTACTGTTAACCAGAGTGCACTGCTTTGTGACTTCATACAGCCTAGGTGATGAGTAGCTGCTCTGAGTACTAAGAACTGGGGGCTGTAAGTGAATGAGGACTAGATGTGGCTCTGGGGCATCAGGGGGAGGGAGTCAGGGCACTGTGGTAAAGCCTTAGATGTTTCATGCCTAAACCCAAACACAGCTCAGTGGTGAATGATAGTCCAAGACAGCATTGAACCTCTTTTGTTTTCTGCATGCATAGTAGTGAGTGACTAGATAAGGTAGCTCAGAAAGCACAGCAGGTGCCTCAGGCACTTCTAAAGCACTTGCCCAGTATAAAAATACATGAGCAGTATGCAGAGGCAGTAGTGAACCTGATTCCATCATGCAGTGGGTGGTTTACATACAGAAATCTGCGGAGGCAAGGAAGTGTTCCTCTTGACAATGTGGCCCTGATACTGACAGCTGATATGGCAGAGGTGTGAGTATAACAGGAGCAGACAGAGTGCCCAGAACTGTAGTTGTTGAGTGGGAGCTTTCTTGAAGACTGACAATGCCACAACAAATGCAATAGTGATGAATTTGGCTTGAGAACGACCACCAGCCAGACCGAGTGGCAACTAAGGGACTATAAAGATTTTCTTTTTATCAGAGGAAGATTTAGCTAGAGAAGAAGTAGAAAATAAGTTTGAAAATGCGATGTTAAGGAGGGCCTTTGGAGGGCAGCGTTGAAGTCCGAGCAGTGTTCAGGACAGGTTTGGCAGTGCAGGAACGGTTGTGCTGATCTCAGTCTCCAGCGCAGCCTGGAAGAGCAGCCTCCCACTGCCAGAAGCAGCACTGCATCTTGTGGGATGAACGATGAGTGCATCACATGGGGACCAGCCCTGGGTGTGCACACGGACCACACGTAACTCTACCACTTGTGCAGAGACTGCATGGAGCACTCTGGGCACACCTGAAGTTCAAGCATCCTTGTATCCAATAGTGGTGTGTGTGCAGTAGAGAAAATGCATTGCAAGGAGTGGGAATTGCATGTAATCTTGTGCATTGCACATCTTGCAATCTTGCATATCCTGTGACTGGAGGTTGGAAAGGATCTGGGCATAACCATATGATTGTGTGCTGGGGATAGGCGTTTGAAATGTGTTTGCAAACTGGTGGGTGTTTATGAGCATTTAGTAAGGGTCTTGTATCATTTTTTACCTATTGCAGTGCTGATGTGGTTTGTGAATGTATATTTCCCTGATTGCCAGCTAATTACTTGTTAATAAATGAGTAAAACACTTTGACTCTGTCTGGACTGAAAAAAAAATCAATTGAGCACTTTTGGCTAAAGCCCACTCCTTGCCTCTGTTAAAACTGCCACCTGTCCTGCCAGAGTCTCTTCTGTAGGGGTCCTTTTTTCTTCTTTTCATTTATTTATTTGTTTGTTTGTTTGTTTCCTGTCTCATTGATCTGCCCTGCTGCAGAAGTGAGGGGCTCATATTGCTCTGAAAAGATTAGGGTCTCACAAAGTTTCTCTTGTAGCATCTTCCTGCAGAGATTTGAATTTAAATTTCCATATAAATCCATCTTACAAAGGTTTTCCATAGTATGACCCTGAATTCACAGGCTGGGAATTTTTTCCACCATGGAGAACTTCTTTTCTATGCTGCTTTTTTAGGGGAGCAAGAGGAAGAATCAAGGTATAACACTGATTTAGATGCTGCTCTGTCTATCGTTATAGCTGGAAAATGCAGGTCTGACATGCATACTGGGGAAGTGGAAACAAAATTATAAATACTAAACTTCTGGAGAGAAAAGATAAGCAGAGAAGGAAACAAGATCCTAATAAAGTGAGACAGTGAAATGTCAGGAATGTATCATTCAATTTCCTCTGTCTGAGAAGATATCCTCCTTGTTTGCCTTGCTGATCCAAACCACCACTGACGTTGCAGTACAGCCTCACAAACCACCAGCCCATGTTAAGGACAAAAAGTCATTTGCCTGGCAGCAGTGGTGTTGGAAAGAGCAGAGAAGAGGGGGTGAGCAGTGTGAAGTGAGCTGAGGAGGATTGTCCCCAAGAGTTGCTGTCCTGGGCAGTGGTCAGCATGGGCATATGGCAGGGTGACAGCACCACAGTTTCGTCACTTGGTGAAAGGAGCACAGGTGGCTCCAAATGCCATAGCTGTGAGATGTGTGAGTACTCCTTAACTTCATCCACGAGCCCTACAGCAGCACTGCTGTGCCCATAGACTAGGCCTGTGCTAATGCTGGGCACAGGAGTGAATGGCGGTACTGTTTGGGGATGTCAATAATTAATGAGGCTGAGGTCACAGGAAGGAAGAGATGGTGACTGTGTGTATCTGCATGTGTGTGCATAGCTGTGGGAACAGCAGGATGACTATTCTACTTGTTGCTATAGGAAATCATGTGGTGAGAGAAAACTAGTGCATTTTTCAAATTGCCTTAGTTTCTGAGAGCAAGATCTTCATTATATAGGTGATAATTTCGTCCAGAAAGTGTTTTCTGGCAGGCTTATTTTGACCACTATTCCAGGGAAAATCTAGCCTTGAGTTTGGTAGTCAGCAGCTAGGTTACTCAGTGTACCTCACTTTGGCCCTCTAAAAATCTGGCCTGTCATCTCAGATATCCTCCAGGCTGTCAGGCACTACTGCAGACCAGACCCCACCTTCTCCTGAGAGCAGCTCAGCCCAGGCACCTTTGAGATGGGTTGAAATGCTGTTTTGTCATTTCTTGTCATCTGCCTTGGAGTCTGCCAGGAGAAAGGAGATAAGTCTTAGGCACAAGGAACAATATACTTTAATAGTTTTTAGGTCTGTCACCTAATGCATGGTAAAAACACCCACACTGTTTGGTGGTTATGGATCTCAAAACCATCTACCAGGTAAGGGAACAAGCTCTTCTCTCTTGTGTCTTTCAACAGGGTGCTATGATGAGAAGATTAATAAAAACAAGGTGCTCTCAACTACTGTGCTGACACAGGGCACACAAATGTCAAGAATAAATAAGTGCAATAATAGCAGAAATAGAAAATAACTCTGTTACAAATATTTCCGCATTTGGCCACAGAAATATTGCACAAGCAAGGTGACGTTGAGCTTTTCTTTCTGTAAAGAGTATGTTGTTTCCAGATTCCTCAAAAACTAGTCTCAGGTCTTCTTCCAAACTTTGCACTAATTTTCAAGGGGAAAGTACACTGGGTTCTGCTTATGAGACCAAATGGTTCTGAGCCTTTCTGGACCAAGCTTTCAAATATTTCTCTTCTGACCACAGAGACTAAAAATGTGGAATAAACAGATCATAGATGCTCTTTTCTCCCCATAATAACTAGAACTGGCACTCAAGAATAATGACAACTGATGTGAGCTTTCTGCCAGTTGTAAGACAAAAGCCGCTTTTAGCAAGGTGAGCTGTGAGGCAGTGCATCAAGGGGAGCTTGTTGCCTCAGTGTGCAGATGTGTTATGAATATTATTATGTTACAGAGAAGAAAGGGTACTCTGCCAAAGGTAGCTAGGAAAATGAACCTCAGAAACACAAAAGATCCTTGAAGGCATCTTTTTAACCCAGTGTTTTGCCTTCTTTACCACAGAGGTATAAAGAGATGATTGCATACACCCGGTTATGGCTCTGCTCGAGTGTCTGTGGCACAGGTATTTTTTTAATCTTTTCTGCTGCCTCAGTCAGGCACACTTGCAGCAGGGTCCCTGCTGAACAGGAGGCCAGGTCTCATTTCTTGACGTGACTCCCAGAAAATGTGCTTATTGACTCATTAGCAGCTCTATTCTACTCTGAATATGTTCCCCAAAGCAGTACAAACCTCCTCTCCTCTGCCTTTGAGGTGGGCCTCTTGCAGGGATAGGCAGATTCCTGTAGCTTCTTTATGTTGTACTGGAGATAATCAGGTCAAAGAGGGTGAAACCTCTCACAGTATAGGCCTAATGCTAAAACATTCTCTTGGGATCTTTCTCATCTCCTTCCTACAGCAACATGTCTTTTGGAATTCACATGTGACTCTGGTCACAGTGACTAGGTAGGGTGTCCATGAACAAGGGTGACAGCTGGACCCAATGCCGATTTCTCTCTTGTGTTTCAGTGACATTATGTGCTCATGTCCTCCATCCAGCTGGTCCCTCCAAAGGAAAATAATGCATACGAAGGAAAGAAGACAAATCTA
>VXAV01000067.1:89367-113493 GCA_013399715.1 Alectura lathami
GTGTCTGGCTTGATGCTAGCCATACAAATCAAACAGCTCCTGTCACACAGTACCACAAGACAAATTGTGTCAGAGCATTATTGCCTAGGCTGCACTGGTTTTAAAGCACTTAGCTTGCACATGTGTGTACACAGGAAAGGCTGACAGCTACTCAGACACTCTGTCTTGTAAGGTACTATCCCACATGGAAATGCAGCTCCTATAACCCTGTTAAAGTCCTAAGGCAGCTTTCCATCCAGTGATACATCTTCCAAGTGTGCTGAGTCTGCCCCTTTGGAATTACAACTAGGTTTTTCTTCATGAAGGTAATGATGCAAACACTCAAGAGACACAGTTGATGTTCAGGGTTAGGATGGCAGATGGCAGGGTGAGTGGTGAGCCTGAAGTAGAGACTGGGTGGGGACATAACACATGGAACTGAGAAACCAGCAGTGTGGTGTGATCCATTCCACAGATCCACGAGATCCATGAGTTGGATTAGACAAGCACATTGTTATGGGAATGACTACAGTCTTGCCATTAGCAGCTCACTTAGGCTGTAGTGCCACCATGAATTTTGCCATAACTCACTGATATCTTTCCTCCAAATATCTGTTTGACTCCTGCATAAAGGTGACTACACTGGGAATGAGTAGAGCCCATTTATTTCTGGAACTTTATGATACGTGGAGAGTAGATTATATGGATACATGCAAAACAATTATCACTTGCATTGTTGTCTACTTTATGGTGTCAGAAGTCAAGATTCAGGGTGCAGAGATGGAATGGCTGATGTGCAGTCTATAAGGGTACACAAGATCTACCAAGAGATGATCTAATCTGTTGTTCAAGGCAGAATTGGTTCTTTCTAAAGTATTCCTGACACTTGTTTTCCTAACATCCTCTTCAATTTCTTTCTGCCTCCTCTAATGGGAATCCTGCTTTCAAGCACTCAAATTTCTTTGTCATTAAAAGATATTTCTAAATACTTAGGAAGTGTTTGTAATACCATTAGAAAATATTTATATCTTTTCAAGGGTAGTAAAGATCTACCATGATGCAGTTTCAGCACACCGGATCTATTTTTTGTTTGTTTGCTTGCTTGTGTGTTTTTCCATTTTTACCACTCCTTAAAGCATTTAGCTGTTGCATTTCTCCTGGCTTTCCATCTCATCCATGAGCACTAGAAGGTATCTTAAGGTGAAGAAGGTTGCGAAGTAACTCCCTTACAGCTCTAACATGAGGAGGTAAGGCCTCATGGGAACTCAGAATCTCCTTGGGAAATTTATGATATTATTTGGAGAAATAGCAATGTTCTAGTCAAGCATGCTTGCAAGTACTTCAGAGTCCTCATTTGGCAGAGACAAACCCTTTGCGTCTGGAACTAGTCTCTTCAGTTGTAATGCTTCTGCTCCTGTTTAGTAAAGTCAGTGTTTGTGTAGGCAACTGTTTGAAGGCCAGTAAGAAATTGGCCAGTACCCACTGGACCTTTTCATGTTGATGTTTAGCTTCTCTTCAGTTGCCCAGTTCCTTCTGCAGGAAGAAGTTTGGAGAAGGTGCTGAAAGATGCTACCATCTTTCTACCTCCTGCAGTGAGGTGCTGTACCCACCAGTATTTGTGAGGGTTCTCCCCAGCTGAGAGTGAATAAAGCTGAAAAATGTACATGTGGCACAGATCATTAGAACATTAGAAACCAAGATCATTTCAGGAGTTTTAAAGCAGAACAACTGACTAAGTTTTATGTCTTCATGGAAAGCAATAATGAAAATAGCGGCTTACTAATATAATCCATAATTTATTGTATTTTTTGAGAAATACAAAATGTAAGTGGATCAAGGGTGGTATGTATTGATCCTGACTAGATGATCATTGTATATCAAGGCGTTAGTGAGCCACACAAATAAAATCAGCCAACTCCTTGTAACAGAGGAACCCGCAGGTAGTTCCCACTTGGTACCAGCAGTTATGGTGCTCACATGGCCTTGCCTTTAACTACAAGAACAGCAAACTCTCAAGCAAAAGTCCTTTTAAGTAGAGTTCTTCTCTTGTAAGAAAATAATACAATATCTCAAATGATCAGAAGGAAAAATGTTTTCTTCACAGATGAGTTCTGCACAGTGAACAATGGGAAAATCCAGCAAAGTCTGTCTAATGCTGCACCAATACAGAGTTCTCAACATCTGAAACAAAGTAAGATTTACTCACTCTTTCTGTTCCTGTTTTTATTCCACCTTACTAAAACAGTTTCTTTTGAAGCTATTTCTTGTCAGACCCTTCTTAATAAGATGCAGAAAGAGCTCTGCACTCTCTCAGTCCTTCTCACCCCAGCCCCCCCGATGCAGTTCACAGAATCACAGAACTGTAGGGGTTGGAAGGGACCTCAGGAGATCACCCAGTCCAGCCACCCTGCAAAGAAGGTTCCCTACAGCAGGTGGCACAGAAAGACATCTAGGCGGGTCTTAAATACTTCCAGAGAAGGAGACTCCACAACCTCACTGTTCAGCCTGTTCCAGTGCTCTGACACCCTCACAGTAAAGAAGTGTTTTCTTAGATTTGTATGGAACCTCCTGTGTTCTGGTTTTTGCTCGTTACCCCTTGTCCTGTCCCTGGGCACCACTGAAAAGAGCCAGGTCTTGTCCATTCTGTTCCAGCACTTCAGATGTCTATATACATTGGTTAGATCCCCTCTCAGTCTCCTCTTCTGCAGGCTGAAGGGCCCCAATCCTCTCAGCCTTTCCTCGTATGGGAGATGTTCCAGGCCCCTCATCATCTTTGTGGCCCTGTGGTGGACTCTCTCCAGAAGATCCCCGTTCTTCTTGTACTGAGGAGCCCAGAAATGCACCCAGTGCTCCAGATGCGGCCTCACTGGGCCAGAGCAGAGGGGGAGGATCACCTCCCTCTCCCTGCTGTTCATGGTCTTTTTAATGCACCCCAGGATCCCACGGGCCTTCCTGGCCAAAGGGCACACTGCTGGCTCATGTCCAATCCCAGGACACCCAGGTCTTTCTCCTCAGAGGTTCTTTCCAGCAGGTCAGCCTCTAGCCTTTACTGGTGCACATGGTACCAGCAGTTCAGGTGGCACTGTGTTGGCAGCTGTGAACTCTGTATGAGTGCCCTAAGTGAGCAGCACTTGGGAAAGAAGTCCAGGTGGTTGTAGGAAGTAGGGGTCACGGTCCACCCGGCACAATCCTCCTTGATTGTGCATGGATAGCCTCAAAGTGCGAACTCCAACCTATTCTTTTTCCTTCAGTAAGTGGTAATTGGGTTTTCTGGAGTGGCAGACAGTGCTTTTCAGAAGAGTTTTGGGGTACACTGAGGGAAGGAAGTGAAAACATATATTCAAGCAGGCAGTATGGCTTGGAAGGAGTGTTTTGAAGGTCAACATCTTTGGCTAAGCCTTTCTTCTCTGTTTTTTTCCAAAAGCAGTTGGAGGTTGGGAAGTGGTAAGTAAATATCTTTCCTCCAAATATTTACCTCAGGGGCATGTGCTGGTAACTCAGCTGAGCACCTGACCAGTCATCTGCCACATCTGCAACTGTTACAGGTTTTCAGTTGATTGTGCACGTATGTATGTGTGTATAGGCATATGTATGCACAAACACACACACATACACATGCACTGCTTTCTGAAAAGATAAATTTGGAAAGTGAACTTGTTCAGCTAGCTGAGTGTCAGCACTACCTTTTTTCGGTATGGAATTTCCTTCTTTGCACCTCTGCCCTCCGAGTGCAAATACATCTGCACAGTAACTAAACAAGAGCCAGCCATTAGAGAGTCATTCCGCATGACAAAATGAAAGTTCATGAGTCTGCAGCAGAGGGATGATCTCTGTTCTGTCTTATGCATCATGCAGCAAGAGCTAGTTATGAGTCCTGCAGTTTGGGAATGCTATGGACAATTTTTCTCATTTACCCTCACCGACATAGAGGTTGCTACTGTTATTTCATTTACTCTCATTGTTGCTTTCTGAGGGTATTTATGCTCTTGTTATAGCAGACAGAGTCCCTGCTAGGAATTCTCTAGGATAACTGGTATTAAACTCCTAGACCTTTACATTCTGTTTTGGAGTCTGACCTTGAATTATTTAGTCTTGCTTTGTCTAGGTAGCTGCTTTGTGCCTGCTCCCTCCAGGGATCTAATCCCTACAGCACCTCATAGCAATTGGAATCACAGTGCCAGCCAAAGCTAGGCTGTGTGGCCTGTTCTTTACAGCAATGCAGAACAGCTTCTGGAGAGGGGAGCAAGGCAGAGTGGGTAGGCAAAGGACATGGCATCATGGGATTTGCTTGCCAGCTTAACTTTCCAGTGATCTTCCTAGTGATACAACGCCTGCACTGTAATTATCTTTTGCTTCTGGGTGTGATCCCCTGTGGCCTGCACTTCCTCTTTGCATGTGGTCATTGCCTTCCAGGAGAGAGCATCCTCAGGACCCATTCTGCCAGCATTTCAAGTGGTTGGAGGAGGGAATCAGGCTGCTGGGAAAAGTGAGACTGAGAAGACTGTTGGCTTTCTGTGTGCTGATCAGTCTCGGTACTATGACTCAGGGAGGCTGAACTGACTGTTTTTCAGGCTCTCTGCTCCCTCCAGTTGCACTGCTGGCATCTGGCACCTTGTCCAGGATCAGCTCATGGGTAGCACATGGGCTCCTGGTGAGTACCTGCCACAATTCTCTGCTGCTACAGAGAGCACGATGGACCCACATGGGAACTTTCCAAACAGTTCTGTGACTGCTGCACTACTGCGTAAGCTGGTGTGCATGGTGTGCATTTGGAATGAAGATAAATGCCTGGAAATTGGATGTTACCTGACACTTCAAAGCTGGATTCTTATTCCTTTGAAACTGCATATTGCTGTTAGGTTTATGTGTTTATTGGATGCACATACAGCAGGAAGTGGGGACTAAGGAAACTCGGTCCTTTATCAGACCTGCCATGGCCCATTCAGTTTGTTAGCAGTGAGAGAGAAGCCAAGTCAAACAGATATCCTGCCTTCCAGATGTGATTACTGATTTTACAGGTTTTTCACTTTAACAGGAATTGGTTCCTTTTGGGGGGGGGGGGTCAAAGGGGTGGTCCTGTAACAATTTATGTAATTTTACCATGACTAATGCCTTGCTCTTACTTATGCAGTTTATCACCCTCATATGGAAGCTGAAAGACAAGCACTTCGATCACAGTTGCTCAGCTCTGGGTGCCATCTGCTGATGCACGTCTTCAAGCTGTTAGAAATTGTCACATTTTTTTCCTTTGGAGCACTGGTTTTGTAAAAAGACTTTTTTTTTTTTTTTTTTTTTTTTTTTTTGCCTGTAACTAAATTCGTTGTGCTAGCTGTGTCTACTCTCTGCAGATCAATTCAAATTTTCTGTTGCAAATCTAAATACAGCAATATTAAGAACGTAAGTATGCCAGTATTGCCTCAGATGAAAGAGCTCCCTAACTAACCAGTCTGTCTCTAACTGTGTACAAAAGCACATGCTGAAAAAAGAATAAGAATAGGGCAACTATATTTGATACTTCCCTTGAGAAATCCCTAGCTTCCTGCTATTTTTATCTCAGGGAACTCTCTGAACACGATGACTTTTTTTTTTTTTTTTTTTTTTTTTTTTTTTATAATCTTTTTGCAAGTTCTTGCNNNTTTTTTTCTGTTTAATAAGTCTTATGCAAGTTCTTGCCCGTTCTTGCTTTAAATATGTCATCTTTTTCCACTCACAGCATCCTACAGCAATGAGTTCCATGGGTCTAATAACATCCAAATTGCAGTTTCAGTTGTAAGCATCATGAAAGTTGATAGGCATAGGCAACAGGGTAGATCAGGGGAAATACAAGGAATCAAGGACTTATCCTCCAATAAGATCACAAGGCCAGCTGCCCAGCTGAAGTGCCTCTGCACCAACACATGCAGCTTGGGTAACAAACAGGAGAAACTGGAAGCCACCATGCTGCTAGAACACTATGACATAGTTGCCATCACTGAAAACTGGTGGGATGATTCCCATGACTGGAGTGGGGCAATCGATGGCTGCAGGCTGTTCAGAAGGGACAGGCACAGGAGGAGCGGAGGAGGTGTTGCCCTTTACATCAAGAACAGAATTGATTGTGAACAGCTGTCCCTGCAGAACGGCCATGAGCAAGTCTAAAGCTTATGGATGAGAGTTAGAGACTGAGGAAACAAAGGGCTGGTGTCTAATACAGGCCGCCTGACCAAGCGGAACCTGTGGATGAAACCTTCTTTCTCCAGCTACAGGAGGCATTGCAATCGCAAGTTCTTGTTCTGTGGGGGGACTTCAACCACGCTGACATCTGCTGGAAAAGAAGCATGGCAAGCTGTAGGCAATCCAGGAGTCTCCTGGAATGCATTGAGGACAACTCCTTAAGCCAGGCAGTAGATAGCCCCTCTAGGGGGGATGCAATACTGGACCTGTTGCTCACCAACACAAGTGAAATACTTGGTGGCATCAGGATTGGAGGCTGCCTGGGCTCTGGTGATCATGTGTGATGGTTTAACCCATGATAGCTCCCAACAGTCTCTCGTTCACCACACCTGGGCCGCAGAGGCCTTGACCTGCTGGCATACCACCAGTGGCCAGTATCAGTGGGATGGAGGAGGTAAGTGAGAGAAAGAGAAAAAGGTAGAACTTGAGAGTTAAGATAAAAACTAGTTTACTACAATAGGAAAGGAACAAAAGATGATAAAAATGCAAAGGGGATATAAGGGTAATAACACTGATAACTGGAATAAAACAGTGACTTACGAGAAAGGCGATTACTCAACCACATGCAAGATAGGCCCAGAAGGGGAAAAAGAGACACGCAAGCCACGGTTTCCCCCCACCTCGTTGGAAAGCAGGGGGAAGGCCAGGACATGATGTATATGGTGTGGAATACCTCATGGGTCATTTTAAGTTAGTTGTCCTAGCTCCACTCCCCCGCACAACTTCCTAATCCCTTCTCTTCCAGCATTCGCAGATTTGACTGTGAGAGAAACCATAACATCCTGCCATGGTGGAGTTCATAATCCTGAGGGATAAGGGGCAGACAAGGAGTAAAATTAGGACCCTCAATTTTAGGAAAACCAGCTTCCAGCTGGTCAGGGAGTTAGCTAGTAAAACTCCCTGGGAAACTGCCCTGAAGGACAGGGGAGCAGAGCAGAGCTGGCAGATCTTTAAGGAAGCTTTCCTTAGTGGCCAGGAGCTCTCTATCCCCAGCTGGAGGAAGTCAGGAAAGGAAGGCAGGAGACAGGCATGGCTGTACCATGACCTGCTGGTCAAACTGGAGAGCAAGAAGAAAATGCACAGGCAGTGGAAGCAGGGACAGGTATCCTGGGAGGAGTACAGGGATGCTGCCAGGCTGTGTAGGGAAGGGGTCAGGAAGGTGAAGGCCCAGCTGGGACTGGACTTGGTGAGGGGTGCAAAGAAAAACAACAAAGGCTTCTACAGGTGTATGAACTGGAAAAGGAAAGGTCAAGAGGGTGTTTCCTCCCTAGTTTACAATACAGGCAAGCTGGTAAAAACAGACAAGGAGAACGTTGAGGTGTTCAACATTTTTTTTGCCTCATTCTTCAACAACAACTTCTCTTCATGCATCCCTGGAGTGGACAGGTTGAAAGGTGGGGACTGGGGGAGCAACGTCCCTCCCACAGTAACTAAGGATCAGGTTCATGACCACCTGAGGAACCTGAACATCCATAAGTCTATGGGTCCTGGTGAGATGGATCCCAGAGTCCTGAAGGAATTGGCTGATGCAGTTGCCAAGCCACTCTCTGTGATATATGAGGAGTCATGGCAGTCAGGTGAAGTCCTTGGTGACTGGAAGAAGGGCGATGTCACACTCATTTTCAAGAAGGGTAGAAAGCATGAGCCAGGGAACAGCTCACCTCTTTGCTGGGAAAGATCATGGAACTGATCCTCCTGGAACCTATGTTAATGCACACGCGGAAGACAGGGAGGTGATGAGAGAGAGGCAGCAGGGCTTCACCAAGGACAGGTCCTGCCTGACCAACCTAGTGGCCTTCTACGATGGTGTAACTGCATCGGTGGACAAGGGAAGAGCCACTGATGTCATCTATCTGGACTTCAGGAAGGCCTTTGACATGGTCCCCCATAACATCCTTCTCTCTAAACTGGAAAGATGTGGATTTGATGGGTGGACCTTTGATGGATGAGGAACTGGTTGCTAGATCACATCCAGAGAGCGGTGGTCAATGGCTCAATGTGTGGATGGAGATCAGAGACAAGTGGTGTCCCTTAGGTGTCCATTCCGGGACTGATACTCTTCAATATCTTCATCAATGACATCGACAGTAGGATTGAGTGCACCCACAGCAAGTTTGTGGATAACACCAAGCTGTGTGGTGCGGTGAGGGATGGGATGCCATCCAGAGGGACCTAGACAGACTGGGGCAGTGGGCCCAGGCTAACCTCATGAGCTTCAACAAAGCAAAATGCAAGGTCTTGCACATGGGTAGCGGCAACCCCCACTGTCAATACAAGCTGAGGGATGAAAGGATTGAGCAGAGCCCTGCCAAAAGGGACTTGGGGGTACTGGTGGATGATAAGCTGGACATGAGCCAGCTCTGTGCCCTCACAGCCCAGAAAGCCAACTGCATCCTGGGCTGCATCCAAAGCAGCGTGGCCAGCAGGGCAAGGGAGGTGATCCTGCCTCTCTGCTCTGCGCTGGTGAGACCCCGCCTGGAGTGCTGCGTCCAGATGGGGAGTGCTCAGCACAGGAGGGACATGGACCTGTTGCAGTGTGTCCAGAGGAGGGCCACAAAAATGATCCAAGGGAAGGAACACCTCCCCTGTGAGGACAGGCTGAGAGAGGTGGTGCTGTTCAGCCTGGAGAAGAGAAGGCTCTGAGGAGACCTGATAGCGGCCTTCCGGTATCTAAAGGGGGGCTACAAGAAAGAAGGGGACAGACTCTTTAGCAGGGCCTGTTGTGGTAGGACTAGGGGAAATGGTTTCAAATTGAGAGGGGAGAGATTTGGACTGGATGTAAGGAGAAAGTTCTTTACCCTGAGAGTGATGAAGCACTGGCACAGGTTGCCCAGAGAGGTGGTGGATGCCCCGTCCCTGGAGACCTTCAGGGTCAGGCTGGACAGGGCTCTGAGCAACCTGATCCAGCTGTAGGTGTCCCTGTTCACTGCAGGGGAGTTGGACTAGACGGCCTTTACAGGTCCCTTCCAACCCAGACGATTCTATGATTCTATGAAAGTGGTACTTTTTCCCCTTTATTCCATATTGCCATGTATGTTCATCTTTCCTAATGTGAGTACATTTCCTGCAGTGACAGATAAGACTAGAGCTCTTGAGGAGATATTAGCAGAATCAAGGAGAATGAAGTCAGGAGGGTGTGAGGCATACTTCCATCTTTCAGAAGCCACTGGTGTTCATCAAGGAACTGAACCAAACCATAAATCAGGTTCAAAAGTAAAATTTTCAGTATGGTTCTTTCTCTCCTACTGTCCAAGAGAAGAAAGAAAGGGGCTGCTTCTCAAGGGAAAGGAAATCAGGAGATGAAGTTGCCCATGCTCCCAAGACATGGCAGGGAAGGTGAGTGGGTATAAGTCCCAAATGAGGCTTTTCACTTTTTTTTTTCACTTTTTTTTTTTTTTTAATCCATCTGTTTCCCAGCAATCGTAGTTTACACGAATGTATCATGCCAGAGCTGGACTTGCAGACAGGCATCCAAACCCCTTGAGAACAAGATGCTGTGAAAGCCATCAGTGCAGTTAGGATCCTGATTCTAATTCTCAAGGTGGCTGTACGTCTTTCTTTTCCTGCTAGGTTGCTAACGCCAGAGGCATCTAACCTTCTGTGCCACTCTGATTTACAGTTTTTAGTGAGAAACATGAATGAGGTTTGCTGTCCAGCTGGAATACTGGCATCTCCCGGTGATGGCAGCTCACTGTCTGGCTGACAGACACACACAGGCAGATGGGCCAGCTCAGAGAACAACAATAATTTTCAGAATAATGACTCTGGCTTTATGGCAATGGGGACTCTGATTCGCAACCCCACACCAAACTACTGATTTTCAAGAAGCCTATGGGAGCTTCGTATCTTAGATTTGCCAGTGGCTGAAACATGCTGAGGCAGATAGATAACTATATTCTTGTCTACTTAAAGGAATCTAGGCCTCTGCTTACTTGTTCCTCCCCTCAGGTATCTTTTTCAGTGGGATGAAACTTGCTGAGAAAATGAAAAGAAGAAATAACTGTGGAGAAGAAAGAATGGTTCAGCTCCTACTGCTGAAAACACATTTTTGTCAGTGTGTAAACCACTAGGAAGCTATGTACATTGGAGAATTCCCTTCTTAAAGGAAAGAAAAATTGCATGGCCCTTTGAGGAATGATAAATAAACTGATGCTGACCATCAGTTATGCAGTCTGCAAAAATGCCAAGTTTTGTGAGCAGTTTGACAGCTTCATACCAAACCCTAGCAAATAATTAATCTAGAGTGCTAGGGAAATGACCACCTTATTAGGAGCTGCCAGTCTCATGTGGCTTCCTTGGTATGCCTCCTTACTCAAATCATTATTCTGGACTTGCATGTATGCATCAGAGATACGCATTTTTCTTTCTACAGATTTGAACATGTTTCTGCTGGTCTGAGAGACAAAAGAAGTCATCTATATTCCTTAACTTGTTTGGTGGCCCTCAGGTCAGTAGAAGACCCTGGATGCTAACTCACAAACACAGGAGTGCTACTATGATTAAAACATTTAGCTCATAAATGTCTTCACCCCTACCCCCACCCGTCATCTTTGAAGTTACTGGGAGAAACCTGTGAAATACCACTTAACAGCAGAATGTTACGCCATGTCTGGTGCTGATCTGGGATTATGAATGCCATCCCTTAGCTTCCTCCAGATTCTCCAAGGTCCTGTCTCTGGTTGCTCTTTCTTGTCCTCCCTTTCCTGTTGAATATTCCGCCTCTCCTTACTGGGAATGGGCAGATATGTCTCAAGCTGAAACTCTCAGCTTGCTCACTAAAGAGCCTTCCTTTCTTGCCCTCTCCTTTATGTCTGTGAGCAGGCACCTTCTAGTGTGAAATCAACACAATGCAAGTAATAATTCTGTACTTTTGTACTTTGGCTTGAGCCTGTGGGTGTTGATGGACGTGTGATACTGGCTTATATTGAAAGTATGTTTTATCTCTGTTTCAGTAGAGGATGTTTATTCACATATGTTGCAAAGATATGAAGTGGAAAAAAATAAGAAGAAAGGTTTCCAACTAAACTGCAAACCTCTCTTCTTGCAGATGGCTAAAATTGACCTAGTTATATTGGGAATAGCCTGAATTATTCACAAGTCTAATTTTATAATTCCTATTAATTTTGACACCGAATAAAAATAGCAATATTTTTTCAGATTTGAATGGTTTTCCATACCTACATGTGCTTTCTCTTTGGTATCTATTAATAGCTTGAAAGACTTCATTTTATTGAGAATACTAACAGTACCTTTTGATTGGAAATGTCATTTAAGCAATCTCTTACAAAGCATATTATAATTATTAGTCTGGGACCTTAGTTGGAGCTGCAAATTAAATTAGTCTGGGACCTTAGTTGGAGCTGCAAATTAAATCCTTTGCAGTCAAAAACAGTTTAGAAGGTGATCATGACAGCTATTCTTTTTTCTCATGAAAACTAGTGTATATGCAAGGAAAATTGTATTTTCCCAGAGTGTAGGAAATCTGTTTCAGTATTCTGTCTGCTTCCATGCCAAACAATCCTGCCTGAAGCACTTTGTTGAGGAACTGAAGATGCTTTGCTTTCCATGCTTTATGCTTCCTCCCTACTTCAGAGAATTTCTCAACAACTTCAATATTTTTTGTTTTACTAGTATTGTTTGTGGTGTGGCACGCAGAATCCATCTGCTTTCCTAGCATCTTGGAAAGAAACTCAGAAGAACAAGGTGTTTTCTCATCACTGGCTTCAATGCTTTCACATACTGTCAGAGACAGTATATGCTATAAGATAGCCATATGCTTCACCTCCATCAGAGGTATTTCTTTAAATCAAAACCTTTTAATAATATCTGAACTCTTTACAGCTTATTATGTTTTAGTTAAGTTGGGGAGAAGATAAAAATCTTCTGAGTATTTCTGGAGATTATTGGCTTGCTGGTTATGAGCTACAGTCTGTTTTAAAGCTGATGAAAATTCCTGTGTTCTCTATTAGAAGAGAGAGTGAACAGTCAGCTTCTATTCACCCAGAGAGTGGCCAATGGCTCGGTGTCTGGATGGACATCAGTGATGAGTGGTGTCCCTCAGGGGTCTGTTCTGGGACTAGTACACTTCAACATTTTCATCAATGACATTGACAGAGGGATCGAGTGCACCTTCAGCAAGTTTGCGGATAACACCAAGCTGTGTGCTGTGGTCAATATGTCTGAGGGTCGGGATGCCATCCAGAGGGACCTAGACAAGCTGGAGCTGTGGGCCCAGGCTAATGTCATGAACTTCAACAAAGCAAAATGCAAGGTCTTGCAAGTGGGTCACGGCAACCCCCGCTATCAATACAAGCTGGAGCATGTAAGGATTGAACAGAGCCCTGCCAAAAGGAACTTGGCTTTATTGGTGGATGACAAGCTGGACATGAGCCAGCAGAGTGCCCTTGCAGCCCAGAAAGCCAACCGCATCCTGGGCTGCATCCAAAGCAGCGTGGCCAGCAGGGCAAGGGAGGTGATCCTGCCCCTCTGCTCCGCGCTGGTGAGACCCCGCCTGGAGTGCTGCATCCGGATGTGGAGTCCTCAGCACAGGAGGGACATCGACCTGTTGGAGCACGTCCAGAGGGCCACAAAAATGATCCAAGGGAAGGAACATCTCCCCTGTGAGGACAGGCTGAGAGAGGTGGTGCTGTTCAGTCTGGAGAAGAGAAGGCTCTGAGGAGACCTGATAGCAGCCTTTCAATATCTTAAGGGGGGCTACAAGAAAGAAGGTGACGGACTCTTTAGCAGGGTCTGTTGTTATAGGACTAGGGGAAATGGTTTCCAACTAAAAGGGTGAAGATTTAGATTAGATCTAACGAAAAAGTTTTTTACAATAAGGGTGATGAAGCACTGGCACAGGTTGCCCAGAGAGGTGGTGGATGCCTCGTCCCTGGAGACCTTGAGGGTCAGGCTGGACAGGGCTCTAAGAAACCTGATCCAGCTGTAGGTGTCCCTGTTCACTGCAGGGGAGTTGGAATGGATGGCCTTTAAAGGTCCCTTCCAACCCAGATGGTTCTCTGACTCTATAATCTTCTGTGGCATAAAACCAGTTCCCTAACCCATTAGGGAATGGGTTCCAGTGGGCATACCTGAAGCATAGAATCATAGAATCATAGATTGGCTTGGGTTGGAAGGGACCTCAGAGATCATCTAGTTTCAACCCCCCTGCCGTGGACAGGCCTGCCAACCAGAAGACCACTAGATCAAACTGCCCAGGAACCCATCCAGCCTGGCCTTGAACACAGCCAGGGATGGGGCAGCCACAGCTTCTCTGGGCAGCCTGTGCCAGCGCCTCACCACTCTCTCAGGGAAGAAAGCACATTTGTTCTGACATCCTTAGGCATCTCACAGAGCTACAAAACACTAGCTTGATTTGTATTTCTATTCTTACCTAGTCACTTGCTTTTGACTGCTGTGAAAGACAGGTCATGGGGACAGTTGAATTGTCAATGTGCTCTACCGTAACCTTTCTTTAGGTTTTCTGAAGAAAAGTATGCAAGAGATGCGGAAGAGCAGAGAAGGTGGTAATTATTTGAGATCTCTGTAACCAGTGTGTCCAAAAGAGACACCTAGTTTGACAATCAGTAGGTAATGCTGTGGTTGAATATGGTTATGGAAGTGCAATGTTAGCAAAAGAACAGCAACAACTGTAAGTGACAGTCTTAAACTCTCTAGAGCTGTGCAGAAAACTACAGCTTTGCAGGTGACCCACGTAGTGAGAGTTTCACAAAATTTTCTTTGGCACATTGGGCTTAAAAAAAATTACACCCTCAACTTTCTAAAGAAGCAAAGAGGGGAGTCATTTACTTTCCTCAGGGCTGTTGTAAAAAAAAGGGAACAGTACAAGGGAATGGGAATAAAACCGTCCTGATACAAGCACTGCTGAAGTTTGAAAAAAGGTGAAGAGCACTGCAAATTTACCACAGCAAAATGTCTTCCATGTCTTCTTTGCAGATCCATCACTTGGACTCCAAAAGTAGGAGCAGGCAAATACTTCATGGCTTTGATATCAGGTGATTTCAAAGGAACCTGCAAATACCATACTCACCGCACAGCGCTCAGCAGGAGGCATGGATCTCAGGAGTCTCTGCTACCATGAGCATAGTAAGGTGGAAAGATAAATGTGAGTTCCAGCACCAGAGAACAGTTTGACAGGGAACAAGTAAGCTGCACAGGATGATGTGTTTCCAAGCCTGGAAATAAGTGGTGGGAGAAGAGATCTCCACATGAAGGACAGCAGCAAACAGCAGTTTGGAGTGGTGTCTGGTCACGTGGGATGGAAAGGCTAAGTAAATAGGAAATCCAGCTCTGGCCCATGAAACTCTGATTTGGGATGTCTGGACTGGGAAAAAAAGACTGTTGTACTTCTGTGTCCAGTCCCCACCTGCAGCCCCGTGGTGTCTCCTTGAGGAGCAGTAAAGCTCTCTGCTTCCCACCTCCGGAACAGAAATATGAGCGGGGAGAAACTGTCTCAAATGTATGCCATCCTGGTAAGTGATGTTAAGGATCATGGCTTGGGGTGTAGGAAGCATTCAGAGACCCTCCTTCCTCTAACCTGTACATTTCAAATAAATTAAGACATGCCCATTTTGATCCGGTAATTTCATTATCCTTTTCATGCAGATTACCATGGCAGCTTCCTGAAACGAATGAAGAGATGCTTAGGAGTTTCTGAGCATGTTTCAGGGATGCTTTGAGGAGTAACTTAGATCAATATTTGTCTACCTTTTCATAAGGCATGAGACAGAAGTCTCTCCTCAGTCATTGAAAGAATTACTCTTGTTAAAATCTCTGATTTACAAACATAGATTTTATTTAAAATGCTCTTGACAAACATGGAAGGGCTGGTTAAAACACAAACAGAAATTAAATTCACATAAGTTTTATTTTATTTTGTTTTATTATTATTATTATTATTTTTTACTATAAATAGCCAATGGCTTTAGGTCATTTAAATAACGGATGGATTATTTAAAACTGCAGATTACATTTTAACATTCAAATAATCTTTGATTTTGGTCACCTATTGAGTGTGCAAACTGCTGAAGTTCTCTTGCACATATAGATTTACCATTTTGAATGAGAAATTAAAGTTGTTGGAAAAGTACTTTCTTCTCCTCTTCCTCTGATTTCACTCTCATGGTCCTAGACAGAGAGGTTAGTTAAGGTACTGAACCAGGAATGGCAAGAACTGTGTTTCCAATTCTGCAAACAACTCCCTGAATCCCTTGCACAGATTGCCTGAACAATCTGTTCCTACAGGATGTGAACCACTTATGGTACACGACAAGTTCTCCTGAAAAGCATGAAGAGGTTGGAATTACATTCTCCCTTAGTGAGGGGCAAGTATATCTGCAGACTAAGATCAAAAGTGTTTGACTGACGGTAGCTATTTACAACAGCCATGGATAATCCAATTTTGGAGATTTTTGGAGTAAAAAACTGTTACTTTCAACAAAAAGGAGTACAAATGAATATATGGAGAAAAATATGCTAGGAATAGCATTATGAATTTGACAGATCCTGGCCCTCACTGGCCACTAGTGGGAGTGAGGTGTTCAAGAACTGTCTGAATCTTTGAAACACAGCCTGGGAAAATGGCAAAAGCTTGTATTTATATACACATATATAAGTATACATATATGTAAGATTTTGGTGAAGCTGGAAGATGGCAAGCTCCTTGAGTGGACTTTTAGGAAAAAATCAGCCTCTGATTTATTTCTGTCCTTTCTGCAGCTGGTAAGAAAGGATAGGTGGGACCAGATTTCAGTGCCTTTCCCTACATAGATGAATATTATTATTGTGTCTCTGGGACTGCATGGAAGAGCTCTAGGTTTGTCTGCTCTTGAAGGGCTCATCTGCCTGTCTTCCACCCTCTTGTCTGCTCAGCAACAAGTCTATGATCATTGGCCTCAAAATACCTTCCTGAACAAATAGTCCTCAAGTTTTGTCAGGCAGTAAGGTCTGCTTTCTTCTCTTTAGCAGATGGGGAACCAGAAAGAGTTAGGGATTGTATAATCACCCCAGTCTTCTAATCATCACCATCTACAGGGTTGACTCACAGCTGCAGTAAGAGCTCACAGTGAAGTAAGAGTTGCTTGTTTCAGGCTACTCCAGAGGACAGAGCTGGTAGTAATAATGCTTGTCTGTCTCCAATAGAAAAGCTTGGAGCATTTTGGAGATGAGGCCAGGTGGCCAAGCTGTTCTTTTCCAGCACTGATGTACTGGTATGTCAGGGGTTGCCTGGGAATCACAGAATCACAGGATGGTTGAGGTTGACACGGCCTCTGGATGTCATTTGTTTCAAACCCCTTTGCTCAAGCAGGAACACCCAGAGCAGGGTGCCTAGCATCACTTCCAGGCAGCTTCTGGAGATCTTCAAGGAGGAAACTCTACAGCCTCTCTGGGTAACATGTGCCAGTGCTCAGTCACCTGCACATCAAAGCAGAGCTTCTTAATGTTTAGATGGAAAATCCTCTATTCCATTTCGTACTCATTGCCTTTAGTCCTCTCCCTGGGCACCACTGAAAAGAGCCTGGGTCCATCCTCTTACACTTTCCCTTCAGGTATTTGTGTACATTGACAAATCTACTTTCCACCTTCTCTTATCTGGACTAAAACAGTTCCAGCTGTCTCAGCCTTTTTCACAGGAGAGATGTTCCATTCATTGATCTTTGTGCCTCTCTGTTGGACTCCCTCCAGCGTACCTACATCTGTCTTGTACTGGGGAGCCCAGAGCTGGGCACACTTCTCCAGGTGTGGCCAGTCCTCCAGTGCTGAGGAGAGATGAAGGACCTCCCTTGATCTACTGGCAATTATTTGTCTAATGCCACCCAGGATACCATTAGCCTTCTTTGTGACATTAGCATATCACTAACTCACATTCAACCTGGTGTCTAACAGAAGCCCAGGTCTTTTTCTGCCTGGCTGCCTTCTAGCTGTGAGGTCTGCAGCATGTCTTGGTGTCTGTAAACTCTAAACTCTGTCTCAGTGCTAGGAACATGCTCTGAGAGAAACCACCTTTCACGTCATTATCCCTTGTAAGAATATTGGAGATACAGATGGCAAAGGATTGGCTCCAGTTCCGCTACTGACTTGCTCTGTAGCTTCATACAAATTGCTTGGCATTCTCTCTACTGATTTTTCCATCTGGACTGGAAGCTTTTCAGAGCAGAACTGCTCTGAAAAATACTTCTAAACTATGCGTAAAAACATACTGTAAAACAAGGAAGGGAAATCTGGGAGAGATAACAATGTTGCAGTGATGGGTCTGTCGAAGTAATTGGTTATATCTATTTGCATAATACAAACAGCTGAAGTGAATTCTAAGATAAAGAAGTCAACCTGTTAATGAGTGAAATGTGAACAGAGCAGTTCTGTGTCTTCTGATTTCCTTCTCTCCAGTGATTTCCCCAAAATGCCTTCAAGGCAGATGACTCTCAAGATCTATCAACAAATTTAGAATTTTATTTTGCCTGTTGTGGAAGGTACATTTCCCCTTAAGTTTCGGCCTACTAATGGCAGGGCAGCTTGCCTCTTCTAATCCAATGCCTGTGACTCAATAGCCAGCCAGACATTATCATTTTCTTCCTTTTGACAGTATGATTTCCTCACCACATTGCGGGTACACAATTTGACAGATTAACTACACAGAAGTTCCAGGCAGGGAGGCCCAGGATAGCCTGGGGAGAAGTGAAAGCTTTCAGTTTCCAGGGTTATCAGCTCACCTCATGCTACCTCTTGCCACAGAACGTAAATTTGCTGCTTTGAAGGTATGGAGAGACAGCCAAAGTACATCACAGATACCTCCCAAGGGAACAAATAAACACATAACCAAAGCAAGCAGTGTGCTGTCTTTGAAAAAATATTTGCATTAAGTGTCTGATAATTATGGAACTGGAAATAACCGTATGTTGATACAGTCATGATGTCAAGCAGAGGTCTGCAAGTGAAAGAGGACTGACTGTTTAGAGAGGAGATTCTCAGTATTTTGCTGATTCTGTTTCTTTTATTGTTGACTATAGGAAAAAAATACACTTGCAACCTCCTGGGAGGTGTTTGACGTACTTGTGGGATTGACTCCATGATTGGAATGAAGATTTAAGGTTCCTGAAGGAAATAGTTCTTTCCAAGTGAGAGCAATACTTAATTCACTTCATTCAGAGGATTTCATACGCCAATCAGTATCTGGAAACTATTCTGGGGAGTTCATGAAATCTTTCCTGGCAACAAGACATATTTTCTTAAGGCTGTTGGTGAAATAGTAGCTCAACAGTGGCGAGTCAGGAAGGATTTCAGCTGGTGAATGAAAATGGAAGACTTCACCCTGCTATTCTGAATGCCAAGTGAAAATTGCAGATTTCCATAAAAGGGGGAGAAAGTACTCAATTTCAGTTTTCTTCTGGGTGAGAATAATCTCCTCTGTCAATGGGATTCTTTTTGCAAGCAAGATATTCATGATGCTACAGTCTGTTGGGCACATCCATGTAGCCTCTCCCAGAGTCTCTGGCTTTAACAGCCAGAATTCAAACTGCAGTCCTGCAATGGTGTGCTAAAGATACTGGTAACTGTCTGTGTGGATATACAACCAATCAATATGTATTTCCAAACAGGTGCCATGCTTTTGTATAAAAGAGCCCACGAACCTGTTCAGTAAGTAGGATCTTATACTGTGATCCCAGCCTGTTTACTCTGACAATGTTTCTTACTGTGCTGCATGGAAGATTATAGTATTCTTACTTTCCTACGAGGTCAAAATCTTCTGTTAATTTCCTTCTACTGAGGTGTCGTTGTGCTCTCTGAAGTTGTTCACTCACTTGCTTGGTACCAAGAAAATTTCTTGAAGTGCAAGGGTTAAAGTACTGGGTTAAAAAGCTTGCCCAAAATAAAAGCAGTCCCGACTTCAAGTTCAATGATCTGGAGTGCTGTATTAACAGAAAGTAAGGTAGAAAAGAGTAGACAGTGAAAATACCATGATCAAATGGTGTTCTTTGACATGAAATGTGCTTCTAGGTTGTGCCTTCAAAAGTACAGAGCTAGAAATTTTCGGTTGCTTTAATGGCTTCTGAAATTTCAAGCTGGGAGAAGTGTCATGTTCTGTACCCTTCTGTTCCCCTCCCTACACTATGCACAAGAGAGAGTTGTGCTCAGCATTTCTGGCACCGCTGCATTTGTTCCCTTCTAAACTACAGCCACAGCCTGGCAGCCTGTGGGTAGGGGAGCAGAGGAAGAACTGATTGCAGAACTGTGAAGCAGCTGCCCTGCTCATGTAAACAGTGACATGTGAGTGTCACAGAGTGATGCTATGTGAGCTATAAATTCTCCACCTACCCCAAATCCAGCCTGGCAACATCCTGACCTCAGTTCTGTCATGTGAGCAACTTTAAGCAGAGCTTTTCAGCACAGGGATATGCAGGGATCCTGCCAAGGCTTATAGAGACTGAGATCAGGAGAGATATGATCCTCCAAGCTTTAGCTTCTTTTTTGTGGTTGGCAGCAGAGCCCAAAGGACAGGCTACAGTATTAACAGCAGAATACATCCTTCTGATTTTTTCACGCAGTTCTGTGTGATTTACAACATAATTCTAAGGCTACTCAAGGAACTCCCTCCTTTTTTTTTTTTTTTTTTTTTTTTTTTTTTTTTTTCAGGCTCAGCTTCCACCAGCTCCTATACCATGATACAATGATGTCTGCAAATCCCTCTCCTACAGAGTATAAGTATTTCCCACGTAGGGTAGATCTGATTTTCCTTTTGTGCTGGCCTTGTCTTTTGCTGTTCTTTCCTCACATGTAACCAGTGCAGGCATCTCATTTCTCTCTCTCTCTCTTTTTTTTTTTTTTTAAATATATTTTTTTTCTTAGAAATCATGTGAATAAATCATATGAATGTTATAGGTGCACCTACCACAAACAACATACAGAATTGACATTTGGAAAACTGTGTTTCCTTTTTGGGAATGTGACCTGAAATGTAGCAGCTTGTATCAGATTTTCACCTGTCGTTAACCTCATCGAGTTTTCCTGAGTTAACAAATTCATTTGCTAATGTAGTATTCTCCTGCAGGACTGTGGTATTTACTGCTCCTCAGAGGGGAACTTCCCACTCTTCCTGTGGCTCCAGTCATCTTGTTTTGTGGTACTTTTGAAACAATGGTTGTCAGAGTTTATTTCTAAAAAGACAGATGCTGAACTGGCAGTTCTTACTGGTTTTAAACACAATATCGTTTCTAATAAATAATTCCATGTCCCAGTAACTGTATACATTCATCTTTTCAATGATTTCTGTCATCAAAAATGTCTTGTTTTTAGAATCTATGTCCTACAAGCCCTGCTGAAAGGGACAAGCACAAAGGAAAAAATGACATATACCAAACAAGGATTCACTTTCAGTATTCACTTGTAGTCAAGTATTCAAAAGAATGTTTCATGGTCATGTTGTCTGCAGGCTGAGGTCATTTATGAGGAATAAAGCTGCAGCTTAGGTATACTGCAAAATGCAAAATGGAAAACACCAAATCACTAGTTTCTTTTTTAAACCTTGTCCTGTACTACTGCTTCTTTTGTTGTTGTTGTTGCCCTCTTGACTGGTGCACAATGTGATGCTTGGTGTGTCATGCCACTTCCGGGCTGAGAATCTCCAGCACTGGAAACTGATGATGGCCAAACCAGGTTCCCAGCCTCCCAGAGTAACAACATGACCAGCAGGGCATGTCACTTGCTGTCATCTGCTATCACTGTGGACTTGCTGGGTCCTATACCTTTGAATGTAGGAATTACAGGGTTAGATGTCGGATCATGCTTTTTTTTGTAGCTTCCCTGCTATGTAAAGCCTGTGAAATGTGCTTTTCTGTTATGCCAGATCAAGAAAATAAATGTTCTTTTATGGTCTCTTCAGGTACCTCAGGAAATACCAACTCCCAGCTCCCCTGAAGGAATGAGAAATCTGAAGTGTGTGTCCCACACTTGATCCTAATAGCTTATGTTTCATCCTGAAATAGCTCCAACCTTCAAATCCAGAACTGGAACTTTCAAGCTTTTCTCTGCTAGCAAGAACAAATTCTTTTGTATCCTTTTACAAGTGTTTGTGTGTGCAGAAATGACCAACCTTAAGACCAGATGTAGCCTAAGACCTCTTGTACCAATTACGGATAAACATAAAAAATTACACCTGACAGGCTTGGCCCTTACTTTTAACAATGACAAGATAATATACACCAGAGGGGTGACCAAAAAAGGCCAGGAAATAACCTTTAGTTTGGCCATGAACTTTATTCAGTACTCCAGAAGCCAAGCTTTTTCTGTGACTGAGAATAACTCCAATGACCTTAACAGAGCTGCCTGCCCCCCCATCTCAGTGTAACTTACAAAAGGCAGGGTTTCTTTACTCGGGGTAGTAAAATAGAGGCACAGAGAAAAGTGACTCTTCTGAGGTCAGTGACAGGGAGACCTGAGGCTAGCCCTCAAGTCTCCCTGGCTAGTGCCCTGTTAGTCAGCAAGCAGCACAAATGCAATGCTTGAGTCTCGTGATACCTGGGGGGTCCCTTGTCCCCGACTCAAGGTGGTGCTTGCTGTGAAGAATGCAGGTTACCAGCTATCTTCTCCTTCAAAAGTAAGGGGGTATGACTAACTCTTAATAAAGCAATATTATATCTTCTGGTTTCTGTAGTTTACATTTGAGCAATCCTGGAGTAACAGAGCTTCATTTGTTCTGTATCTGTCAATGCTATTGCAAGAAAATCTGATCTTGGCAGAGATCATAGAATCATAGAATGCCTTTGGCTGGATGAGACTTTAAAGATTAACAAGTTCCAATCCCCCTGCCATGGGCAGGGTTGTTTTCTCTGCTCTGTTGTATAGGTCAAAGGTAAAAGGTAAAGAGCAGCTGTTTTGTGTGGAAAAATCAATGAAGCTACAGGAGAATTTTCACGAGTTCATGTGGCCCCAAATTTCATGTTAACAAGCCAGAGAAATCACTATGTGAAAGGCAGGTTTAAAGCCTGGAATGTTTCATGATGCTGAAATTGACTAGCTCAGATGGAGGCTGGAGAGTTACAGCTCTACTTTGTCACAGCCTGGGAGGATTCTGAATTTGTGTTTGAACATCCAATTAGGATATTCTGAGCATTTAAAAAACAAGTAATAATTATCTTTAACATGTGTTTTCAGGTATAAGGAGATACTAATTTTAGCTTCTCTTTCACTCTCTCTACTTCTTCCTCAGGAGATTCCAGGCAGCTGATTTGAAGGCTGTGCCACCAACAATGAGAACCCCTGTACACTGTGGAAGTGTTTACAAGGAAACATTTTAGCAAGTCTATCCACTTCTCCTGTTAGTCCAGACTATTTCTACTCACAGGGGTGCTCAGTACCTGGTTAATATCAATTAGATACAATCCAAGAAAAGACAGATATTATTTTTTAAAATGCTCCTTTAAAATTACCTTGTGCATTGAAAAACACCAAAGACATCAATAAAAAGTGGTCATGGGTCTGTAGCTGACAACTTGCATTGTGAACTGATGAAGAAGCAAAAATTCTGCATTTCATTTTGTCATACCCTGTTCTGAATCTCAAAAGCACCTTACTTTCTAGAGTTTGTGTACCTGTCACCAGAAGTTTAAAAATGGATCAGTGGGTTTTTTGGAAATCTGGGGGCAGTTAGTGAAGGATAATGAAGGATAGGTAGACTCCTTTTCCTTTCTGAGCTGGTTCACATGTGTGCTGAATGTTTCATTATGTGTTCAGAAACAATCTTTTACCTCTTGTTTGCTGTTATGTTCATCAGAACACTTTCCAGAAGCAGACTGTTCCTAGATTATCAGTTATAAATCCTGGAAATTTTACTCTCTTTGCTAGTAAACTTTCCAGCACAATTACTTTCATTTTCACTGGCAGCTTTTTATAAAGCATTTTTATTTTCTTTTATTTCTACGTTTGAGGAAAAGGTGGAAACAAATGAGGCTTTGCTATATTCATCAAAATCAGTGGAAAGTAGCTCTTCCTCCCTCAACTGGTTGCCCTTTAGCTGCTGCCTTCTCAAACCAAAAAGGATGTTGCAGAAGAAGACACTTAGAGATAACTTGGGCTAGGCTCTGACACATGGTGTCTATATTTGGCAAAACAATGTTAGGCAACTGAAGAGATCTTTCCAGTCTGGCATCATTACTTCAACCTATCCCTTAACTCAGATAAAGAATCTGATTAAAACATTTTTGTTGAGGGTCTAAACTTTTACTTGATTTTGCAGAGAAAACTTAGAAGAAAATACAACTAATTAGAATTTAAATTTCTGATGTTTTCCATTTGGATGACTTGAATTTTCGTATCTTACAAATGCATAGTTGCATTACTTGTGCTGTGTTCATTATATGTAATGACCAATGCCTTTTGTCTTCCTGGACTTTTTATTTACCTCTCCTGGCAAGTGAAACTCTAAATATATGCGAAGCTGATATCACATTATCTTCTTTTTATATCTCTGTTCCTATGTATTACCATAATTGCTGGAAGTAATTATCAGGGAGAACTACTTCAAGATCTTTGTGCAGAGAACATGTGAGCTCATGTGGCAAATTTTGTGGGGAGGGGTCTCTGCTGTCTCTTGCACTTAAAAGACATTTGGATGGGTGCTTCTCAGCACACAGACATTGGTACTGCCCTCTTCTGTGGATGACTTAGATTTTGATGGATTTGTTTCTTAACAGAGGGAAGTCCTGATGATGCCTTGGTTAGGATGAGAACAAATGGTAAAGAACTTATTGTCCTTCACATAACCGTTTATTGAACTCTTGCAGCTGTCTGGGACTCAGAAATTATTGCACTGCATTCAGTGTGAAAAAGAGAAGTGCCACCTGGCTAAGCAGAGGATCTCATCCTTATAGATGCTCTTGGAGATTTATAGGGGGAAAAAAAACCACACACACACACACACACCAA
>VXAV01000067.1:113632-130163 GCA_013399715.1 Alectura lathami
AATGCCACATTTCTCTTTATAACCAAAGACTTGGAAAAGAGTCCATTATCTTTTCAAGAGATTAAAGTAACTTTTCAAGAAGCTTTTATTTTGGATAAGCTCAGCTCAATATATACAAACCAATATGTTACATGCAGTGTTCTTTCAGCCCCTCTTCCATTGACACCAGAACAAATTCCTACCTTTTTTAATGTTACATGTTCTGAAAGTCCTTTCTTCAGAATCTCATTATTTGTTCAATAATGGCCAAACAGCTGTGAAATGAAAGAAAGCTGGAGACATGGAAATTCTCTAATCATACTGAATGCCCCTGTAGTTGCACTGAAGGCAGTCAATCACACCTTTTTAAAGGTAAAGATTTTTTCCGATGAAGGATGCCTATTGTATCTGGTGTTTCTACTGCTTCGTGCCCTGGTATTCATTTGCAAGGTATGCCTTTATGTCAGCCTCCTCCACTGAAACATAGATTGGTGATGGGAAATGGAGAATATTCGACTGGCACAAACTCCATTCTGATCCTCTGAGCCTGGGAGGACCTGACAAACTTGGGCCGGAGGTCACACAATGAAGAGCTGCAAGGGTTTCCATAAGCATCTACGAGTCAAGCTGTGCAGCATCAGAAGTAGAGCCATGTACATCTGATTCCTTTTGCTGACTAGTCTTGGAGTTTATTTTTGCCCTAGCTCTGTGCATTTGTGGTTTATAAACATCATTCACAAGGTATCACATGCTCATTTACATAAGATAAAAGCCTTGAGGGAGGAAGAGAGTTATAAAAAGACCAATATTTACCCTTTCTTCAGCTACTTCTTTCCCTAAGACGAACATATGACTTTGCTTCCACTGCTGATATTCTATAAAAGCCCTTTCCTGTACAGTTAATTAATTCCTTACACCCACTACCCACTGCTTGAAGGCAGATCATTCTCCCTAATAACTCCACACAGCTATTATGCTTCCAGCTTTCTGAAAGCATAAAGACGGCCTGAATCGACATTAACGCCCATGGTCTGAGAGGTGGGATGTGGATTTCTCTGATCTGCAATGGTCTCTGCTACTGAACCATTTCTTCTGCTTGCTGGAATTGGCAGAGGAAGCATCCATTTCCTACCAAAGTGCAGGGGTAACCCTGCAAGACCAGTGCAGTGAAAGTGGCACTTGTTTTGTAACTTTGTCTGTTATTCACACACTTTATACAAGCCTGCAGAGCTAAACCTCATGAGGTTGGACTGATGAGGGGAAACCTTTCTCTGACCATTTGCCCTTCTGCTTTTCCTGTTCTCCAGGAAAGAATAACCAATCCAAGCAGCTACAGGAGGCAGGGGGATCTTTTACCTGCATGGAGGAAAGTTGAAAGAGGTTTTACCTACAGCTGATTAAAATAATGAGGATATGGGAAAAGGAGGGATGGAGATGGGAAAATGTTCTGGCAAATTGCTTTGCCTTTTATAAACAAACAAACAAACAAACAAAAAAAACAGAACCTATTTACTTTTTAATTAAACAAAATTGAAATGAAAAAATTGAGGCTGAACAAGGTATTGGATATGGGCTCTAGTTAAAGGATTAATTTAAGAGTAAAGAGAATGAAACTATCTTTCAAGATTAAACAAAAAGTATAGTTTAAGCAAATGTTTGGGGAAAAAGCTGTTTGAAAATCCAGAAAAGTAAGTGAATCTAACTCAGGTTTGTAAAGTATTTTCATGTTGCAGAAGGTTTGTCTAAAATTCCACGCAGCTCTGTACTACAGTCAGTATTTTCAGACCTACCTTTTGTATTTGCTCCTCAGCCTTGGCAAATGAATTCACTGCACTCTTTCACTAGCAGTCCTCTACATCTTTCAAGCTGTTGCAGGACAGTTAGTGCTATTTTCTCTAACTTTCCTAAGCTAAAAAATTATGTGATCTGCTTAGAAAAAGCCCATCAATCAATCAACTTTTTCAGCCTAAATTTTATTTTCTTACATCTAAATTAAATTAAGCTTAGCACTGAGTTTCTCTGCTTTACATCTATTTTCCCCTTTTGCTTTGGTCCCATAAGTGCATGCTTACATGTATGTGTGAAGGCTAAGGCTCTTTGTGGCTTGAAAGCTGGGGGAGAGAAATAAGGCAGACCTGAAGAACCCTTTGAGAGGTGGATGTAATCATAGCTGCGACTGGTGTGCTGAAGATACAGGATGTGCTGTGGCAATAGCTGATAAATATTAGAAACATAAGAAGTGTGCCTGTGGCATGGACAGAGCTTTGTGACAGGATATGGGATTTCTTGGTGCCTGTGCTGAGATTTAGTCTGGGCCCTAATAAGAAGCAGCCAGAAAATGTTTTTGGTGTAGCCAAGAATTTATGCTTAAAGGCTATGCCTTCAGGCTGTGATTTTCTGTGTGGTGGTTGATGAGGGCTTGGGACTCTCAGATCACTTCTGGAAACTGGCCAGAGACATGGTCAAACAGACACAGTCAGCAGGGGAGATCCTGGCCCTGTATTTAGCAGTAGAGGCTGGACAGCATGTGGCTGGGCATGTTGGGTGGGGAGGGAGAACCTGTGTAGGGAGCAGAGCAGCATTAGTGGCAGTAAGGCAGGGCAGCATGCTGGGGCTCTATGGCCTAGTATTTAGCTAAGAATCTAGAAGAACAGGATAACACTTCTGATGCCTGGTGCTGAGGATGTTTTCTCCTCTGCCTGGAGTCTGGCTAGGAGGCTGTGGGATGTGCATTTTGGGACAATGACCTGAGTGAGTTGCTGGAGGAGGAAAAGTAGGAGGGTGCAGGGCTGTTTTAAAGCCTGGGTTTGAACTACCACCATTCTTCTAACTGGTCATGTTGCCACACCCCAGTCCTAATCCCAGAAAGGGAGAAATTAAAACATTTCTCAGATGAAATCACCAAAGCCAAGGTCCAAGCCACAGCTCAGAACAAACTGAGGCTGTAAGTGGAATTGAAACCAGGTGATGCATGCTATTCCTACCTTATTTCTTTGCACAGGCAGTAAGAAGCACAGGCTCCCACTTGCATACCCAGCAGCACAGAACAAACCACTGTACTTCAAGCAACAGAGACAGTGCAATACTAGGGTGAAGAAATTCACTGGGTTCATTAGTCAGACTTTTTTCTTCCCTGACTGCATGTAGGAAAGAGTGATGAGCTTGGTCCTTATTCCTTCCTCACCTCCTTGAACCATCACATTTCAGGACTAAATGGGCTAGAAAGCATTACAACTACCAGCATAAGATTTTCTTAATTATAAACGAACCCTCTTTTTCACATGTTCACATGTTCTCTCAGAGAACAGTGTGCCTTGTCAGATCTGCATGATGCTGCACTAGAAATGTCAGAGGGCTTACTCTGTTCCAAAGACAGGAGCAGAGAAGCCTTTCCAGACAGGGCTCAAGACAGCAGTCCTTCCCTCACCTGCACCAACATTATTGAGGTGTTCATGGGTCATAAACAATGGCAATCTGACTTCCACTTGCAATATCTTGGAACAATGTAAATGCTATCTATTAGATGTTTGGCAGCTCCTGAGGAGAATTTGATGGGACCTGGGCGTGTTGATGAGAAGATCAACATGAGCCAGCAGTGTGTGCTTGCAGACTGGGAGGCCAGCTGCATCCTGGGCTGCATCAACAGAGGGGTGGCAGCAGGGTGAGGGAGGGGATTGTCCCCCTCTACTCTGCCCTCGTGAGGCCCCACCTGCAGTGCTGCGTCCAGGCCTGGGGCCCCAGCACAAGAAAGACGTGGAGCTGCTGGAGTGGGTCCAAAGGAGGCCATGAGGATGCTCAGAGGCTGGAGCACCTCTCCCGTGGAGAAAGGCTGAGGGAGCTGGGCTTGTTCAGCCTGGAGAACTGATGGTTATGGACATAACTTACTGTGGCATTTAAATATACAAAGGGGGCTTATAAAGCTGGAGAATTACTTTTTACATAGTCTGATAGAGATAGGACATGGGGGAATGGTTTTAAACTATAGGAGGGGAGATTTAGGTTAGACTTTTGGGGGAAATTCTTCACTCAGAGGGTGGTGAGGCCCTGGCACAGGCTGTCTAGAGAAGCTGTGGGTGCCCCATCCCTGGAGGTGCTCAAGGCCAGGCTGGATGGGCCCTGGGCAGCCTGATCCAGTGGGTGGCAACAGGCCCACGGCAGGGGGTTGGGGCTGGGTGGGCTTTAAGGTCCCTTCCAACCCAAACCATTCTGTGATTCCATGGCATATTTTCTACTTCCCTCCAAGGGTTAAAATGTAAATACTACATGTTACTAGTAATAGATACAGGACCAAAGGAGTATATGAGAGGGAGAAGAGAGACTGAGAAAACAGACCCATCTTACTTTGTTGTCAATGTCTTACTCATGATGTCAGTTTGACCTCTGCAGAAATGTAGTCTTGTTCTTCAACTCAGCCAGAGAGAAGATCAACTGCTAAAGCAAAACATCTGAGGCATACTAAGCAGGTTCAAAATGACAAAAACATGACACTTCCCATCTACTGTCTCCCAAAAGACTGGGTGAAAGTAGAGCATTCCAGGTGTAGTTTTGCTTGATGGGGCAGTCAGCACTGCAGAGAATAGAAACATAGGTTCTTAGTCTGTTCCTGGGGCTGCTGCTTTATGTGTGAATCTAAGGCACTCAATATTTCTTCCTTCTGGAATCCTGACTTGTGTTCTCTTTACAGCACACCTGGTTTCCAGGCCAGCTGAGGCAGTAAATCAAAAAATATATCATTGACTACCGGTAAACAAGATGCTGAAGTTTTCTTAAGAGGTATTCTGGTTCCTACAGTCAGAGTGCTCATCTTGATGCACAAATTCAGAGAAGACATTTCATGGGTAACGCATATGTGAAAATGACATTTTTAATTTTTTTATATTATTCAAGAAAAGTGCTAGATTTCAAGAAAACATTTCTGAAGGGGTACCTGTGAATCCTAGGTAGGATTTTCTTTTCATCAAAACCAGAAAGAACTGAATAACCTCAGAAAACCCTTAGAGTTAGTAATGGTATGCTACAAACCCCAGTGGTATTGGATGGCATTGACAAGGAAAAAAAAAAAAAAGTCAAGTTCTGTGTTTTGTTGAGATATTTGTACAAGCAGGTAGCTGCAGCATAGAGGTCAGAAAATCAAACTTCCTGACATTTCCATGCTTAAGGTCTCTAGACTTTTCCAAAATGGGGTCAATCATCATCTGCAGATATATGAAGCAGTAATTTTGAAAGTGTTGTTTCCAGGGTCAGCAGCTACTGTGATTGCAGCTTCTCAAGAGGCCTTTACATGAGCAGAGAGCTTCAGAATTTATTGCTGGGTCACCAGAAGAAGAAAGTGGTGGGTGGGTGAAGTCTCATATACTTTTTAGTATTACCTGAGGCTAGCCAGATGGGTTTGCAAGGGCAAATTTTGAATGCATCTAAAAATCAGTTCAGTCCTAACATTCAGACTCGCTATTGATTGTGTTCTTGAAATTCTGTTCTACACTGATTTGCTATTTTTGTTTGCAATTAAGGTTGAAGCAACTTTTCTTGGTACCTGCGGATTCTACCAGTTCATTCCAAGGTCCTCCCACCCACCAACCTTCTGCTCAATTTGCAATTAGTTTTAAAGGGAATTCTTTAACATTTTGCAGAAATGGTAGGAGTTCTCTCTCAATGCAGTCCTATGAGTGGTTGTATCAATTACTTTTTTTTTTGTTAAGATACTGGAGGAAGCCTAAATATTTATGAACTATTATAAGTAAAACTTATCTGTTATAAGGAGAACTTCATGCTTATAAACAGTAATGCACCTGCTTGCATTTTTGTCAGGTGGGGTTTACCACCTTTTTTTTTTTTTTGGTAGGACTGTAATAAATGGATGAAAAAAACTTCTGCTATAGATATGTCCTATTTTTTACGCCATTTCCCTTGTGAACATAAGAAAAGTAACTGAATATTAATTGATAACTAATGGCAGTTTGACAATAACTGAATAACTAATGACTCCAGAACCTGTTTGTTTGGTCTGGGTAACGTGTGTCCGCTTCTTTCTTAGTTGCCTAAAGCAGTACAGGAATTTAGATGGTCAACGTGAACTTTCTGGGAATTCATATTCCAACACAGTATCTGTTTAAGCAACACTGAGCTAGGAAATAACATCCGGCTTTCAGGACCACCCTGAGTAATTGAATAGTGTTATTTGTTTTTAAATCATGCAACAATCCAGAAGGGATATGTTGTTTAACTTTGCACAATGATTTTCTTTTTTAAAACCGTACACACCGCACTACAGACTACATAATGAGGATAGAGCTAGTGCTCTTCCGAGGCAGAGAGACTCCACAAGACATAGAAAAATATGCTCTAAAGATCAAGCTTCTGCCTTTTAAAAAGGTTCCTCCAAATGCCTCCTTGTCTGAAATCAGCATGCCAATGGGAACAGGAAACTCTGAAGCATGATGTGTAACCATGTGAAGGAGACTGCCTCAGTCTGATTGGTTACAAAGGACTCAGTCTTGTAAGTGGGAAGAAAGTACTGAACGTGGTGTGGGCAACTCCAAGCAGTCCCAAAGGTTGTAAATTAATCCTGTATCCTCAACATCCTTTTACATCTTCCAGTTACTTGGGGACACAGAAGGGATGTCATTCAATTGTCAAAAAGAAAAGCATGTCCCATTACTTTTTTTCTTTTGTGAAGGGTTGCACCGGTCATCTCTGCCAAAGATCTCCTGAAGCTGTGGAGAGAACCTTGCCAGCTGACCAGTGTAGAGAACTCTGAGGGTCCCAGATGTGTGAAGGCTCTGACAGTGGCAGCAGTTGTGCTGACATGTCTGATGTTAAAATTGAAAGCAGAGTTCCAATTTGACCCACATAAACTCATCTTTACATGCTCACCACTGTGTTGGGCAGCAATGACAGACAGCCTTTGGGCCAGAGCAGCCAGGTGGATTTGATACTGGAGATTTTTTCCTCCAGCATGTTGCATGAATATTGCTGATGAAGAGTGATACTCTTCATTAACAATGTTGAAATAGACAGTCGAAGTGCAAGGGTGAAATCTTATGCTTTGTGTGTTCTTTTGATCTGGTGGGATCTGATAGTCATGTGGCCAGCTCTCTTCTTGAACTTAAAGACTACACAGTTTACTTCAGGATCACCAACAAATGTTCACAATTAGGGCAAAGGCAGAGCTTTTTGTTTTTAAGAACTAGCTGACACCTCTTGCTGGCAACTAAAGTATTTATAGCTGTGATGTAGTCTAGAATCCTGTCCACCTCTCTTCATAATATAGGCCTAAAGTCCTCTATTAGTGGAACTGTTTTTATCCCCTTACTCTTCATGTTTTATGGCAACTGCTCCAGCAGTTATTTCACAACAGACATTCAGACATCGTCTCGTATGACTGCAGTCAATGTAACGTTATTCTCACTGGTCCCCAGGAGTATTTGCAAGCACTCTGGAATGCTAGACAGCACGCAACGCTTGAAATTCCCCAGCTTAGTTTCTTTCACTCTGAGTTTTCCAGTGGCTCATGAAACATTAACACTTATTGCTTGACTGTCTGGTTTCTCAGAAGCTGAGTCATGTCTGTTAGCTGAGAAATAGTCTCCAAGATCTGTCAGCCACAGAGATCAAGTAATGCACTTGCCGACACATGTCCAAAAAGGCACAACATTTTGGCAGGCCTCATCACAGGTGTCTCCTTTAGCCTTGCCACCACTGCCTCTGTACATTCGTGCCTTGAAGGTCAGTGGAGAAGGGCTGTTCTTAACCTCCTTGTCAGCACTTCCCAGAGCACAATGTAGTGCTCTTTTCCTCAGCACAAGATAACAAGCCTTCATCCATTTTCAATTACTGGATCTGTAACTCAGATGTCTCAATGGGATTCCCACAACTGGTTTCTATTCTTCTTTCCCCCAAGATAAAATTATATCCAAACAATGTGCAGATCAATATTATAACCCGTTATAATTATATTCTGACCTGTGGTTCTTGCAAAGTGCCAGATGGGATTTTCTGGGTTGCTCTGTGTGCTACAGGGAAGAGGACAGAGGCAATGTTATGGCTGGTCCTAGCAGCGCAACACTTCGAGTGGAAGGAGTGTGTTGGGGTCTGTCTTCCTGGTTGGAGTTCTGTTCTTGGCTGTAGCAGGCTTGTGTCACATGCCCTCCTACTCAGAGAAGTTCCTGTCTTGTGAATCCATGGTCAGCAGGGTCCGATGCGGGAAGACAGAGAAGAGCTGGGGGGCATTCAGTGACACCTTGCATGAAGAACACGGCATCCGAGAGCTGCCCATCGATGGTGTCCCCTCTGCACTGCATGTCCTTTCAGGCAAGCATGAACTTGCTGAAAGGGTGCACTATCTGTTCTTTACAACATGTACTTCTTATCACCAGGCTACCTTACCTGAGAAATGAGATATGATCCCTGCTTAGCAGGAAAGAAGCTCACAAGCCAGGCCTTTCATCTACCAACATAGTCAGATTCATAGACCCTGCTTGATAAATACACAGGTAAGCTGTTCCTTTCAAGCCCTCTTGCCTATCCTCACTCACATAGTGTACGAATCATCTCACAAGGATTGAAATATGCAGTGGTCATCCAGAAGAGGGCAGCTCTGTCTCCTTATGCAGTGGAAAAGTTCTCAAATAAGCCATCTAGCAGGGAGTAGGGATTGTGTAAAGAATCCATGCAAAGCCCAAGACCATAAAGTGAAGTAGCTGCAGCCATGGTGCTCCACATCAAATACTTAACAGGACCCACATACAGAGAGTGCTAAACAGTGCTGTACTCTAGTGTGGAAAACTGCAACTCAGTCTCCAGACAGAGACAAACAAACTCAAACCAACAACATGGCTAGAACAGCCCTTGTAAAGGAAAGGGAAGGCCTGCAAAGCTAACAGTGTGCGATACTAAAAAGGGCTTTGGAGCAGACCTTGTGAATGAAATGATTCTTGCACATGAGCTCCACTCCTGGGAGGGTGTTGTTGGTGTCAAAAGATCCTGAAGCATTTCATCTTTCCTGTAAGCATCTGCAGGATGTGGGTTTCCCTGAAGGACTGGATTTCAGTCATGAAGTTGTGTAGGCAACTTGACAGCTTGATAGCTGGGTGAGAGAGAGAAAGGAACTTCATGATATTTGTATAAAGCGGAGGCTGATGTCTTGCCATCAACTCTTGTACAATAGTCTGTAAACCTACTAACATACATAAAGAAGATAAATTGTTCCATTCTCTTTAGAAACACAGAATCATAGAATCATGAAGGTTGGAAAAGACCACTAGAATCATCTAGTCCAGCCATCAGCCCATCACCACTATGTCCACTAAACCATGAGTGCCGCAACTACATGTTTCTGGAACACTTCCAGGGACAGCAACTTCACCTCTTACCTGGGCAGCCTGTTCCAATGCCTAAGCACTCTTTCTGAGAAGAAATTTTTCCTAATATCCAACCTGAACCTCCCATGGCGCAGCTTGAGACTGTTACTTCTCATCCTATCACTGTTACCTGGGAGAAGAGGCTGACCCCCCCAAAACTACAGCCTCCTTTCAGGCAGTTGTAGAGAGCAATGAGGTCTCTCCTGAGCCTCCTGTCTCCAGGCTGAACAGCCCCAGTTCCCTCAGCTGCTCCCCATCAGCCTTGTGCTCCAGGATCTTCACCAGCTTCGCTGCCCTTCTTTGGGCACGCTCCAGGGCCTTGATGTCTTTCTTCTAATGAGGGGCCCAAAACTGAACACAGCACTCGAGGTGCGGCCTCACCAGTGCCCAGTACAGGGGGACGATCACCTCCATTGTCCTGCTGGCCACACTATTCCTAATGCCAGCCAGGATGCCGTTGGCCTTAGTGGCCACCTGGGCACATTTCTGGCTCACATTCATCTGGCTGTTGACTACCACCCCCAGGTCCTTTTTCTCTGCACAGCTTTCCAGCCACTCTGCCCCAAGCCTGTAGCATTGCTTGGGGTTGTTGTGACCAAAGTGCAGGACTCAACACGGTCTTCTTCAACCTCATGTAATTGACCTCAGCCCATAAATCCAACCTGTCTTAGTTTACTTAATGGTTTACTTATACCATTATATGCTTTGTGGGGGATTTCAGGGTAACAGAGTGAATAATAAATTCCTCCTCTATTCCTTTGGGTAAAGTGATTGCTGCAAATGGGATTTGAGATGAGCTCCACAGACTTAACATCTCACAGCAATGTCCCAAGATGTAAGTGTGAGAGAACACTGGCATGGAAGAGTGCTTTCCACACCTACTGTTAGCCATCATGTCTGTGCTAGGCCAGAGGAAAGAGTTTACAATGGACTGATGTGTGAGAATTCAAATCAATGTAGTTTTGCTGGTGAAATACGGTTTATGCTGAACAAGAATCCATGTAATGATTATCCATAATAATAATAATAATAATAAAAAGCTATAAAGAAAACATCCTGCCAAGGGGAAGATAAAATGTATCCTTTTGGAAAAGTTTTTGGGGATCTTTTTTTCTGCTTCCGAACATAGCAGGCCAAAAACCCAGAAACCCACTCATCCAGATGTAGTTGTCCACCTACTCCATTACTCAGAGTAGCAAGAGTTATTTGTGTTTGCTGAAATACCTTAGTGATATATCAATAAAGAAAATTATCTCTGGGGACTGATTAACCAAGATCACTGCCTGAGTTCTAGATGATGCACTTTTCCTCTGCGGCTTTTTAAGGTAGGCTATTGTTAGACCTGAAACGTATATTTGGGGCCATCATCAGCCGTACTTTGAAGATAATACAGGTAAGTACAGTGAATTGCCCTAATTTTCCTGGTCAGATCAATTTTTGAAGTGAATATCAAAGCATCTTGTTAGAGGTTCTGACTAGCCAGAATAGGTTGTGCAGACCACTGTGCTGAGAAGAAGAGTTTACACACAGGACGATTTCAGCATGTGTGTGCATTTGTTGGTGCATCCATAGGTGCGCATTAATTCCTTTATGACACTTCACTGTAATTCAGCTTTCACCCTGGTGTGACTCCATTGGTTGGGACTGATTTCAGTTCGTGTTACCACCAATGTAAGGGAGGGAGAATTAAATGCAGCAAAAGTTTTTGATTGTATTCATTTATTTTTCCCTAGAGAATAATTTACTGGGTAAAAGGTTTCAACAGCAGCAGATCCAGTAATTTTATTTTATTTTATTTATTTTTTTGTCATCTGTCATTGTCTGTTTCACTTGTGAAGATGCAGGTCTTTAGCCACTCTCTAACAAGTTTGGGTCTTAGATTACAATAAACAGGGCAAATTCAATTTTATATCAACAGTCATAGCCTGATCTCTTCTGTGAACTTCTGGGGGAATTTCTTAGCTTAGGATTGCAATCCTGAATGCATGAAGGCAGGACAAAAACCTGATTTACCTGTTCACTTGAGACAACACCTCCAGGCCTCTGCCAGGCTCCAGATCTCATGAAACAAGCCCACAGTCAGGTGCAGATGTACTGAAGGAAGGACCTGAGCTAGAATAGTCTTGTTCAAGGGAACATGTTGTTGGAGATACCTTCAGGTTTTCCCAGTAGATATGCTGCTTTCCAGACCATCTTGATTTAGGTACAGTTAACAGAGAGGGTGACAGATTACAACTAAACCCAGCTTCTTACTGTCCTGTAAACTGTCATAACCTATCTGCCAGGTAGATTCCAGCTCCCCTCTAGATAGATCCCATCGTCCTTCTAGCTTCCTCCCTAACTGAACAACATTATGACAAGAATGTTTCACAACCACTCAGGAGCATCCTGAGATGCTACTTGCAACAAGTAACAGCCAATCTGTCTTGGGCAAAATAAAAAATAAAAAAAAAAGCCCACTGTACCTTGCCTGTTGGAGAATGCTTGAGAAATTATTGAGAACAGAGATGTAAAGGAGAATCTCACACTTGACTTCCTCCTAGAATCTAGCCTATTTTGCACACTACTAGGCAATGCTGCACAGGTGATGAATCCTCCCTACTGTCCCATTGCAGAAATATTTGCATAGCTGGCAATGGTGGAAAACTAAACTCATGTGGTTTGTCATCATGCAACTCATGTTCTGTTCCCACATTTAGCTTTCTTAGACCATATGTACTCCGACTCCATCTTGGTTTTCAGTCAAAACATGGCCACAGCAGCTACTACCACACTCTGCTCCATGGAGCAGTATCTTTGAAGGATGCTATCTTGCTGTATAGGCAGCAGGGCCCCATCATCTCTCCATTCGTGACAAGCCTCCTTGTCTGAATAGCTGGGTCATCTCCTTATCTCAGTCTCCCCATAGGAATGTCACTGTTACTAGATTAGGTCGCTGAAGATTTTGCCCTTAAAGTGCAAGCCCTTCTCAATGCTCCTGACCTGATCCTTATAGTTCCAGAAAACCTCCTCTGCTAGCCACACATTTGTGATTCCTGATGCTCAGCCAGAGTATCATGATATACAGGAAACACAAAAGCTCCATCAAAAGATGACCTACAGCCTATTTTCCTCCATCCTTTTCTTCAATTTCCTGAACCCCTCTCTCCAACCAAGGCTGCTCCTGAGAGCATTCAGTTACAGTTTTCCCTCTTGCATACTCCCCACACTTTTCCCAGAAGGATCTTTGTGTTTCTTACAGAACTACACAGACTGGCTAGTTTAACAGAAATGCTCCAAGCTTTGGCACAGGACTGTAAATTAAACCCTGATTAGTCTGCCCACAGGTGCTGTTAGGTCACCTCTCTTTGTGTCTCCCAGACACTAAACAACTTCTTTCTGGTTGTTGTAGGTCAACAGTACTTTCCTGCTACTTTCTCCAGACCTCACAGTCCTGGCTTCTGGTGCCAAAAGTATTTTCTGTAATGACAAAACTAATTGTTAGCAGCTTGATTAATGCCATAAGCAGTCATCAGTATTCTTGACATTGCACTGAAGATAACACAATACAAAAAGTATTGAGTTAATATCATTGACAACTTGTCCTTTTTGAAAAGAAAAAAAAAAACTGCTATTGAAAAGCAATTTTCATTTAGGATCCCTCTCATTCTTTCTTTGTATAGAAGTTGTATTTGAATATAAATACATGTATATTTGGAATCTTGCAATAAGATTATTTGGAACAAAAATTACATCAAACATACAGGAAAGACATTAATTATGATTTATTACGATAAAATCACCATTATTCTACAAAAGATGAGTGCACATCGTTTCTTTTATCTGAAGAATAAACATCTTGCTACTCAACTTTATAGAATTATAGCTGTGATAAAGGAATGGTAAACGAAGTTCAAAATGGATCAGCTTTCTGTCACCAAAATTATACCTAAGTCATGAATCTTGAAAGTAATTTGACATAAAAACAACACATTTAATAACAACAGAATAAAAACCCAACTTCTTTCAGCACTTAGCAAAAATTGGGGTGGTGACAAAGACGTATACAAGGTATATAATTCCTTGACAAAACACAGCCTTTAGTTAATGTCTGCACAAAACAGTACAGGAAATAGCTTCTTTCAGACCTTGCAATTTTTGTCAGAGAGAAATAGCCATCAACTTTAATCATCCACTATTGGCACAATCTTGCCCAACAAAAAAAATTGTGTGTCCTTTGGCTCCTTCTCTTCACAATTTCTGTAATCTGCCAATTTTCTCTTTGCACAGTGACATTAATTTCCAGTCAGTTTGTAGCAGTCAGTCTTTGAATAGTGCTATGCATGGATTTATATGTGCTGCTGAACTCTGCCCTTTCTGTGACAATTCAGAGCTCATCAGAGGACAGCCACTAGACATGTTACACAAGACAGCACTGTTGAAGTTACAGGATGTAATCCGAAAAGTGTCTGAAAAAGGCTAGAGTCCCCACTGCAAGGAACAGACCAGACTGCCCAGGAGTGTGCAGGCAGGTGAAACGGGCTTTTCTCTGCTCTTGAATAACTAATCTCTCTTCTCCTGCCCCTGAGATTGGCCGGCTGTCAACACAGTCCGGCAGGCAGCCCACATGTTGTAATGGACCGGGAAGAGATTCTGCCATATAGAGACTGAATGCAACCTCTGCCCAAAGAAGGATTCATTTCCAGAGCTACTAGGTCTGAGGCAGAGGAAGAACATTAGACTCTATGTAGGACCCCAATAATTACAGAGAGACCGCGAGCTCTTTGCTGCTATGCACTGTACCTGCCAACACACACCACTTGGGAAAGGAGGTGGAAACTTACTGGTATCCATTTGTCATGCCGTATCACTGTCTTCTCTGGTGTATTTGCAGGCTCAGAGGATGTGACAGCAGCCAGAGGAGGAGGCATTGGCAAAATCCATTTTTTTTTTTTTTCCCTGGCCCAGAGATGTGACTTCCAGAATCTGTTCTTAGGGAGCATAGTCTCTGATGTTGTGAATGCCAATAGGGCAGTTACAGAGGAGATGACACTGGATTTTGCTAGAAGCATAGTTAAAAGGACTTTTCACTCTTACATGGCTGAGGGAGGCTTGCTGATATTCCTTACAAGGTTGTATAGCATCACAGCTGACCCACTATACGATATCTGTTTGGAGTCATGACAGCACCTGGATGGCAGCTTTCAGATACTTGCAGAAGAAGGGTCTGATATCGCTGAAGATGAGACATAGGATCCACAAAAGCAGTGACAGCCTCCCAAAGAGGCTTCATTCTAGAGCTGGAAATGTGGCTTCTCCTCTCTCCCTGCCACGTTGCATTTTGCTGGCACTCTGAATCCTACCTGCATTAATAAGCTTGCGTTTGTTCTTCTCACACCTGTTCTTCACTGAAGTGCATCTGGGGAGTGGCTGACAAAACCACTTACTTGGGCAGCTCTTTGTAAACAATGAGACTGAATGTAGCAAAAGCTCCCTGTTCAAAATATTTATCCATTTCTGTTGTAAAATTCCTCTCTTGTCTTGCTTGATTTTCTTTTGTCTGTAAGGAGAAGGAGGGATACAGCTTAAGGGAAAAAAAATAGGCAGAGAGACAATAATGTTCTTACTAAAAATTAGAGGTTTTCAGTAGTGAAGTGTTTGGTACTCAGAAGAAGTAACACCCTGAACTACTTAGAACACATGCAGCAATCATTCACTGTTCATGAATCAATGTGGAGCAAACAGGCATTTTTGAATTATATTACTGCCTATTTTATTCAAGTGTGCTGGCAGAAGTCATCCAAGTCCTCCACTCTCCTCTCTGTCACGAACTTCTGGATACTGGTGCAAAAGCTTCATGTTGCATTCCCCACACAGAAATAGTCCTGCCCCCATACATGACCAGAGGGCTGTTGTAGCACATCTCACTACCCTAAAGTACTCTTGGCTAGCAACACTGGCCCAGTTTCTCTGCCAGCTCCAGGACGCTGGAGTGTTGCTGTGGGGCTGCTTGAGGTGCCCAAGTACAGCATAGATTCTGTTCTTGCTGGTTTTGTACAGGGATGGAGAAAACGGCAGAATCAGAAGTATATTGAATTTTTCATCTTCTCTTTCATGACATAACATGTTCCAGGTTTTGTCTAGATATTTGGGAGAGTGGTCAGAATTTTTCTTAATACAACATCGATCTTTTAAGATACATGCTGAGAAAGAAGGGAGGTTCCACAGTAACTACTGTATCTTTTGACTATGGATACATACAGAAAGTGTTTATGTTGGACAGAATTTGCTGGTGCAAAGTGAAATGGTTTATGACTGGCATTTCTGAGTATCTAACTGCACAAAACCAGCTGTCATCACTGAGATAATTTTGACATTAGTCAAACTTAAAAGAAGACAATGCAAAGCCATCTGGCTTACTTGAGTACAGACTGTGAGTAATAGGATAAAAGTTCAGGCAAGGAGAAAGACACTTTTGAGATCTTTCCAACAATTTTGTTCAAGTGTTCTTGAAGCATTTATTGCCTGCTTTAGTAGGACAGCACAGAAATGCTCATCAGCATACAAACACAATGAGGAGCTAGATGTGGTAAACGCTTCACTATCATGACAATTATTTGGGCCAGCTTAAGTGCTGATGTCCATGAATTTGTACTGTTGATAGCAACTGAGGTCCCTACTGAATATCCCACTACAAGATTTGAGGTCCCTAACCAGGAATACTGCTAATCATGCCTCAGTTCAAGTGGCAGAGCTATGCTGTTTAGTTTAAGGAGCTATTTAATGCAGCTTACATTTGACAGCTATTTAAGCTTATCTAAAAAATATTTTTATTTCTAGTATTTTATTTTAGTTTTTGCAACACGTACTTGAAAATCCTTAGGGTCCTACTAGGTCATAAGAAGAAAAATTGCTATATCTAAATAATTGTCTAAGATAATGAAGTTTGGTCAAAACACAGCTGTTCTTCATATAGATTTTAATAGTAACCATCTGAAAAAAAAAAAAGGTCTTGCTCTTTTGCTCATTTACTACCAAGCTAGTTCCTCCAGCGCTCTTCTGCAGTTCCACAGACAATAATAAGTCCTACTCTAGGGAACATAAATAACACAGATGCTGATTCGACCTTGCCCTGAGCTGAACTTCTTAGGTGTTTCACTGCAGGCAGTGCCTGGGTTTGTCATGGTTTTCTTTTTTTTTTTTTTTTTTTTTTT
>VXAV01000069.1:1789-13941 GCA_013399715.1 Alectura lathami
CTTCGAATCTAGTTTAAAGCCCTCTCCACTAGTCCTGCCAACTGCCGGGCAAAAATCCTCTTCCCCCTTAGGTATTCAGGCTTAAAGGAAGACAAACAAATATAATATTATTGATAATAAAACCATGAACTAGAATAACTGCATATGCCTGTGGATTTCTCCTTCCAACCTCTGTGTATCATGTCTTTATGAATAGCCATCAAGACCATTCAAATTTCCCCTGTGCTTCAGAGGGTAAAACTGTAGTAGCAGAAAGCTCTGGAACACAAAGTACAAGGCTGGACTACCTGTCAGGTCCAGGTGCTGTATTTAAAGGAAGCAGGAGAAAAGAGAAATGAAATGCGGGGTAAATATATGTTAATGACTCAGAATATTTATGTCAATGATGTCAGGTGCTATACTTAGGCAAAGTTTGGGGGGGGGGGTTCATTACAAAAATATCAGTGTAAGCAAGGCCTCATTAAGGCTCAGAGGGGGCAAAGCTTCAACCTTTAATGTTAGAAGATGTAGTTTGAGCATCTGTCTCATATTGGAACTCATTTTGCAACCTAAAAGCTTTGCTCCTCTTCCTAGCTGACGAAATACCCTGCCAAGAATACGTGAAGGAAGCTGGACAGAGGATACACATGCTTCCTTTGAATCCTACTGAGCAGCTTAAAAGTTTTTCTTCCCTTTTTTAGAACAAGTGTTTCAGTAGAATTTAGCTTTCCACCCTCAGTAACGTGAGCAGCCTTCAAAGCATGCAATTTCCATTGTGACACACACATTCACTCAGCATATGCGTAAAAATTGGAGGAGAAAAACTGAAACTTTAAGAACTTTTTATATGGGAAGGGCTAGAGAATGTTTTTATTCTGGTTGCTATAGTAATTAATACAGATAATGATGATTGTGCAATCACTGCAATTACACATTTAAAGAGGGTGGTATTTTCAAACAATAATAACACAACTGCAATGCAAGAAATTGCTGTAATCAAGGAAAGATGTAATCATAGGTCAATAGTATGTTTATGACATATTTATTTATTGGATTATAATGAAATATTTCGTAGATGAAGGCTGGCTTTTGGTTAACATTTTTGACATCTAAATTCAGTATTTTGTTCTTCCACAGTTTTCTTATGTGACATTGAGTGTCTCACAGTTCAGATCCACAAAAGGTATGAGAAATAATAAGGAAGTTAAGGTGCTTGGCCACAGAACCAGAACTAAGAATCTCAAATTACTCAGATTTACAACAGGCTGCATTCTGAGCTGGGAGCAGCTTAATTTAGGTAAATAATTCCTAGTGAGAGATTATATCTTAAATTACATCACGTGAGGTGCATTAGTCTTTGTTGAAAGGAGGCACTTCTTTTTCTTGAGGTTCTGGAATCTCTCCATGGATAGGTTCTTGAGACTTTCTTTGCAAAGGGCAGAGAAGGCAACACTGTTCACAATACATTTAAATTCCATGGCTTAGATGCTAGAGCACTCTTCTAGGATGAGATGCCTTGGTTCAATTCCTTCCACTATGGAAATTCAAATCTTAAGTGCCACATCTCAGTGGAAAAATGTATTAAGTGGTAGGGTATAGGATATTTAAAAGGGAAGAGTGCTCTCTCTCTCTCTCTCCTATTCAATAATTAAAGAACCACTAAACCACAGGGACTACAAACATGAACATGGCCAATTATCAAAACACTTTCTTGGGAAGAGAAGAAATTGGGTTCTATTTCTGTTATATTTAGCATTAAGTAGTCCTTGGACCAAGTTGTTCAGCAACATATTCAGAGGACCAAACAGCCTATGGATTTTGATGAGGCTGGGATGGAACAGTATTGCTGAGTGCTTGCAAGCCTGTCCTAGAACAGAGATGCCACAAGCGTGAGGAAGAAGCTACGTTAGGGTATTAAGAATTTTAAATTGGATCTAAAGAGTTTGGAATATAAAACACTCTGTGGACTGAGATGTCCATTAGTACAATTAACATGAAAACTTTGAGAAAATAAGAAATGATCATCCTACAAACAAGTGAGATAAAAATACAACTGACAATGATTTAACAAAGTTAAATAGCTTTGTATTAAAATTTTCCTTTATGCAATATTTGAAAGTATCAAAAAAATTAAAAGGATGAAGCATAGAATTTAATCAGTCGAAAGCTAGCACGAAGACCTTTTATAGTGGGAGGCTTTGTTGTGTTTCCAAACATAGTCCATAAACTAATCATATTGGAATAACTGTCTTGTTAAACAGTTTGTTGGTGAGAGCCAAAAAGACATGAAATACAAAGTAACTAAAAAATGGAAAAGACAGTATTTTCAAAATTGTTGAAATGAAATTAAAAATAAAATACTAATTTAAAGAAACAAATAAACAAACAGAAAACACCATCTTGTTGTCTATACATAAGTGGGAGAAAATTGAAAGACAGAAGGCACCTGACTGAGGTAAGCTTGCTAGATTGCTGGGGTGACCTCCTGAATTTCCGTGTATTCCTGATGTTTCCAAAAGCACTGAAATTAGGTTTCAAAGAATGGGAGGATGAGGTAAATGGCATAACCAGCATTGAGGGATACACGCAATGCTTGAAGAAGTGGCTGCACATTAACTCAAGATGCATATACTTAAGTACAGGCAGTTAAAGTAAAACATGAAAACAAAATAAAAAGTGAAAACAAATGAAGTGTCCATTTCAGTTCCATGTGTTATACCAAAGCATGTTCTGCAATCTACACAGCTCCAGTGGAACAACTTCCTATTCAAGCATATAAAATATAATCAAATTGGATCTGTTTATCTCAGCATTATCACCACAATTATCAGCATAGCACAGACTTGAAAATCTGTATGAAAATGAAATGGCTTAGCACAGCTACATGTGCCTGACTTGCAGTGGTCCTGACAATGCTGTCAAGCCACCACGGTACATGAGTGCGTCCCAGTGGTGGGTCAAACTGAATTCTCAGCAGAGTTTGAACTGTTTTTTCATTACCACAACCACAGACGGAGGCAAAAGCACTTAAACAGCCTTCCTGCTTGTGTACAAATAGTTTGTACCTTGTAAAATAGTGATTTGAATATTGGTAGACTCTGACATGTTCATTTAAGCACAATTTTCCTTCATTATTGTCATTTCCCTCTACTGTGGAAACAAGCATTAAACTATTTTTGTCCATATTTTGAAACAGTATCCTGTAACTTATGCAGTTAGCACTGAGAATAATAATAGATGGCATGTTCTTACAAGTGATGTAAAACAATCTGCATTAAAATACACTAGTTCAGTTACTCTGACTCATTAGTCATGCAAGTTATTGACGTTTTTCCCTCTTCCCCTTTGTTTTCTGACTTTGTAAAGATAGATACCACTAAGCTTAAAGTCAAATTTTAAATCATGCTTGCATTTGACAAGGAAATAGCACAAGTCACTTTTTCAACCTGTGAGTCACCCTGAACAAACATTCACAACCCTCTCTTCCAAAATTCCAAAGAAGATAAAATAGAACAGGTGGATAGGAAAAGAGACAACACACCCAAACAACTATTTTCAGACAGTATCAGAATCTCTAACTTTCACTATCAGATTATTTCCAAGCTGACATAAGACTTCACTGTTCATACTCATACCACGGGATTTCAGAAAGTTTCAAATGTATTAAAGAAAGATACTTTTAACATGTTTTTTGTTTACAAATAATTGAAAGGACAAAATAAAACTGCAAACTAACAGTTTAAAAAATAAACACACAAATAACTTCCAGTTGATGCTACAAGAAGTTCTGGATAACTAATCTAGCCCTATTGTAGCCTGACTGCCAGAAATCTTAGCACTGAAGGTGCTCAGCATATCTTGACAACTGTGCATTGTTTTTGAAGTTGGATGTTGACAAAGACACCCATGATTAGAGTACAAGTTCCTTAACCTACCGATGTACTTGGGCTAGGACTTTATAAGTAACCCTTAATTTTGCTCCTTGAGTTGAGTAAGGAAGAAAGGATTTCTTTTAAACTAGTTTAATTTTCAACACATGACCGAGCCTCTCCCTGCCTGTAATTTTCAAAGAAGAGTGGATTTAAATGTGTTTGCTGAACTGGTGCCTAACCACCTTCAAATCATACTACTACTGATGTGATACTGAATACTGGTTTTGGTATATATTTGCAATTAACGTTCTTTTCAGTATTGCTACAGCTGCTCTCTCTGATTAAAACTGAAGCCAGCAATTAATAATGTTTCTAATCCAGAAAGTGGCAGTAATGCTTGACAATATTGCTCTTCTGAGCAGTTCTTTATAACATGAAACAATTCACATTGCTTTAAAGCTGGGAAGGTACGGAGGCCTAAAACCAGGAAAAGAAGGAAAAGGTCTTAGGAGTTTAGGAAAAACTCCCATGATATTAGGTTTAGGTAGCTGACAATTGACCTGTATTCATTTTACACCTAGCCACAATGGACTGCAAATGAAGGTGGTCTGTTATCTCTTTGCTCACTCAAAATTTACTTTATTGCATTCATCTGCCTGGTCCTGTTACCAACGTAATTTATTGCAGAGTTTCTTTTAAGTTTAACAAACTGAGGAACAGATCTTACAACCCCTTCATGACAGTCCCAGAAAGATTAATCTTTCCCTTCATGTATACGTATGACTGCTAAGCATACAATGTTCAGCCCACAGCTAAGCCTTTGACTATTTCTTTTCTTTCAAATAATGGCCAACTTTCCATTAATTCTTGTATCAATAACAACGTATGACAGAAAGCCCTTGGCAACCACTGCCACTAGCTGCAGGCACTCCACCTTTGCTGGCAGCCCTGTTCTGCTCCCTACTGATCCCCCAGCACCAAGAGCTCCGTGAGGCACGGGAATAGTTTTGGGGGAAGATGCTCTTCCTCTCCTGCTCTCCTGATTCCCCAGATGACTCATACTGAGCACACCGAGAGGAGGAGAGGGAGGGGCAAGCAAAACCAGGTTAGAAGGGAAAAGAGCATTTCCCGTAAAGCAATGCAAAAGGAAAGAGAGTCCCTTAGGATGGGAGGAGTCTGATGTTGTTTATGCATTGTATCATGTCCACCTACATTTTCAGCATTCAGTCCAGTGTTCAGTTCAAATCAGCACCACCTTGCACTTCAGGGTGAAATCCCCTTGGAAAAGTTTTCTGCCCTGCAGATCAGAACGGCAGCAAAGGGCAGAGAAACACCATTCCCTGAACACCCACATCCTGTGAAACCCCTGTGATTAATCCTCATTTCTCCTCATCTGCCACTCTTGCTTCTTCACACAATCCCTACCACTTATATTTGTCATGACAAATCAAGAGGACAAAATCATTAACACTGGCCTTCAGCCCTGCAGCAACAATTTTAAATTTTGTGCATTCTGCTTGGAAATTTTGAAGCAGCTTTGTCAGATGGAAATCATGTATCTACACTTCTTTCCAATTCAAAGGATCACTGTAATTGTAGTTCCTATTTGCTAAACCGAAAATTTTACAGTAAATTTTACATTAAACCACAAAAAGAAAAAAAAAAAAACATGCTTCTCTGAGCCCAATTTTCATCCTGTCCTACTTTCAAAGGTACTGTCAGATCCGCAACAATTTATCTATGAAAGCATTAAAAAAAAAAAAAAAAGGATAGAAACAATACAGCTATATATTTTTAGTGAATGGTGTCTTGCCTCTTGCTGCTGACCAAGAGATATCCTGTAAAGGAAGCAGCTAATCACTGTCTCCTTGGAAAATGTTTACAAAGGGACATTGGGGATGATGTTATCTACATCCTGTTCAAGCAGCTGTTTTGTTCTTTAAGGCAGATGGTGAACAAAAAGAGGCAATCTTAGTAGTATTGGTATGCTTTTCCTTTCTGCATATTGAGCCTCACTGTTTCTGGACAGTAGCTACTTCTAGAGTGCTAGATGTTTTTCACTGTATCTTTCCACGTTTTACAAAATTGTTAAGAAAAAAAGATGTTGCAGGATGGTTGGTTTTTTTTTTTTTTTTTGGGGGGGGGGGCAGTATGGGGCAGAGAAAAGGAGATTCATTTTTGTGCAATTCTTATCAAAATCACCTCATAAATGTACGTACACCTAAGCATCCTGGTGACCAGAAACAAACCTAATGAAGTATGTTAATTCTGAAAGACTGTGAAGGAAAGAAAACAGTTTTGGTATGGAAGGGAAGAGAGGTTATGATGACCCTACTCTTCGACTCACAATAAATACAAGCTTCTAATGTGTCCTTGATTCCAGAATTGAATCTACCTTTGGTTTTAGTGATACAGAACACAGATTTTAGTTAGCAACATTATTGCATTTCAGTGCATATTGCACTATCATAATATCTCAAACAGAGCCCCACTGCGCCCTGCTTTGGAAACAGCTGGACATTAATGCAAGCTAGTCAAGTGTTCCTTGTAGGCAAATGGTCAGTACTTACTGCATTTCAGTGTTCTTCTAAATAGGAAAACATCAAAATCTTTACTCAGTAGAAAGTCCAAGATGTTACTTTCAGGACTGAGCCTCAAAACCACACAAATCAAAGTGTGCTTCTACTCAGAAGAATGCCACCAGCTAATAGCATTTCCTAACTTACTCAACCTGATGTTTTCCTGTACTATCGAGATACATTCACTGGTCTTACTGGAACAACTCATTTTACTCCACTGTTTTTTAAAGTCTTCTAGATGAAAACCAGAATCATCTAACAGTTTCAACCCCTCAGTTAACCTTCAGTAATATACAGCCGAAAGTACATGTCCTATCCATCAGCAGCTTGTGAATTATTGGCAGAAACAACTAATGATAGTTCAGACCTGTCCCAGCCACCAGACCACATTTTTTACTTCTACAGTCCTCCTTCCACCGGTGTGCCTCTTTATTTGCCCCTGCTGCATACATATCCATACTACGATCTGAATGGAGCACAGGTGCTGTGAAGGGAATTGCATCTTGCTTCATAATTAAAGGCAAGATTGACATTCATACACACAATGAGACAATCAGTCTCCTAATTTTGGATTACACAGTTCTCCAAGGCTTTCAAGACTGACCTGGCTAAAGCCCTTATCAGCTGGCCATGCTTTCAGCAGGAGGCTGGACTACAGACTGAGGCTTCTTCCAAGCCCATTCATTCAGTGATTCTGAGATTGTCTGCAGAAATCCTCTTCAAGTCTGCCCAAAATCTTACCATTTTTCCAGTTGTGCTAGGTCTGATAGAAGACACTGCTTTTACCTACAGATTATGTCTTGCCTGTAATTTCCAGGACTCAGAACCACAGATGTTCCGTCATGTGGCAACTTCACACCCACATGGATCATTACTAGGACTGGAATCATTCAATCCATCCCACAGACCTTTAGCACTTGAGCTGACAAAATGACTCACAGCAGTGTAATTATCAGCCTGAGCGTTCACTGGAGGTGGTGGGGAATTCACAGCTGGCAAATACCTACACAGTTCTCTGGCAGAATCCAAAACCAGTGAGACCCTGGTACTCCATGTTCTACTCCAGGTTGTGCAGAGAAGTTTTTGCCAGTAGTTCGAGATCCATCTGATAATTTTCTTAAGCTTCTCCTTTTGCTCTTTTGTCTCACTTCCAACTTGTTTAAATTTGCTTTGAATTCCAAACTCCAAGAGTTCTTTTACAATTGAGCCATGTGTGCCTTAAATGAGCCTTTCCTAAGCCACAGTCCTGCTAATAGGGACCACTTACCCCTTTCCTGATGCACGCAGACAGGTGGTTTGTTGGTTACCTGGACATGGAGAGTGGCTGTTTATACTGAGAGAACAAGAAGGGGCTGCTGAGTGCATAGAGATCCTTAAAATCACCAAAGCACAAGGAAAGGCTGCCATTGTTCTAGTGTTAGGTTTTGAGGGTGTTTTTTTTTTCTTTTTTTTTTTCTTTCCCTAGTAGATCCAATTTCTAGAAAAATTTTAATCCAAACACAGGTTTTATTTTGGGTTAACTGAAAAACATTCCACCACAAGAAATTACTGCAATCATTAGCTCTTATCAAATAAATCTACCAAATCTTCAGGAGTTATACGATGTATGTAGGAATCAGACAGATTTGAGAATAATAAAGTTACTAAGCTTAGGTTATAAATAAGTTGGTGCTTCTCTATTTGCTCTTTGCAGGAATGCAGAGTTTATTTGAAGAAGCATTTTAAAATAATTTATTTCTGATCTTCAAGCTGCCTCAATAGATCCACTTGCTATATGTACATTCCTATTCACCAGTCTGGGATATGAATTCATTCATAGACTTGGTAAGTGTCGTATCATACAGACAGTACAGGACCATGCATTAGATTTTACTATGTAATACTGAGTTGATGTGAGCATAAACTCAGCCACACAACAATATTTATGTGATGCTTCCTATGAACAATGTGTGTTTGTAAACCTAAATAAATAATAATAAAAAAAGCCAAGTCCTGTAAACAGTGAGTGCTGTCTACTCAGACACGGCGATTCTTAAATTTTTCCTATACGCTCTCGTCATTTTAAATGCCTTTGCACATACTATACCACTCTTTTGGCATTCTGCTCTAGCTCAGATGAGTCAAATACCATACTAGACCTTAAAAAAAAAGTAGAAAGGTTCAAAATAAATAATCTGTATAACAGGAAAAAAAATTCATCATTCAAGCTGATATTATCAAAGGTTTTCATATATGCAATTTGTTCACCTAGAATATAGAAGAACATTTTGTGTATGAAAACTGTGTATGAGAACAAAACAGACACCATTAAGCATGGGTTGGATATATAGCACTGCTTTATGTAAATTCACACATTTTTCACTGACACCTCCCTCCCCCTTCATTGTGCTTTAAAGGCAAACAGATAAAGGAAAATTGGTTGTATTTAATTTGTCTTACTGCCTGAATTCTACAAGTAATATTACCTATATATTTTCATGGAGCGCCAAATAATTTGTACTGCCTTTTTGGAGCAGTCCTCCATGGGCTCAAGGCTGACTACTGGACATGGAAGGGTTTAACAGAAGCAGCCTTTATGCCAGAAACATCAGTACAGAGATTGGATTGTTAGACCTATTAGTAGCATAGCAACCAACTTTTTAAGATATTTTACATATAATATATACAAACTGATGATCCTTAAACATAAGGAGGCAGCTGCTACTGCTTGCTCTCAACTCCTTCTGTTCTGGCAGAAAAGTTGGAGTCTCACGGGGACCTTACTGACAACCCAAAGCACTCAAATAAGTCCAATCTTTTTCAACCTGACTTAAAAATTGTATTCTAAAAAACAATCAAACAGTTCATATTCCTCTTAATTTGCTATCGACTCTCTGAATGCTACAGTTTCATACTTTCAGGTCGCATTCTGCAATCATGAGTATTATTGCCTCTTCTTTACAATGAAACGCTATTTTATTTTCTTATTTACAATGAATGCTATAGTTGTCCAAAAAGTTAGCCCAGAACATGCGCAACCGAAGGAAGATATTGCTTTCACGACATGTGTACAGTCACAAAAACTAACTCTGCTACTGGTCACATTGCTTTAGAAACTGAAGCACTCCATCTTTGGCCCCTATGGCAAAGCTGCATCAGGAGAAAAAAAGGAAAGGGAATTACCATTGTCTGATAACCTCAACAGGGTTATCAGACCAAAATCGTCAGTAACACTGCAGCTTTCTAAAGCACAGAAGTATTTGGTAAGTCAGTGAAAGCAACCAATAATCCTGATGAGAAGTTATGACCCAAGGTTGGAACAAGACACTAGAAATGCTCTACTAGCTCTGACAGAAATTAATGTTCGTGCTAAGAAAAAGCATTCTAACAGCTACAAACTTCAGTTGTAATAGGGAGGCACATTTGGGTGATGCCTTCGGTAAGGTGGCTACTTGTATCCACAGGATGATGATCACACAGGATAGCCGCACTTTTTTTTTTTTTTCTTTTTTTCCCCACATGCAAATGCTAGCAGTCCCTAACCGAAGGGAAGTTGTTAAACCCAATATTCTGGTTTCTAGTTTTTTGCATAACATATGTTGATCAAGTCGTGGCTCTTCATAGAGCCCATGCACTGCCCTTCTTCCCAGCTGCATTAGCAATGTTTTCTCCTTTTCTGGAACTGCTTCCCATGCTGGCTCACCTTCCTAATGTTATCTGCTGACCCCACCACCCTGCAGAGCCTTCTGTCAGCACCAGAGGACCTCCTCACTCACCATCCCACGAGGACACCTGAAAGCCTTTGTATCAGGCTGTGATTTCACAGTGACCTAAGTAAAACAGATCTAAGTGAAAGCTACTGGAAAAACGTGTGGTCTTGCTGTCTTATCATTGATTGGTTGTGGCAGCACTTCAGCTAATATGAGTGGGTGGTGAAATAAATGAAAGAATTGATATGGTAGAACATGTATCATTTTGAGTTGGGGAGTGTTGTTTTTTTTTTTTTTTCCTTGATTAATTTCTGCATGCAACTTGTATGGTTGAGCAGCTCTGCTATCTACCCCATTGCAAAGAGCAGGAAAGTGGACCCAAGGAAAGACACAAAATTACATAAGCTTAAAGTAGTTACGACAACAGCTGAAGAATAGCTTTGAATTCACAACAACACAGAAGGAAAAAGGTAAACCTTTAAGTACAGAAGAACTTTAAAGGTCTTAACACTCTGAAGCAGTAAGGAGGTCCCTTCACTCAGTTCCAGTGGTAAAATCATAAGTTTTAATTGTAAGTTTTAAAATTTTAAGTTTTAATTCTTGAAAGATATTCCAGGGGTGGGAACACAACAGTGTAAAGATGCTAAATAGCTCATGTTCCTTCATAAGCAGTATGGCCCACCTTAGCCACAACAGTCTTCTTGCAACTCTGTTAGCATGGCTCCATACTTACATTTTCAAGCAATCACCTACTGATGGAAACTCTGAAGGGAGATAAAAAAGAATTGTCTTGCCCTTCCACAGAGCAAGTCTCTGAACTTTTGAGGACACAAACCAGGCATAAATCTATTTCACAGCAGGAGACTGTTTCATCTGGAGAGTGTTACACACAAGGATCAGTATGCTGTACAAGTATGTAAGTTACAATCTTATCTTTGTACAAGACTGTGTAAGATTCGCTGATCTTCTGACCACAAAGCAGAAGAGCACTCTTTCTGTCAAAGCTCCATGTGTCTGTGTGTGTATGAATGTGCATGGAATTCTCAAGGAAAGTGCCATTAAAGAAAAGAAAATGTAGCTGGGATGTACTTGTCTGAAGTACAGTTAGGCCAAGATAATGGCTTAACAGCACAGATGCTACTGAGAATATCACAGACAACATGACTCATGGTCTTGGATATATATTAGTATATTTGTGTTTCATAAACCACAGCTATCCTCAGGTTGGGAAGGAGCTCGATACTCAGAGGAATGTCACCTGGTGAATCACTGAGGTGATTTCCAGGTGTGGGCCGGATTATTCCTTTCACCTGCGGGTCTCCTGCAGGCAGGTCTGCACAGCTGCAGTGATTATGGGAGATACCAGGCACCTGAGGAAATGCCAGCCAGCTGCCTCCTTTGTGAATTTGATCATTCTGGAGACCGAAAGAGAAGCATGTCCCGGTTGCTGGCAGAGAATTATTCTGAATACCTGGGTCTTGCCAGTTAAAGAAACGGTTTATGGAAACTGTCTGGATCTCAGCATGAGGTACAATGGCATTATGGTGCCCAAGTAACTTCTGTAACGCAAACCGAGGTCTCAGAATGACAGAGCCTAAGCGCCCTGAGACATTTTGCTGCTCAGGTGATCATGTTTCTCAGTACAAGACCATTTGGTCAAACTGTAAATTACATGTGGTGAGTTTGACATTTCAGGTTTCCTGCTCGCTTATTTCTTCTCTGAAGTGAGAAGAATTAATGGCCAAAATGGGACAGTTAATAGTGCAAGTGCTTAGGGAACACCGCAGTTCACCTGGAGGGAGGGCGTGAGGTGGCAGCTAAGCACAAGGGCTTTATGGCAGTAACCGTCGACAGAAAAATCTCAGCCTTGTGCACGCCCGGCGTCCACGCACGCCCCTACCCCAGCCGCCGTACCGCCGGCAGAACCGAGCTGGGGGCGGGCGGCGTGTGCCGGCGCAGCGGGACCAGCCACCGGAGCACCTCCCTCGGACCCGCTCCCCCCGCGCTTCCCGTGGGCACTCGCCGGGGTTTCC
>VXAV01000069.1:15289-31896 GCA_013399715.1 Alectura lathami
TTTTTTTTAAATGAGAACAGGAAGTCAGATTGCAAAGCGAAGAGGGAAATCTAGAGAAAGGGGGAAGGGAAGAGAAAATTCTTTGCATAGCCAGTGTCAGATTGACTGCAGTAGAGCTGAGTGATGGCCACTACCTCTGCAGTCAGGTCTGTGTTTTGAATCATAGAATCACAAAGGTTGGAAAAGACCTCTAAGATCATTTAGTCCAGCTGTCAACCCATCACCAGTCTGCCCACTAAGCCATGTCCCTAACTACCACATCTAAACGTTTCTTAAACACCTCTGGGGAAGGAGACTTCACCACCTCCCTGGGCAGCCTGTTCCAATGCCTGAAACTTTTGCTGACTGTTTGGGCCATGACTGACATCATGCGTGGTTTCATGGCTTTTCCAGCGTGGACATGAGTCAGAAATTTAAGCTGAAGCTTGAAACTCATTGGGGTGAGGTAGGGTCTGATCTGCCTTCATTAGGCATCATATTTCCAAATTCATCCAGGAGCATGGGGTGCTGATGGCTTCATCATCTCTGTCTGTCTGCAGTAAGCACTCTGGCTAACTTTCTGCACCTTTTCTTCTAGGGCCTGTCAGTTTATTAATAAAATTTTTGATACTGCTCTGTCTCAGAAAAGTTGTATAAAGGTTTCAGGTAGCAACATAAGGATGCTACAGTAACTTGGTTAGGAAGACAGTGGACTATGCATTGACTCCGAAATAAGTCCACGTTTTGTGAAAACAGCAGTGGCTGTTGCTGTTTTGTGAACTATATAGCCATGCTCTCAAGTCAGATTTTGAAGTGATTCCTGTTATTTGCAGGTGAAAATGTTTCAGAACTCTTCATAATTATAATACTGTGCTTCTTTAATATTTCATACAGAATGATGAACATGCATGCAAACAATGAACACTCTTTAATGTTATCTGTAGACATACGCATTCTTAAACTCTGAGGCATAATATGAGCAAAATACTAGCCTGAATCAAGATTATTTCTTTATTTTGGTCTCTTTTAAAGATGTAAGCATTTAAAACATTAATTCAGTCATGTATGCACTTTTAAAACAATTTAGTAGGTATTAATATAAAATGGATATGAACTCACCAGCTTTTTTTTTCTTTTTTCTTNACCTCCCCCGCTTTTTTTTTTTTTTTTTTTTTTTTTTTTTTTTTTTTTTTTTTTTTTTTGTAATTGTGAAATGCTCCACTGTGAAGTTGCACTGATATTTTGGGTACTTAGTTTCATATGGAAAATCACTATTAAAGCTAGTCTGTCTTTGTCTGTCTTTTTCCAATGTGTAATGTTTGATTATGGCTATATTTTTTCTCCTTTACTTTTCATGAGCACTAAAATGTATGGTAGTAGATTAGTGCATAAGCCATAAAACAGAATATTGTTATATACGCAGTTTAAAGTTGGTTTTGTTGGTGGTGTTTTTTTTTTTTTTTTTGTATTGAAGTCACTCTACAGATGGCAGCTGTATGTTAGAAGTTGTTAATTCATCAAAACCACCACAACAACAAAATGTTGAGGAAAGGAGATGTGCTAGTTCTGACAGATAAAATTTTTTCATCACNGTCTACAATCCATGTTTTGCAGGGGAAAAAAAAAAAAAAAAGTAGTGAGCAGTCTCTTTGGTGTGCTTATTAAATGGGAGGGCTGTGTCTTTCACCAACCTAGCTACAGGGAGTTGATTGCACTTTAAATCTCTCTCTCTTCATGCAGTGTAAAATTTGCCACTCACTCTTGCACTTGCATCATTTTTATGCTTTCTTGTAGGCAGCCTGTCCAAGGATGCAGCAGTGCCCCTGAATCATCCCTTGAGCTGAAGCAGATCAGTCACTGTCACAGCCACCCAAATCTTACCCAAGTCACAATGGTGCCTTTGGGGCACTTAGCCAAAGGGGTGACTTTGGAAGATCTTCTTGATACCTGCATTCAGTCTTTTGGTGAGTATCTGGAGGCTTTTGGAATGGTATGAATGTGTTTCTGCACTGGTTATTTTTTGGTCGTTTAACAGTGATTTGCACTGATATACTAACAAAGTAGAAAGGCTTAACTGAACATGGTGTATTCTGTAGGTTACGGCACATGTTATGGGTTTGTGAATCTGTGTATGTGTGTAATATATGCTAAGACTGATTTCTTTTTTTTTCTTTAGAGTATAGGACAAACCCCAGTCATTTGTACTTCCTTGAGTTTGTGTGTTGGTGGTTTTTGTGTTTGTTTGGTTAAGTTTAACAAGTAATCATTATACGACTACAATATGCAGTAATATTCTCATAACATGTTTCAACAGCATGTTTAAACACTTATAAAATATAAACACTTTGAAATGAGCAGAGCTGTTGTTAAGCTACATGAAATAAGGTTGGATTGCTTTGTGCATTATCAGTGTAGATTGAAAGTTGCCTCTCCACAGAGAGAGAGAATGCAAATAAAAATCACAGCTTTTTTTCTTTTTGAGCCGGTCAATTATGCATTTCTTTTTACCACAAGAATTGTAGTACATGCACAGTGATGATTATTGCCTGAACCTATATCCTTAGTCTCCTTTTCCAATTTTTTTCACCATGAAATGTGTTCATTTTTTATGTGATTAAAATATGTTAGTACTGAAGGTACTCAAAAGGGTTCTGAATACTTTGTAAGTAATGCATTTGTTAGTTAACACTGTATCATTCAGTGCTGTGAACTATTCCAAAAGTCTTGCAAAGTTTTCTTGCAGATGCTAAATACATTCAAACACCCACTGACCTGTAAAATAATTAATCTGTGCAGTTAAATAGTAACGCAGAATGCTGATTTAGTGCTGCAGCATGTAAGTACTGTATAAACAATGGCTAATCTTTCACACCCATTGTAAATGGATTTATGTTAATATACTTTAAAGCCTTATATTCAGCATGTACTGAGAAATGCAGTTCTGTGTGAAATACTGAATGGGAGACAACTGTTGGCTTAGTTGTATTTTAATAATTTTTTAATACTCAAAGTATATATATCGGCATGAGCTCTCAGAATCCTGGGCTATGGTGACAGAAAAAAAGGATGGAAATCCTTTCTGAAGGATTTCATACTTAAATTAGAAAGGTTACTGTAACCCTCAGCAGAGTTTTCTTGAACTTTGACAGATAGTATGTAGGTCTAGCAATGTGAGTTGTAGTGTGCCAGCACTCATAATCTTAAACTCACTAAGGACTGCTAGAATAGACGTTCAGACTCTTTGTTGTGCAATTCACAGTGGTGTCTGTATTTAATGTCTTCTATGACATTATGCACATTCTTAAAATATGTTGGAATGTCCAAGCAAAGTATTTAAAGAAATTGTAAAGTGCAACTTGAAACTGTAGATAACCAATGTAATGATGTTTCTTAGAGAAGGTTCTTAACCAACAAAATTACTGTGCAAAATATGTTCATTTCATCATGCCAATGATGGAAAAGCTTTAATTTGGGCTTCAGAGGTGGGTGAGTGGTAGGGAGAAAAAGAATGGGTAAAACAAACAAACAACAACAACAACAAAAAAAAACAGAAACAAAGGCAAACATAGTTGCTGATGTAAATTGAATAATTAAGCAACTTTATCCTGTGCTTAAGAAAAGCTACCAGCCTGTATTCTAATAGTTCTATTGAGATCGAAGTTGTATCTTCATTTTCAAATATGCTGATGTATATTATTTTGCACATTATTCCAGAAATTCCTTCTTGTGATCTGAGCAAGTTTTACTTCAGTATTAAAAATACAGAATTCCATAAGACGTAAGCACAGATCTCCTTACTATATTTTAGGTTTGCTTTCTGGAAAATGCCCTTGATTTATTTACTGTCAAGGTTTAAGAAAAACAGTATGCAGTAGATAGAGATGAAGATGTGTCACATTTCAGAAAATATACTACTTTATGTTAATGCTGCTCTGCACTTGCTGATGTTATGTGTACGGTTACAAATACAATTCTTAGATAAACTACACAGCCAAATTTATATTCCTGAACTCAGTTACAGGGGAAGTTATTAAGGGGAAGTTGGCAGCCTTCTGCCAGCTTTGTGGAGGATATCACAAGATGGCCTAACCAAGAAGGCGTTAAGAATTAACCCACACTTACAAATGTGAATGGCGCAAATGTATGTGATTTATCTTTCTGTATGGATAAGTGGGATGTGTGAATTTCAAATAATGAGTGAGAAGGCTTTGCCACAGTGTTGTAAACAATTCTGGGATGTATTGTAGAAAGACAGCTTTTGTCAAGAGAGCCGAGGTAAGCCAAAACCTGTGCTAAGGAGGTGTCATGGTTTGACCTCACCACAGGAGTTGAGGAGCAAAGATTGGATCTTGAAGTTTGTGATATTGTTTGTGGGTCTACAAAAGTGCTGGACAGAAGATGATGATAAAATGTGGACAGAATAGCTGATTCCAGAATCACCAAGATGGTGATCACCTACTTCAGGATTAGTGTGTGCTGTCTCACCTCCCAAACTTGGCCATCTTTTGCTTGAACTGATGAATGAAAGGCATGTACTTTAGAGAGGCTGAAACAGTGAGGGTCATGTGAGGTGGTGTGGAGTCATGTGGATAACTGTATCTGAGAGAAGACTGTTACACCAGTGCTTATTCAATAGCACAATTTTTATTAACAAAGATAGAGATGCTGAAAGCAGAGATTTCTTCAAGTCTCGTGAAAGGTTTAATCAGGATAAGATGAATCCTGAAAAATAATTGCCAAAAGTAGAGGCAATAGAAAAGCCAGGACATGAGTTATGTCAAGAGCCCATAAAGAAAGAGTGAGCAATTGAGGGCAGAAGGTTTCTTAGAAAGGAGTATTGGTCCTGAGATTAGTCTAGAATTGTAGAGACTTGGAACAACTCAACAGTTTAAAGAGAAAAAATGTGATTATATAGGACAATGATTAAAAATGTTTTCTGTGTGACTTGGAAGACCTTTCAACATTTCTAGTAGCTACAGGATGCTGTTACAGCTGCGATCTAGATTGACAAGAGGAGCTGTAGTGCACAAATAAGTGCATTGCATTTGATTGCCTTGGAAAAGAAAGGCAAGTGTAGTATATAAGTGTAGCTGACAGTAACATTTAAAGATGGAAAAAGTGGTTGTATGGAAGGAAAGAGAAGTCATAATAGTGGAGGAAAAGAGAAATCAAAGAAGGAGGAGAATATATAAGAGAGGAAGAGCAGGAGGTTGGGTAAGGTAATTGAAAAGACAAGAAAATACAGTGTGTAGAGGGGCTAGATTCAGTGGAACCTCTCCATCAGAGAGGTTAACTCCAAATAGGAAGGTCATAAAGAGAGAGCTAAATTTTGGTGTTTAATTGGCAACAAGATGGCTGAACTTGTGACTTCAAGGAAGCAAAGTAATTATTAGATGTTGGCTTGGAATATGACACATTCATGAGGGAGATAATTTTTCTGGAGGAAGTCTTCATTAGTGACTGTGAATCTGGAATGGAACTGTCAGTACAACAGTAACTCTTCCATCCTTACTTTCCCATTATGTAGCATAAAACAACTGGAAAATAATGTACTTTTGACTGGCAGGTTGTTCTCTGAAAATTGATATGGCTTTGTCTCCTGCATTGCTCCTACATTGGTTGTAAAGAGGCTTATGCTGTCAGCTTTGTTGTCAAAACCAATCGCGTCGAGTCTAGCTTGCTGTTCCATGGCTGTATTGCCCATTTAATGCTGGCAGCTCAGTAGAACACAGGAAGCATATGCTCAGTAGCACAGCTCTATCTTCTGCTAGTTCTTCTTATAATAAGACTATATGAATGCATGTTGACATATATTTAGTCCAGAAAGTGTTACAAATTGGAGAGAAAAAATATTACAGCAGTGTTCATTTCATTGGATAATTATATTGTAATTCGTTAAGTGTGTATCTACTAAGTATGGAAATGAAATAATAATTCGTCATACTTTTTACCCTAGGCTATTCTCATGTTACTGTGAGGTTGATGTTTTGACTGTGTTAGCTGGTCAGTTTCTGTTCTAACAGATATATATATATATTTTTCTATTTGTATGCTCTCTGTCTATGATAAGAGGTGCATGGTAAGAGGCCTCTGTTTCTTTCTTTGTAAGCCTCCCTCTTACCACATAAAGGGAAGACCTGGACTTCTGTAAGGTCTTGTTGCAGTTCCATGCAACATCTTCATCTCTAAATCTGAGATAAATGGATTTGAAAGATGGGCTGTTAAGTGGATGAGGAATTGTCTGGGTGGTCACAGCCAGAGGGTTGTGGTCAATGGCTCTGTGTCCAGGTGGAGGCCTGTCATGAGTGGTGTCCCCCTGGGGTAGGTCTTGGGGCTGGTGCTCTTCAACATCTTTATCAATGACATAGACAGTGAGATAAAGTGCACCCTAAGCAAGTTTGCTGATGACACCAAGCTGAGTGGTGCAGTTGATCTGACAGAATCATAGAATCGTAGAATCATAGAATGGTTTGGGTTGGAAGGCAGGGGAGGGGGCATCCACTGGACAGCATGTTCCAGTGTCTCACCATCATCCTTACAATAAATAATTTCTTCCTAATATCTACCATAAATCTCCCCTCTTCCAGTTTGTGGTCATTACCCCTCATCCTGTCACTAGATGACCTTCTAAAGAGTTCCTCCTCAGCTCTCCTGTAGACCCCCTTCAGGTACTGGAAGGCCGCTATCAGGTGCCCCCGGAGCCTTCTCCAGGCTGAACAACCCCAAATCTCTCAGCATGCCGTTGTAGGGGAGATGCTCCAACCCTCTGATAATCTTCGTGGCCCTCCTCTGGACCCGCTCCAACAGCTCGATATCCTTGTTGTGTTGAGGGCCCCCAGAAATGGACGCATCACTCCAGGTGGGGTCTCACGAGAGCAGAGTAGAGGGGCAGGATCACATCCCTTGCCCTGCTGGTCACGCTTCTCTTGATGCAGTCCAGGATGTGGTTGGCCTTCTGGGCTGCAAGTGCACGTTGTTGGCTCATGTTGAGTTTTTCATCAACTGACACCCCCAAATCCAAGGCGACCTGGACAGACTTCCAGTACCTAAATGGAGCTTATAAACAAGGAGACCCACTTTTTACATGGTCTGACAGTGATAGGACAAGGAGGAATGGTTTTAAATTAATTTTTAAATTTAATTTAATTTAAAGAGGGGAGATTTAGATTAGATGTTAGGATGAAATTCTTTACTCAGAGAGAGGTGAGGCACTGGCACAGGCTCCCTGGAGAAGCTGTGGATGCCGCATCCCTGGAGGTGTTCAAGGCTGTCTTGAATGGGCCCTGGGCAGCCTGATTTAATGGTTGGTAGTCCTGCCCATGGCAGACGGTTAGAACTGGATGGGATTTAAGGTCCCTTCCAACCCAAGCCATTCTATGATTCTGTGTTTAATATATTAATAAATATATATATAATATATAATATAAATATATTTATATAATAAACTCATACTTTATTATATGAGTAATAAACATTTATTACTCAATAAATATATGTTTATTGAGTAACATTGAAGTGTGCTTACTTTTTTTAAATACACATTTGAAAGATTCAGTTAGCCGTTTTAACATGTATTGAAGCTTATAGGCCATATAGGATTAAAGGATCTTTCCCTTGCACACACAAAACATTTGTTTAAATTGTTTTTACAAATGTTTAAAATCTCTGTTACAATTGGAACAAAATAGATCTTCAGCATAGTGTCATTTTGCTATTTCCTTGCTTTGTCTACAGTGAAGTCCTGAAAATTTACTTAAAACTACTTAACAAACAATCCTAAGTGCACACTTGACAGTCCTAATTTATACAAACACTTGTGTCTTTCTGAAAACATGAGGGTCATGAAAGAGCTAAGAAATCCTTAAGATGTCAGAATTTTAATACGTCTTCAGCCTTTGAGTGGAAGATCTTAATGTACTAGCCTCTTACATTGAAGTATTGTAACCATGCTTACTGTAACACATGGAAGAGCTTGCTGTCCTACAATTCAGGCACTTCAATTACTGCTAAGCAAGATAAGTATGCTCAGTGGAAAAAAGAAACCATGGAACATCTCTTTCAAGTGTATGTCACCATGCGGTGTCCCTGTCGGATTTCTGGCAAGAGTAAGTGGAGGGTTTTAGGAAAGCAACTGAATTTTTTCTTCCCAGAGTACATGTATATTAATACATGTATTATGTACTGTAATTCTATGTGGAAACTCAGACAGGAAAAACTGTTTGCAGTGGAGTTAGTTGTTTATACTGCTATGTCACCCTTCAACAGCAAAATAAGTATATTTTTTAAAAAAAGTTTTAAACCCATGGCTACCACTTTTCAAATAAGTTACAATACTAACTTCATGGATTAGCACTATTCTTAATAGAATTTATGTGAACCTAGTGCAATTTGCAGCCTCTAACAGTCATAATAATCTTAGATTATGATGTAAATTGTTCTGTAGTGTCTTGTCAGTGCTAAACCAACTTGTTGCTTCAGTGTGGGATAGAGAAAGTGATTGTAAACAAACCTTAGAAATTCAGGAAATCACTTCAGGACTGATCTGGATTAAAGATGCCACATAATTATTGTAATAGAAATGAGAAATCTGGCCAAGGAACTGGTTGCTTCTGTAGGTACTTGTACAAGTTGATCATAGTTAACTATTTTCAGATTACTAATAATAATAATAAAAAAAAACTACATTAGCAGAGTCTTCTGGTTCTGTGAACTCTTAATATTTCCACTGCTCGCTTTTGCATCTGTGTCATGCAAAAATATATTGTCTTCTATTGACTTCCACTCTTCTTTCAACATAAGGATATTCTTCCAGTCTAGGTGCAACGTAGTAGTAAATGCAACAAGTAAAACAATCACAGTTCAAGTACCAAATTTAGCAAATACCAAACTACAACATAGAATTCTAACTAGAATGCAGTTATGTCTTTTAAGGCATATGCACAGCCACAGAAGAGAACTTTGGTCATTTATGTTTTTGTCTGTTACCTTTGCCTGGTCACTCATTTGTTTTTCTTTCATGCTCCACAAACTTGCAGGGTTTCTTCCTGCCCCCAAAGCCTAGACTGAATGTTTAAGTCCCTAGTCCCCCCAGAAGTGACTGAAGTGTGTTCACAGTGTTATCCTGTATTAAAATGGTGTTGATCATTGTATGTGATTTGGTCAAATACAGTTAGGAAAATTTAGTATTGCTTGGCAATGGAAACTATGCTAATGATCAATTAGTGACATTGTGGGAACGGCTGCTCTGTAGAATGCTAAGTGCTGTTTAGCTAACTATTAATGTTAATTGTGATTGTAACGAAAGAAAATGATTTTTTTTTTTTTTTAGCCAGATGTCTGTAGAATCTTTTTTCCACAAACAAATGAAACTTTTTAGATTTCTTTGTATGTATTTTAAAGTTCTTATTAACTAGTTAGATTTCAGTCTTTTCAATACAGTTGTTCAAAATCATGAAATTATAAAAGAAAATGCGTAGAACTTCTTGATTTACAAAGCAGTCTCCTATTTACTTATGCTTACCACAGGGATATGTCAGAAAATGAGACCTTCAAACCTCTAAATGTAACCTCAGAAAAACAGTGTAACTTCTATTTAGCAGTGCACAAAACATTCTCCTGAGAATGTTTCATAAATTTCAGTTTTCTTCTCCTCAACATGTATATGAAATATAAGCAAGCAATAAGTCACTTGTTCTTTAGGCTTCCCCATGTCTTTTACTTTCTGTTGTTTGGTTTGGTTTGTGTATGCTTTAGTGTGAAGTCTTCCAGTACTTGCTGTGTTTTGCCAGTATGAAGACATATTTTTGCATTGCTATTTTGTAAGTCTGAGAAAGTAGGAGCTTAACTTAAAGTATTACACAGTTCAATAGATCTTTCTGTTACACAGGGTAGGCTGGAGAAGAAAAGCCAAGATACTTTTCTAAACATGATACCAGAATGTGTAGGTGCAAGAGCTAGGAAAAGGCAAAGATAAGAGAGTGCCCATTAGAGCTATGAGGATTATATCTGCATTGGAGATGACTTTAGGAATCCCCAAACACTAAAGCTTTAATGCTCAAATGTATACAGAGGTAACGTGAAGAATTCAGTGCATGGTGCCACCTATATTGTGATCGTTCAGTGACATGCCACCTTTAGAGACACGGAACTCCTCTGGCAGAGAACTATAATGCGAGGAGTCAAGAGCTTCTCTTCTGTATGTAGTGTGCATTTCATAGTGATGTATGTGGTGGTTTTTGTTTGTTTTTGGAAACCTTGTAATTTTTGATCCACAGTGAACAAGACCTATTCCAGTCTTAGAATGGGACAAAGGCATGCCATCTACTGGGTTAGAAGATAGCTTGCCATATAGTCTGTAAACATTAATTCCAGAAATATAGTTAGAATTTGGACCAAAGATAGCCAAGCCAAAGTGTGTAAGGAAGGGAAACTTGAGAGAGCAAGTCAGGAATACTATAGCATGATTTGGGGTAGGAGCATAAGTCAGAAATGAAAATTAAAGTGAGGAACTGGGGTCTAGGCTATCTATAACATCTTCAGGTCTCTGTGAGGAAAGCTGCTTGGTTTCTGCTGGTTTGTTGGAGTTTGAACCTTTGGATGAGGCTGACTTCATGTTTCCTTTCATCTTGATGACTGACTGCCCCAGGAGCAATCATGCATAGAATCATCCAAGTTGGAAGGGACCTTTAAAGGCCATCTAGTCCAACTGGCCTGCAGGGACAGGTGAACAGGGACACCTACAGCTGGATCAGGTTGCTCAGAGCCCTGTCCAGCCTGACCTTGAAGGTCTCCAGGAACAGGGTATCCACCACCTCTCTGGGCAACCTGTTTCAGTGCTTTAACACCCTTATCATAAAAATATTTTTCCTTTTATAGTCTAAATCTCCCCTCTCTCAATTTAAAACAATTTCTCTTAGTCCTATCATAACAGACCCTGCTAAAGAGTCTGTCCCTTTCTTTCTTGTAGCCCCCCTTTGATACTGAAAGGCCGCTATCAGGTCTCCCCAGAGCCTTCTCTTCTCCAGACTGAACAGGCCAAGCTCCCTCAGCCTGTCCTCACAGAGGAGGTGTTCCACCCCTCGGATCATTTTTGTGGCCCTCTTCTGGACGCGCTCCAACAGCTCCATGTCCCTCCTGTACTGAGCACTCCCCATCTGGATGCAGCACTCCAGGTGGGGTCTCACCAGCGCAGAGCAGAGGGGCAGGATCACCTCCCTTGCCCTGCTGGCCACGCTTCTTTGGATGCAGCCCAGCATGTGGTTGGCTTTCTGGGCTGTGAGGGCACAGTGCTGGCTCATGTCCAGCTTGCTATCCACCAGTACCCCCAAGTTCCCTTTCGGCAGGGCTCTGCTCAGTCCTTGCATCCCCCACTTTGTATTGATAGTGGGGGTTGCTGCAACCTAGGTGCAAGAGCTTGTATTTCGCTTTGTTGAAGCTCATGAGGTTAGCCTGGGCCCGCTGCTCCAGCCTGTTTAGGTCTCTCTGGATGACATCCCATCAGTTAGATTGAAGCTCACTGTAAAAACACTGCAGTTGTGGGATGAGTAAGTGCTAAGCATGCAGCTGGGTTCAGTGGTCATATAGTGATACCAGCCTCAGAATTTTCTCATTCTGTTCTGGAAGTCTCATTTGTCTTATCCCCACCAGTGCTTGTACTAGCACAGCTGTTTTGCCAGGCATTACACTTGAATTACTCAAGAGCTGCCTGTAGCTCAAAAGCTGCACATGGCTCCGCAAGTAACATGATTTATAGCTTTGAAAAAACTTGAACACTCAAATTATGATTGGTAGGCATTGTAGAAAAAGACCATTTGATTAAAAAGTTCTCATATAAATTTGCCAAAATCAATACTTTAACCATACTATGGAACAATGAATATTAGCGTGTGGAGGGGGTGTTAACTTTTTTACCTTCTTCTGTGTGCTTGATCTGAATTTCCAAGGCTAATGGAATGCTTTCCACCCACATTTCATTTGGTTTCTCTTGAAGAACATTTTAATTTCTCAAAATCATCCCATTTCCCCTTGACAAGAGCTTTTATCCTCTTGTTTTCATTTCAAAGAATTACCCAGCTAGAGCTTTCTGGAAGATGTAGCTTTCCAAAAGCTGTTTCTGAGAGAGTAATGTCTTTCCCTCGAGGCTTTTACCCCCTTAATGTTCTGTACCCTTACACGGAGGAGTCTTGTTATCCTTCTTGGATGCGTATTAGACTAACTTGTGTCTTGGTCATATCTGCATGTTAATGAGTATTTGGAAGAACAGCTTTTTTTTTTTTTTTCTTTTTTTCTGCCTCCCATTCTGTAAGGAGTTTGAAGTGGGAAGTAAACTTAGAGAATTGTAAAGTTTATAGTGTTTCTTCCAGCGTCTCTGTTTATTTGGATTTTTTAGGGTTCTGTTAGTAGTGCAGGATTGATCATAAAGTGGAATTTGTTCTCATTTTAATTTTGGAGGCTTCACTCATAATACCAATAATAAATAAATTTGTATGCGACTCAGTGGTTACAAGCATGTTGCTGCATGATAGAGACCACCATCCTTTCCAGAATTAAACATAAACAGGAGAGCTTGAGGAATCCAGCTGCTTTCTGCTGCATCTAAAAATAAAAATAAAATTCTTTTAACTAATTAGTGCATTATCTTTGTAAGGTTGTTGTAATTAATTTACATTGTTTTTTATCTGATGGCCTTCTTTCAGGGACAGCCAAACAAATAAACAAACCAAAACAACAAGAAAAAACCAACACCGCTTTGCAGAAGTCTTAGTACTATATAACAGCATCAGTAAACCAAGGGCTTGCGGCTTTGCCCTTAATAAGATCTACCTTGCAATTGCTTGATGCTTTCTTGAGTTGCGTTGTTCTTGGTGCTAGTTTTTGAAAATGACTGGAAGAGTTAAGGTGGCTTGCAAGAAATTATTCATACTCTTAGTAATTTAGTCACTGATCATGTGATGCCAGTGTTCTGTAATTCACATATGATTCATTTCAAATTGTACACTAGATGATAGAGTTGGAACCTGCTGGTAGAGAAATGCTTATGAAATAAATGCTTTTAGTTAGGCCTAGGAAAAACTAACTTCATTCTTGTGAAATTCAGTTCAGTTAAGACCTTCTTGGCATTCTTCCTGTTGCCTTATTATTGCACTCATGGGTGGAAAGGCCCCAGTACAATGATGCTGCCTGTAGAACGTACTTTTTCTAGTAAGTACATTTACCGTAGGCTTGGCGGCTATCGGGGGAGGTGGTGAAAAATAGGCAATTTGCTCTTAAAGCCTTGCTTTATTGGCTTTTGAATGCGTTGAACCTTCTCATTATTCTAGGAACAAGTGATACTTCAGTTATTTCTAACTCACGGTTTGCAGGGAGCCTCCCATTGGATCAGGCATGAGAGTGGCAGATAGGCATAGGTTAGGATGTTCTTGCTCTTGAGTATTCTGAGTCTCACACATGCAGTGGAACTTCCATATTGTAACTTCTAGTGGCCTTTTGTTACTCTATGGCTAACAAAATAGTTAGCCCTACATTTCTTTGTGCTCTCAGGCATGTAGTTAAAGACTGGAAAAGTATATTCAATTCCTTCAATTATTTGCTTCAGAGAACTTCTAATAAAACATATTAAGGATATTTACAGGAGACAACGAATGTAACTGGTGGACTGTTTTTCTGCAGTGAAACAGCTCTAAGGCTTATGCAGTGGTTTGCAGCACTCTGTTAAGGTAAATTGACTAAGAGGAACACACCCATATCGCTTTATTTAGTGTTCACTCTGGTTTTTGCTCAGCAGGGTGTGTGGTTAGAAACAGGTATACAAACGGAAATGAAATGAAAATGAGTCTCAAACTTAAAAAAAAATAAAAAATGAAGCCACTGGGGACTCAAGAGAATGCTGTAGAGGCATTTAGAGACACTCTTGCAACAGTCAGGAAAGCCCTCTTATTCGCTTTGCTGTTTGCACAATGATAGTTTACCATAACTTTTGTAACTTCCTTACACACAGCTATGTTTAGCAGGTTAGGTCTCTGAAAAGAAGTGACTTAGTGTTCAGAGATGTGAAATGCAGTGACAGTTCTTAAACTGAAACTGACCTGGAGTCTCTTCTCACTAAAGGTCCATTCTTAGCAATCTTGTTGGATTAGGAATGTATGAAGTACAAATACAAAAATCAGACCTAATATTTTTCTCTTTGCTAACATTTTCTGTATCGTGGTGTATTCACTTGGAAAATTTTCTTTCATAGATTTGGCCGGAAGATGACATTAAATATTTGGTAATGAATGTGTTGTAAAGTTGTATGTTCCTACAATCCCATACGGGTTTGCTGTTGAGTGCTGAACTGTACTGGGAACCATAAGAGTTTTCTCTGCAGTGTGCATTTTGCCTTTTAAGCCATCACTAATACAGTGTTTTTCTTTGTGGAGACTGAGCCTTTCAGTTACCCTGGTGTGAGGTAGAAAAGGATAGCACAGAGTTTATTACTGCTTTATGGTGTGCAAAACAGTTGCATGCTATCACAATGAAGTCTACTTCTGTTGCAAGATAACATTTTCTTGCATAAAAAAAAAAATGAATTTATGCTTTAAAATATCTAAATCTAAGTGTGTTGACCTAATCGCTAGTAGTAGGTAGAACCTACTGTTTTTTCTCTGTATCTTTATAATAGTAATAACAAAAAGACAATTGAAAGTAGAGGAGTTCAGTTGGGATCACGGTGCTAAGCGGTACCTTGCAGCATGTCATGGTAGAAGCGTTTGGAATGTGCACAGAAGAGAAACTGCTAAGATAGTTGTTCGCAGTCTTTGTTAGCTGGAGATGATCTATATTGAGCACTTCTGAAAAGCAGGTGGTTTAACTGTAGCTGTTCATGATTAATAATATATGTGCACGTAACCATTTGGGCTTTCAAGATAAGGATATAGTGAACAGCTTTTCTGGTTAAACAAGGCTTATTGGGTGGAGGCTGTAGCAGAACACCAAATTTTGTAAAAATCCATGCAAATTGATACAGTGTGCATCTATGTGCTAGAATTTTACTCTTCCTGAAGACACTTCGAATAGTACAAAAAGTCAAATACTGAAAGGTTGTGTAACTATTATGGTTCCTGCTGTCTCAGCCTTTCTCTGCAAATTTCCTACTTCTCTGGCAAATCTTACTGCTTTGTCCTCTGTGCCCAGGTACACAGCACCTGCTCTGATAACTAGGGTGTTTATATTCCATTAAGAACAGAAAGATTCTATACGTAATGAATGAAATTAAGTGAGAATATGAGTAAAGGATGTGTAAACTTTGGTTTCTGCATGTTTATGAAGTTATACCAAAATTCCAATTTTAATACTTTTTTTTTGAATTATTTTTTTCCCAGATTTAGAAGGAAATGCTTATCAGAACAACCAGCTGCTAAAGATGATTCTGACCATGCATCAGTTTATCATCTCCTCTGCAGATATGCTCCAGAAACTCATTGATCTATATCCTTTGTAATATTAATCTGCTGTTAAGGTAAAAATAGGTACACTTAACAACTTTTGAGAGAGGTAAGTAGAGGATATTTTATTTAGGGGCGTATTAGTGTTCCACTAATGAAACAATAGACTTGTTCTTTACAGGGTTTTTTCTTTTTTTGTGTGTGTGTCTTTTTGGTGTAGCTTATGATCCAATTTTGGTACAATTTAATTTAGATAATCCTTCCCCTAAACATCACATTTTTACTGGCTTTTTAGAGCAGCCTCATTTACAACAGTTTTACTGTAATTTTAGATTCTGTCTGTCCTGCTGCTTCTCTAACCATGATACGGAGCAAGTGTTACGTTAAGTGTACCAAGCTACAACTTTGGTATAGTGTTGAATTTAATTTAGGCTTGTGTGTTTTGAAAATGGAAGAAAGTAATTGTTTTCGTGTTTCTGGGAAGAAATGTTTTCTACAGTCAGAGAAGTGCTTCAGGAATTTATCAGACTTGCATATTTTGTAAGTTTGGTGAATCACAATAAACTAAAGAGTAATTCTTCATAAGAAGTCGTTGATATACTTGGTATTATTGTTTAAAATTTTAGTGGAACATACAAGTGCATGCTTTTTATTAGGAATTGTTAAGCATGCTTCAGAGAAGGACATACAGAAAGCAGAGTCATTTCACTACTGAACAGCACTCAATGCTTGGGGCGGTTACATCGGCATTACTCAGAGCTGTTGTATTTACAGCAAACATTTGCTAATGATCTTGGAATATACTGTGTATACACTTGTCTAAAACCCCCATCTGATCTAATATGCCATCAGAATGATTCCCATTTCTTGCAGATAGGGAAGTATCAAGCATGCTACATTTCATATCATGTGTGAATGGAAATGCTTTTCCTTAACAGATTTCTACCTACCTTAGTGCTTTAGAAAAGAAATCTTCCATGCTGTGTGTGAAGATATGCTATTTTGTGAGGTAAGAATATTCTTGCTTGTTAGCTATTAGTCTGCAGCTGTCCCTGTGTCATACAGAATACTTTTGCGTATCTTAAGACAACATTAAAAAGAGAAACAGTTGTATTCCTTTGGCTTTTCGAGGCTCACTTTAGGAGCTTTACAAAAAAAAAAAAAAAAAAAAAAGGACAAAAAAACCTTTTGAACACCCGTTGGGGG
>VXAV01000069.1:55629-70928 GCA_013399715.1 Alectura lathami
GGTTTTTCAACATGCTTCTGCAATTTCTGCTAGGGCTAGTTATTACACAGACAGCATAGTATCATCCTGAACATTTGCTGTTTTTTATGGCAAATCTCAAAACAGTGCATCTCATACATGCGAACACCAAGATATCTGAGGGAGGGGAGGGAAGAAGAAAAGGTGTGCAGACACCTGAAAAAAAAATTCCTACTTACAGGCAAATCTCTCTACAGTCTTTACACAGGCAGAACAAGTTGTGTTTTACTTCAGGATTATAGAAATTAAAAACCAAAAGCTCCACAAGTAACTGGAGGTTATTTCCTACAAAGGTCATATATGATCATATAAACATGATTTGTTTTTTACTGAAGATAAATTTTAAGTGTAGTAACCCCAGATAGTGCCATCATGATGTATTTGAGACCTGTCCACCATTACTGCAAATCACCAGCAGGAATTCTTTCTTACAAACACAGGAGATACGAGAATCCAAATCACACTACACAAGTCATGCAGTAACTTCAAATACAGTACTTTATTCCTCAGTGTTCACAGCTGTTAACAAAAGCATCTCTCTCAAATCCTGACACAAAAATTTTTTCCAATTCTTTATCAACAAAAACAATTAGCTGTCTCTGAATAAACACAAGTGATCACAAACATACAAAATTTTGGTTTTACTTACTTGCAACAGAGTTTTTGAAAATAATCTTTGTCAAGACTGAAACAGAAATATCTGAGGTTGAAATCAATTAATGGCATTATTGCATCTTTTGATAAAATAAAAACAGATTCTTACAACAAAATAAAACTGAGAAAAGGATACCTCTGCAAAATGTGGTGGTGCTTACTTTGCTGTTCTACTACTGGCTTCACATTCTGGAATTATTCAATAAAATAGGAAATGGCTCAAATGGAAAAAGAAAAACAAAGCGTCTTCCACAGAACTTCAGCTTACTCAGACTTTTGTCGTTTACATGGGCTACATAACTATAATTGAAATACGGTATTGGAATAATTAACTGTTAGAACTGGATGTGGGCACACAGCTGGTCTACTTCATTCAGAACTGTTCTGCCTGTAGCAAACAGCACAAACTGGCAAGTGTAAAGGCACCAAGGCACGTCCACATCCAATCACCACAGTTCAACTAAACTAGACATCTTGACTGATGGAATCTTTATGCATAGATAAACCATTCGACTTCCTAGCCTGTTTCCTGCTTGACTGCTGTTCAGAAGTTACAGAACTGTTTTTTCTACGGTTTGTAGAAAAAAAAGCAACAGCATTGGGACTAGCAAAGAGAATTTTAAATTAAGGCTTTGTTTGTTAAAAACTGCTCTCTCCCTTCCCTTGCTGACCAACACATGTCATCTCCAAGGCCAGCAGTCTCACTGGGAATGTCACGAATTTGTGAGTTGTTCTGTAGCATTATGCACAAATCAGTCTCAAAAGCAAGAGACCCAGTAGTGTGCTCTCACATGAACAATGAGCTCCTCTCCCTAACAGTAGCAGAGGCTGACAACAGAAATAATGAGAAATAATGAGAACAATGAGAACATATTGCTAGCAGGTGGATGAAGCTAAGCCAGCAGAGTACGGCATTGCACATTCACATCCAAGTCAACATGTTCAAGCAAGAAGAAGTCCTGCCCTGTTTTGTTAGAAGCTGCTGGAACCCTGACGGATGGTTAAGGCTGTACCAATCACCTAAGCAGCATTCTCAAACAATGATCATAGAAAAATAACAGGAGAGAAACTTTAGAAGTTTATCTAGACTAAAATTTCAAATGACTGTGTTGGTGGTAGCTAATTAATAAGATCTGACACAGGCTTTTAAAGGATGTGATAGATGATAATCACGGGATTTTAAACAGAGCCTCACATTTCTGCATAGTCTGCCTCTGTAACTGAGGACATGATGTACGTGTCCCTGACGACAGAGTAACAACTTTACCAAATATGGACACCAACAGCAAGTTTATGAAAAAAGAACTCCTAACTGTGGTACATAAAAGCAAATCTTAAAGTTCACCCTGCAGTTAAGCCTAAACTGCATATTCAAAGGAAGTGCTTCAAGGTTTCTGTCCACAGAGATGCCCAGGTTTATCAGATGCCTTCCTGAATCTCTGCAGTAATGAGACCCTGATAAATAGTCATGAATATGCTTGGCACCACAACAGGGGAGGAGATCTAAACAAGCTGGACAACAGGAATCATCTCCTTTAACTAACAGCTCTGAGCTTAATGCATTCACAGCCGTAATTAGCAAAATGTAATTCCTCACCTAGATGCTCTTCTTCTAGAGTAACACTATTTGTGAAGGAGAAGGTACCCATACCATATCAGGACGGAGCTGCTTCCAGGCTATCAGACCAACTGGCAGACAGAATGAAGGAGAAGAAAAGCCTCTGAACCTTGCATTGGCAGTTTTTCTGTATAACTCAATGGGGCAGAGCAACTGTTGTTGAGATAACTTACCAGCTGGGCAGGTGGCAAGCCCCAAATACAAAGCAGGCAGGAGAAAAAGAAATAAAAATAAAAAAAAAAAAAAAAAAAAAAGAAAAAAATGGTGCATTCTTTCTCAGGAAACAGCTTCTTCAACCGCTGTTTTTAAAGGCTGATACAGACTGAATACATAAATGAACTCTACTGGGCATGATGGCTGCAGAGGCTTCCTGCCCGATCTTCTCTTAAAATGTTTTTATGAAACATCAATAAAATGAAAACAGGTAAAACTAGAATAAACACTGTCAAAAGTCATTGTGATTCTGGTTTTATGGTACACACTCCAACCTTCAATTAATCTCTGAAATATTTCTGAACACAGAAAGGTACCTAATTTTATTAGTTTCTGCAGAGTAGTAATTCAGAAGATTCAGAAAAGTTCTGAAAGAATAAGAAACCTAATTGAATAATTTTGACCAAAGCCTTAATGGTTTTAACATTTGACATGAAAATTCTTCTACATGTCCCATGTGAATGGAGCATGAAAGCAGCATCCTAGTCTTTAAGAGGTGTTTCCCTCAGGTTCTTAAGCCTGTTTTTTAATTCTATACAGCTTTTGGAGCAGCGGAATGGACATGCAACATGCAATAATTAGAGAAGCCTGAACATCTTTTTTATTTTTTCTTTAAAAAGGTTTTTATTCAGTTTTCTGAGGCTTATTTTAAATAAAAGGATATAATAAAAAAACACAACCAGTACGAAAAGCAAGGACTCTAGTCATAGTATTTTAGTATAAAAGTTCTGTTCAGTAAACTAAAATAATTCAGTGACAACATCAGTTGGTCTAATGCAATGATTCATATGGTCATACTTAAATCTAACCTAAACCAAAAGGTACCACGTCTAAATTCCTGATACCAGTAAACACCACCACTACATTTTGTCAGTTACTCTTTCAGCACTTCCAGTACTTTAGTATCTCCGGTATCCTCCACCGCCTCTTCCACCATACGGATCTCCGTAACCTCCCCTGCCGCCATAACCTCCCCTGCCTCCGTAATCCCCCCTGCCACCTTGGAAGCCACCTCCACCTCTTCCACCACCTCTAAAACCGCCACCTCCAAAACCACCACCACCACCTCCTCCTCCTCCTCCCCTACCCCCTCCACCGCCCCAGCCACCCCTTCCACCTCCACCGCCGCCTCCCCAACCACCTCTTCCACCACCTTCCTGTCTTTTCTGCCAGGGTGGCATTTCAGGAGGAGGCGGTTCAATCTCTGTTGGTCTGCCTCCACGGTCAGGTACTCTCCCCATCAGAACCTATGTTGAAAAATACACAATTTTTAGTTTAAAATGGTCATAACTTGAGGAGACACAGGGTAATTCTATTGCGGATAAAGACATGCTGCCTACTCTGGCAGATGTTATTCAGTGTACAAAAAGGGAGTTGGTACTGGCCAAAGCTGCACAAAACATCAAGCTGAAAAACAGAGGTGTCCAAGTATGTCCGACTTCCCAAGCTCTCTGTATGACTGTTAACACACTTCAGTCAGGCCCAGGTACTCCAATTAAAGTCTTCTTACCTAAACAAACAAACTAACCAGTACAGTCTCAGAGGCGCTGGAAAAATTCAGAATCTTTGGGATCAAAATGTATTAAAAAATATCTAAATAGGGCACAAAATAAAGGATTAACGAAAACAGCCACCATTTGAACTGTGAAACTAATGTAACTACTTGCAAGCTTCAGGGTTTTTTATACACAAGAAGGCAGTACAATTTTTTTTTTTATTACAAGTAGCTAAACCAATTTTATTTTGCAGCAAACTGTCACTTCCACAGAAACCTTTGTGGTTTCTAATACACTGTTAAGCTGAAGATGTCTGTTAACAAAAACATAAAGCTTGCGTTTCAGTTCTTCAGCACTGTGCTTGGCATAACAGCTGTGATGAACTGAACACATCACCCTAGCGACACGCAGCCCAGGCATCATACCTGAAAGACCAACACCAAACTTGAGGTGTTGCAGTTCCACTGAGCTCAGGTGGTCATTTACACACACACATCAATTTGGGGATTGTAACACAAATGTATTAAAAACAAAACAACAACAAAAAAACAACAAAGCCAATCAGTAACAACTCCAAATGTGTTACGTACTCTGTTTACCCACTAGTCCTAACATGAAGAATAAACCAACTTGTGAGGCAAAACCTGCAGCACAACTTCTTCCTCTTTTCCCGTTTCACCAAGCATCCCCCATCTCGGAAGCTCTAAGGAAGGATAACAGGTCTCCTGCTAACACATCCTGTTTCTGTGTTGACTGAGCAAAAAGAAAGTCCTATCGCTACTACAGCTTCATGCTGAATGGAGTCTCAAAAGGATCCCAAAACCAAAGGGTGTCTCAATCTTACCTGTGAGTGGTGTGCTGCTCCCAGCTGCAGGGTGGATTAGAGCTCACCAGATTCTGCTGTGAGCAGGCCGGACAGACCGAGCTGCCCAGAACGATTCAGCATTTACTGATCCTGAGAACTGGCTACTGCAGTCCTGCTGTCTGAGACTGCTGTGTGAAACAACAGCTCTGTAGGAAGGGAAAAGTAATTTCTGAACTCTGCCTACTTCCTCTGCTGTACTTTCTCATCTAGATTATTGTTTCATCTGGTTGCATGACTGACTGTAGTAAGATAAAAACAGAAAGTTTTTGCAGCATTTACTGGAATGCTGCAGACCTGTACTAAAGCACCAGGTATAACCATCTTGCTGAAAGGAACGAAAACATTATCACAAGGTAATTCTAGAGTTACTTTTGATAGGTCTGTGAACTCCCACATTCCTTCATCATATCCCAGATGGAAACATTACCTTGTTGATAGCGCAGACTGTATTTTCTCGTGTTGATCCGCTACTTGTTCTTATGATCTTTGATAAATCCTCTCGAGCAGCAAGAAGGTGAGCTAGCGTAATAGTTGACTTTGGAGATAACGCATAGCGCTTGGGCTGATAGATCCGTGCTATTTCATCTGTTTTTACCTAAATGATAGTGATCAAACATAAACTACTTGCTAGACATACAACATGCAAACAAGCTTACTGTAAGCCACACACCGGTCTCAGAAAGTTGCAGTTTGAGCACTGGTTGTAATGTCTCAAAACTAGGTTATCTTGTACAGTGCCAGCTGTTACCAGCTCTCTCCATGTGATGATGTACAAAAAATGCTGCTGAAATCTAGTGCTGTTACAGCAGCAACTCTCCTACCCGCTGGCAGCGAACATTGTTTGATGCCTTTCAATGTATCTAAAATTTAGACTCCACAATGGGGGAATGGAAAGCAAGATAGCAACTGATTTTTAAAAGTTATTAAAAATTACTTGCTTCTTAGCTTAAAAAAAAAAAATCAAAATTATTTCAGTGCTAAAACATTTTGAATCCCAAAAACATTTTTTGGAGAAGTTCTAAACAAGCATTTTACAAGAAAAATGAGGGGAAAAGGATTAAAGATCATGTAAATTTGAATTAATACATAACAGGGTTATTTCTGGAACTGCATACTTATTTCACGTCAACAGTTTCCTTGTGACAGGAGAGTGAATCACCTTCACTACTTCAGCATCATCAAAACTCTCATTAAACTACGGTTCTGCTGAGGAAGTATTCATTGTTTTAAATGTCGTTTGGAATAACACTGAGCGACTAGGAAATAGTACAAGTGAAATTACTGCAATTAAAACAATACCAGCAGACAAAGTCCACAATAGTGGTTTGGAAGTCTTAGTCACCTGCAGGAGTACAAGTAATTGTGTGCTTTTCTCACACGAGCTGTTCAGCTGACCATTTGTTCATCCAGCTGCTTTCCATCCAAGACAAGTTACAATCACTGCAATAACCTCTCTGCCCCTGGGGGTCATCTGTGTGAAGTGTTTGTCTTCCTATTGCATCTCCATGAGAAATGCTGAGGACTCCTCCTACTTCACTTCATTGGAGGGAGGTGGATGTAGAGAAGAAAAAGGGAGGTGTGCACTTACAATGAAAAACCCCAGCAGAGGATGCTAGAATTTGTATTTTTGGAGGTAAAGACAGTTACAACAGATGGCTTGTGCCACCTAGTCAAATCCTTGCTGATTTGACTACCCCTCAGCTGGGATGTTACAACCCAGGATGAGAAATTGCTTGGAAAGAAGACAGCAGCAACGGAAGTGTACTTATACACCGTGTCTACTTGCTAACAAGACCTACAGGATTGGAGCAGACTCCCACCTACAGGAAGCAAAAAATGCAGCAAGCTTACCTTTGCTCTATCAGACCAGCCAAAGGACTGCACTGTCACATCCAGCCTCTTCATCAACATACGACGGCGACATTCATACTCACTGCAAAGAGCATCATTGATTTTTTCCAATCGTTCCTGCAGTGTTACAGTAAAAACAAACAAAAAAAAAATCCAGACATTCAATTCTGTGAAGGTATAAGAGTCAACTGAAAGCTAATCCAACAAATAAAACGGCTGTTCCCAGGTGACTGCTACAAGCTACCTAAAATTAGGGGGCTGCTGTAATCTGTATTTACAAACTGTTTTAAAAGTTAGTAAGCACGTGTATCAACACAAGGTCTGTTAACAACAGTGATTCTGGAAGTATCTGATTAACATTACTGATGTTTAGGCATTGAACAATATTAATGTTCAGCAGTAGAACAGTGATTGTAAAGTGGACAGTTAGCATTAAAATTAGTGACTATCCCATGAAACAGAAAAAAGAAAACAGAGGGAATATTTTACCACTTGATCAGAATTCAGAGGTTTTGTCAGCAGCGATTTCCCCACATGGTTTTTCTGAACTTTTGAGAGAACGTCCTTTATCTGAAACAAGACACGTACCTCTTCTCAGAGCACAGATTACATTTACACTTATTTCAGCACCATTTGCTGCAATCACAACTCACTGCAATAGTAAGATCAAATACAGCATGAGCATTTTAGCAGACTCATAAAAACAGATGTGTCTTCCGTCTTACCATCCACTGCTAAGAGTTCCTGAATACTCTGACTATGTGACTTATTAAGTGCACGTAGGCAACACGACCAGTTACACCTACTGATTATACGTATTAGTAAGCCCTGTAATTACACCTAAGGTAGTGTAAGGGTTGAAAGCTAGGGGTTTCGCTGTCAAAGGATAGACCTGGCTACAGGAAGCTGATGATGGCTGCTAGTACAGAAGGCAAGAGACGTGACAGGTATGAGGTCATTCTCTCACTTCTTCCCTTCTAATCATATTATGGGTTCCATTTGACATTGTTAAAGGCTTTTGCACTCACTCCAAAGCAGCCTTCCTCCATCAGTTTTGCCCTCAGTATTTGGCAAAGAAGTGTGCCCTTTCTTTTGGCCTCCCCGCCTCCTTTGCTTCCCCCCACTCTTCTCACAAGAAGCTTCTCTCTGCCTGAAGGAACTTCCTTCAGCACAACTCTTCTTCAAACCCTACCACAAATGATCACAGCACTCCTACATAACTTTCAGGCCAACTGATTTTTCAGCTCGAGCAGATCCTGCAAGTGTGGGGCACAATCTAATCAGAAGGACCACATCTTCATTTGCTTTCACAAAGAATCATGCAGAATCAAGTCAAACAAGACTAAAAATAGAGTTGTTGTTTTTTTTTTTTTTTAAGGCAGTCCATGATCTACAGTAGCTGAAGGCAGACATGAGACACATTTGCCAGGATTATAGCACTTCATGTGGGCGTGAAGGCGTTTACAGTATGATTTATCACAAAGCTATGGTCCAATGCTCACTCCTCCAGTATTATCTTAGTTCATCTTGTCAGAGTTTTGAGCTCTGCATATTACAGAAATATCATCTGCAATGATTGCTGTGAAAAAAGTCTAGGAGACAAATCCCATTCTAGAGCAGCTAGTTCATTGGTTGAAGAAGATTACTTGAAAAGGAATAGTTGATAAATTGACTCTTGCATTTCAGGATTTTTGCAATTGTTCCCTTTTTTTTTTTTTATATATTTATACATATACCAAGGAGAGAATTAAATCATAAATTCTGTGTGAAAATCAAGGTGTGTATTTTCTTTTCTTTACATCCCATTTGGGCAGTGCTGATGGCAATTAAAAATGCAATTACCTCCAAACCATTTAGGCCAAAAATACTGTGCAGTGAGCAAACTATGTCAAAAAAGTTTTTTGACTCCAGCAGAAAAGACAGCTGAGTAACACCTGAGAAGTGGCCTCCTAGCGGTGTGGTGGCCAACAAATTAATAATCAACAAGATCAGATCAGCATGACAGCAAGAGATGAAGAAAACGGTAATTAGTAAGGAAGAAGGAATAAGCAGCAGATGAATTAAAAGTTCTGTTAGGGAAAACGTGTCTATGCACACACCACTAGGGTCAGAAATACAACCTCCAAGGTTCTAATGGGCTGAGAGGAGGAGAACCTACCAAAATGAGACTGACTTCTGGGAGGGAAAAAAAAAACAACAATAAAACACAAACCAAAACCACCACAACAGCAAAACACCTCACTGTAATAACCTATAGCTGTACATTGAAAAAAAAAACCTGGAAGCCACAGACACTGAACACATTCCAGAGACCAGAACTACTACAAGCCTGCAGCTGCAAGGGCAGCTAAGAGGTAAGTGCGACACCAGGCTCCCCATTCAAAAGCAAGGCATTCTGCCATCACGCGCTGATCACAATTAAAAGACCCAGCTTTGTGCTGTCTAGTCCTGATTTTTGTAAGCTGAAATATGAAAGCAAGTTTAGAGAGAATGAGGAAGGAAGAAAATCAGCAAAACACACAACCAGAATCATAGAATCATAGAATGGTTTGGGTTGGGTGGGACCTTAAAGATCATCTAGTTTCAAGCCCCTGCCATGAGCAGAGACACCTCCCACTACACCAGGTTGCTCAGAGCCCCATCCAGCCTGGCCTTGAACACTTCCAGGCAGGGGGCATCCACACTCTCCCTGGGCAACATGTTCCAGTGCCTCACCACCCTCACAGGAAAGAATTTATTCCTAATATCTAACCTAAATCTCCCCTCTTCCAGTTTCTGGCCATTACCCCTTGTTCTATCGCCACATGCCCTTCTGAAGAGTCCTTCCCCAGCTCTCCTGTAGGCCCCCTGAAGAAACAGGAGCAGTAAAATGAAATGATCCTTTACTACAGCTAGGAAACCAACTGTGTGTTCCCGCAACCTTTTAAAATCCAAATTAAAGAGAATATATATATAATTTTATCCCGTGACAAGTGTACTAGTCAAGCACATTTAAGGAGGAATTGGTTCCACATACAAACTGATCCACAGTCATGTTCGTAGCACGCTGCAAAGTCACATCCAGATTCCTGAATCTCCACCAATGCTGCACTCCCTCACGTGCATCAGCAGCACTCTGAGTGCACGCCTACATGACCAAGCTTTGTTGCCCTACAGCAGCCCTACAGAAAGTGTTGCCCAGCCCTCACCTACACAGCTATGACAAGAGCTTTGACAAACATCCCGTCTGCCAGAGGACAGGAATACAACTGGTGCAAGAGCCTGTACTGTAAATCACATTCCTAGCCATGCTAGTTGCCCTAGATTGAAGGGAATATGCAGAAGTTTAGAGGAAAACAANTCCAGCCTGGCCTTGAACACTTCCAGGCAGGGGGCATCCACACTCTCCCTGGGCAACATGTTCCAGTGCCTCACCACCCTCACAGGAAAGAATTTATTCCTAATATCTAACCTAAATCTCCCCTCTTCCAGTTTCTGGCCATTACCCCTTGTCCTATCGCCACATGCCCTTCTGAAGAGTCCTTTCCCAGCTCTCCTGTAGGCCCCCTGAAGAAACAGGAGCAGTAAAATGAAATGATCCTTTACTACAGCTAGGAAACCAACTGTGTGTTCCCACAACCTTTTAAAATCCAAATTAAAGAGAATATATATATAATTTTATCCCGTGACAAGTGTACTAGTCAAGCACATTTAAGGAGGAATTGGTTCCACATACAAACTGATCCACAGTCATGTTCGTAGCACGCTGCAAAGTCACATCCAGATTCCTGAATCTCCACCAATGCTGCACTCCCTCACGTGCATCAGCAGCACTCTGAGTGCACGCCTACATGACCAAGCTTTGTTGCCCTACAGCAGCCCTACAGAAAGTGTTGCCCAGCCCTCACCTACACAGCTATGACAAGAGCTTTGACAAACATCCCGTCTGCCAGAGGACAGGAATACAACTGGTGCAAGAGCCTGTACTGTAAATCACATTCCTAGCCATGCTAGTTGCCCTAGATTGAAGGGAATATGCAGAAGTTTAGAGGAAAACAAAAAAATCAGAAAGAAGTTTGCATGTGTAAGTTGGAACAATACAAAAAACAGTATCTAGATAAAAGGGCACTGAAAACAAGCTCACAGAAATGTAAAATCAACTGTACCAGCCACATCATCCTGAAGCCCTCACACACTCAGTTCTGCAAAGCAGCCAATTAATTAAAAGCTAGACGGAGATGCATTTATTTGACTATCTGACAGGCAATATAATCAATGATCTTGATAACATGAAATATTTACAGGGTTGCTTTGAAAGTTCATACACCCAAAAAACAGTTCAAAAATAAATCTGTTACTGAATGCTTGGGACAAAACTATTGGGCTTTGACTCCAAAATCTGCTGTATAAAAATATACTGTTGTTCTATTTTTACCAAATAAAGCATATCTTTATGCTCTGAATATCTCCCATCTGTTTTGTAAGTCTATAATCCTTTTTAAAAAAATCCTTTAGCTCATAATTGGGCTTCATGTTCCAAATACTGGTTAAATATCTTTACCCCCTATCGAAATAGAGCTATATATATATATATATATATATATATATATTTAATCTTTAACATCATTTACAGAGAGAAACACAATATATGCATTCATCTCCAAGGTTACTCAGATTTCAAACAAACAAAAAAAAACACACCTGGAGAGAAGTGGTTTTTTATTTTCAATATTTATCTGATTTTAAAAATGTTTGTGTTTGACCTTTACGTCTGGTGAATGCCTACAAGTTTAGGCACAAAGACTATGAACCAGGTAACTCTTGTCTTGTTTTCTGCCCCTACACTGTCCCTTAAAGCACAGGCACCGTTACGGCTGCAGGGTTACTGAACACTGACAGCTAAAGAAGACAGTGAAACAGAGCAGAAATTCTACAGAATCTCCTGACAGGTAGGAAAAAAAAGTCTTCCATTTTTAAAGGCCAAAAAGTTCTGAAACTATTAATTTGAAGTCACAGAAAATGAACGAACTAGTTTTGCCAAATTTCTACACTCCAAGTGCAAGTTGTATAACCACTGCAGAACTGACAGAGCTGGAAATTACTGAAAAACAGCTCAAGGCATTTTAGGAAGGGAGAGAGAGAGAGAGCACGTTTAGGAGATTCTAATCACCTTAGGACTTAAGAAACTGTGGCAGTTTCTGTGTAACACCCTGCATACCAATGCATCTGAAAGGAAGGCTTAGACTTTACAAAATGTGCCAGATACCAGAACTCTATCTTAAAGAAAACTTCCTAGGCTCACAGGTGTGCAGGTGAAAAGCTGGCCCCCAGGTCTGTAATTGCAGACTTGGAGTCCCATTTCTTTAACATGGCATGAAGCGAAACCTGTACCCCAGAAGTAAAATGAAGAAGCATGCAAGGAAGGACACTGCGCATGGCTGGAGCCTACAAACCCCTTGGATGCACGCGCAGCGAACATCCATGGAGGGAGAGCAACAGCACGAGGCAAGCATCAATCCATCAGCTGCTACCTGGAACTCTGACATTTTAATCCTCAGCAAACAGCACCAGAGTTGTTTCTCCATCCTCTCAGATACATTTGTTGAAAGACTGGATTTAAAGATTCCATCTGAGCTGCACAGATCAAGCACAACGACACTGTGACACTACGGGAATGCAGACGTTTTCATTGCCACCTGGATGCTGCATTTCTCTATGAATCTATTAAAGGTTCTGTCTTCCCACACTAAAGAACCACACGTAAGAAAATCGTGCAAGTAACAGGCCCTCTCCCCAAAATCTCTGGTCATTCACCTGCCTATTGGGCAACAAGGAGGAAGAAAAAATACTTGCATTTAAGATAATCACAAACTAAAGAGCAAAAATGTAAGATTTGAATATTAAATACATCTCAGAATTGAAAATTATGACTATAGGTACATAAACGTGCAATCTGTTCTCACCCAAGGCTTGCTGCAGCACATTTGAAGCAGTAACAGGAGAGCGTTACCTCAGCTCGTGCCCTAAGCTGGCACGGCAAAGTCTCGCTCACCATGTACACCTCATCCTCAGGGCAGCGCTCAAACATTTCGCCTCCTAACTAAAACAGTTACACACTAAGCTGGCTGTCAGAATAAAATGAATCACACTGTTAGGCCTTTAACTAAGATGAATACAGAGGTAAGGGTCAACAACAGAGAGCAAACATGAAAGCCTGTACCTTCTGTTCCACGCTGGATAACAAGGGAGGAATATCAGGGGAAGAGGAGTTTGGAAGGCCCAGTGCATCACAAATCGCTTGTACTTCCTGGTAAATTTCATTGTGCTTTTCCAAACAAGAGCCTTTATTCTTCTTGCTGTGCAATATCTTTAAAGCTTGAAGTTCTGTACTTAGAAATACTAGAGAGAAAAATGTCATAATGGCAGATTTAGGGACATGAAAATCTTAGTATTCACATTCTTGTAATACAGATCAGAAGAAAATTGATAAAGAGAATCTGTCTCAGTCCTCTCTTGACAGGTCAGGCTCAGTTTCCCATTCTTTACCTGAATCAACTTCCACCTAACTTCCTGTCTTCAGTCTGCACATCTTAACTACCCACACTTAACTGCTTAACATATCTCCTTCCCCGGGCCAACAGCTCCTTAGCTAGTTTCATACTATCATACTAACAGTCCCTGCTGTTACTCCATTACTTTCCTGTCAAATCTCAATGTTTGCCACCACCAACTTCTCAACATAATCTCTTTCTGTACTTTGTCCCAGCTGGTGCTCCTTTGTCCATGTCTAGCTTAAACCTAGACTTCACTCCTCTCAGTCCTGCTTCCAACATCTTAAAATCATGCACCATTTTCTTTCAAGCTGCCCCAAAACCTCTCATGAACAACAGATGCAGGTTTCAGATGAGCTGGATCAAGAAATTACCAGGAGGCCTCAGTCAGCTGAGCCATACATCACAAAGAAATACAAGTTTTGCCGTTTCCACCCCTCCACAAGTGAGCTGACGCACACTCGGGCAGGTTGTGGTGGTTGTAGAGATACACTTAAACACACACACAGAAATATCTAATTGTAGCATAATGATAGAGGATGCACGTAAAATACTGTATTGCAGGCGGGGAAAAAGAGTCTTAACGTACAGAGGAGTTTAAGACAATCTTCCTTCTCTTTTAACCTGTCCTTTATGTCTCCAGATGTAAGCGATGAATACGGACATGCCATTTCTCTCAGAAAGCCACTAATCTCAAGCTGGAAGCTTTCTATATCTTTATCACCTATGGAAATAAACAAAGGCCATTAGCTTTGCTTTTTTATTTATTTATTTTTTTAAACAGAAACATCAAACGGTATCTTATTTTTAAAATTTATACATTTAGATTGCAAGTTTCAATGCCCTAGACAAACATTACCAACTACTGCTCTAATAACATTTTTTCTTAGAGAAGTCCTACCTACAAACAGACACTGCTTTTAACAGCTAAGGCAATACTGTATTCATGCTTTAAACGAGAAGTTGATGCTACAACAGTTTGAAATGAACCAGCAGCTCGTACTTAGCAGGGAACAGCCAGTGCTTACTCCTTCAGCTCACCGCCAGGTGAACAGCTTATGCCACAAAACAGGGGATTCATGTGATTAATTTTCTGATGAACAAGTTACAGGAGCCAAACCAACCAAGCCACACGGATTAGCCCATTTTTATTTTCAACGGTTGGCTGTCTTTTTTCTTTGAAAGAATCTTCACAAGGCAAGACCTTTAAATAGCAGCCGCATACACACAAACATCAGCCTCTCTCTGGCTACCTTTCAGCTATCTGCTAAATTTCAACACTAATTTTACTACTGGCTACAAACATGAGTGTAAATCCACTCAACAAATACTACATAGCTTCAGTAGATTAGCATTCATTTACCATCTGTTGATGTGATGCTTTCTTCCATGTTACCAAGTGACTTGATTTGGGAGCCTAACCAAACACAAAGGTCAAAAAACTCTGGTGAGGACAAGCCATTTTCTGCTGCTTTGTTCAGGGCTTCCTCCTCCAGCAGGGGACCCGTGTACCTGTACAGAGAGAGAAACACTAGTAATATGAAGCAGGTTTAACATTAAATATGCATGTTTTAAAATAACCTTAACATAAGCTCATTACAAACTACACTGAGGCAAATGAGTACTTGTAAGTTACTTTTGCCAATGAGTGAGTAATTCTGACTTCTTAAAGCGCGCCAAAAATGAGAGGTACTTTATAGACAACAGGGTTTGTCACAAGATAGGAGACAGGCATTTTCACCTATCACAGGTATATGAGAACAGGTTCATGGCTCAGTACATGCTAAACAGACCAAACACACTAAATCAAGTACTGATTTTTGTTCAGTCAAGCAATCTTCTTTCCAACACTTTTAACTCACTGCCTTACAATGTCAGCACTGGAAGATAACTGAAAATTAAACCGCACTGTACACTACTTTTGCCCTGCTGGATCCGTTATTCTCAGCTCGGAACGAAGACAACTCCTCCCATCTCCGAGCCATCCGCCACCTGCGGCCCCCGCAGCGCCCCCGAGCTGCCGCGCGGCCTGGCACCTCCCGACGCCCCGGCAG
>VXAV01000069.1:71495-95202 GCA_013399715.1 Alectura lathami
CTCGGCGGGGTCCGCCTGGGGGCTCGGTCAGCCGCGGTCCCTGGGCACGCTGGGCCTCAGCTGCCTGGGGCTTGCACCGCCTCGGTCAGAGGGCTCCTGCAGTTCCCTTCTCTTTGAAACGGCAATGCTGAAAGAGAGAAATAAACCCCAACCCAGCTGTTTCTGTGTGTGTTTGCTCGCTTTCTGCTTGCTCCCAGGCTGTGGGCTTGGCCACTTTTGGTGAAATGGCCCAAAGGTTCCCCCTGAAACACCCCTGCCACACGAGCTCCTCAAGGTTTCAATTTCATCCAGCTTGGCTCCTATCTTTTCTATCAGGTAGAAGGAGAATTATTCTTATTATTATTATTTTGACAAGTCATGTCATACACGGTCCTTCAGAAAACTCCAGCAGCTGGATCTGTGCTGAAGACCTGAAATAGAAGGACGTTTGGGGCCTTGCCTGCTTTACAAGAGAGGGTCACAAGGACTTTCCTTGTCCTTTGTGCTAAATCCCAAAAAGATTTTAATCTTTATTTCTTCCAAGAGTCCCAGCTGCACATGCTATTTGAAATAGAAGAAGAATATCCTGGAGCAACTTGAATGGAGAAGTACTGTGGATTTTATTCTGGGGTGGTGTAATCAGTATATGAGTGTCCTCTATTGAAAGCTCTGTTATCAGTCAGAAAACATTTTTGCTGAATTCTTTAAGGCCTATAGTTATGTCTTCCCCCTATCTCCTGAGATAACATTATCAAGTATTCTTGTCTGTGCATCTTAAACATCTTAAAATCTTGAAACACCAGGCTTTTGCCACTCTAGCAGAAAGTTCTACTCCTATTTGCGGTCTAAAGGAATGTCTAGGTACGAGAGTAAGACAGCAAAATGCGCAGAAATAGTCAGTGTGCTTTCCCATTATTTTCTGAAACTTTCATATCACACAGCTGTGCATGCTAAGAGAAGGAACTGGAAAGGAGTGAAAGTGAAACTATTTTAACAGTCTGGCAAAACTAGGAGGTAGTCTGGTAGTGCAAGAAGTACTGGGTGGTACAAGTAGGTGTCGGCATTATTCTCTGGGTTACATGTCATAAATGTATTTCGCTATGTTACAGGACAATACGCGAAACAGTAATTTCTCCTACTGTCATTTGATAATACTGCATATATGTGGTAACCAAGCACACACATCAATCACTGTTCTAATTTCACAAGTTTTTTTGAACAATTCCTATCTTTCCTGTATCATACAGATATTACACACGTGTGGAAGAACAAGCCTGAATTTCGCAAAATTGAGACCTACAAGTGAAAGATTTTTGGTTGTGACCGTATAGGTACGTTGCCTAACACCTGCTTACCACTTTGCCATTCATTCGGTCCCCAGCTTTCTCCAAGTCCATTCCTTGGTTTCCCATCCGTTCGGAGGCAAAAAAAAAGAAATGATGATACAGCTGGCTGAGCATGTTTTATAGAAGCCTGTTCCCAAGGGAGTGGGTTTTGCCTTTGCAGTGTGTGCTGTGTAATATGCAACCGCCACCACCAAGGGAAGAGGCCCCAGCATACAGCCGTCACACTCATGTGAAAGGCAGATGTGGCTTCCTGGCTGTCAACTCCATCATCAGAGCCCTAAATATTTGAAGGCAGAAGGATGTTTTTGCTAGGATTTCTCTTTCACTAGTTTGGCAGCTCGCTATTTCGCTCACTCACGTCCCAGTGCTAGTGTGAGGATGGGGCAGAGGCACACAGCCTGGGTTAGAAAATGGGGACAGGACTGCATCAGCACTGCCTTGAACCCATGGTGACTGATAGGAAATGGCACCTTAACGGGGTGTGCAGCTGCAGCTGTCTACACCTCTCTTAAATGTACTGGAAAGCACCCTGGGTTGAAAGCAAGGTGAAGACAGGAATTTGGGTCTTCTGCCAATTTGTATTAAATCTCTACAATTACAAAGTGTCTGTAATCTTACTCAGAAAAAAAAAATCTCTTCCTAGTAAGGAATGTGAAACTGTTCACAGATACAGCAGCTGCTTGTTTGGAAAGATTCACTTGATTTGTCCTTCTAAGTTGTGGCACAGGGATATGAACCTGATCTCCTCAATTCACATGAGGAGAAGACAGCCTCTATTTGAGCATAGAAGAGGTACAAAAAATCTGTAGCGCTGACAAACGTTTAGCAGGCAATTATTGACCACTAGAGGGGCTCATAGGAGTGGAGAAGGAACTGAATATACCACACGGTAAATGTGCCCCTCTAACAGGATCTTAGCTGGATGCAATGTTGTACTGCATGTTGGTCTGTGTATAAATTACATCAGTCCTGCAAATAAAGCAGATGTGAATTATAGGTCTGCTGACTTCACCGAACCTGCGTGGGTTCGTACTAGCTACCAGGATCCTGCCGGTCAGTGTAAGGGCTGCCCTACTTAAGCTGAAGCTGACCTCACGGTACAACCATTTGGTTTAGAAAGCATGCTTCTAACTTCTTCCAGACCAAACGAAGGCACCTGAAGCAGTGACATGGAAGTTCTCAGTCCAAAATGAATTTTTGCTAGAAAATAGGCACAATGATAAGTTCTGAAGAATGAAAATGTCAATTTCTGGAAGATGGACTGCTCTCAAAGTACTTTGCTGGGGCACACGACTCTGCACAGACAGTGGGGCAGATGTCAGAAGCAGGCAGCCATCAGCACGTTGCGGACTGGCTGCAGCGTATTGACCATTCCTCTCTTTCCAGTGCTTGTCTGAGGAGGCAGTGGCTCTTCGTTATCTGCAAGTCGGAATAAAATCAATAGTGCACAGTCCAGCTCTGTCATGTTGTAGACTTAATTGCATAGTGTTGGAGTTACTGAGATTTTTTGTCATTTGCTTTAAAAGGAGCAGGTGTGCAGCTGAAGGATTTCAGTGAGATGTGCTTGTATCTTTTGGCATCATTGATAGCAAAAAGAAAAACAGTTTTTGTGGCCCCTGCATCCATGTTTGTCTGCTTCAGTTTCTTTGAAGTGATGCATTGCAAGAGAAGAGTTATGACTGTTGAAAGAACCTATTTTTTATTGCTAGACTTCTTTTTGCTTAAGTGGAATCTCATGTTGAATACATTTATATACGACTACATGGCAAGAAGGGTGTTGAGCATAAGCAACCTTACGAGAGGGAAAGGTGACTGACTCACAGAATCGACAGCACTTTCAGCCTCTGTCAGGGGGCTGAATTTAACTGGCTTCTCACTGCCAAGATGGTCATTACTCTGTGAGGACTACTGGCTAGTGAAGTTCTTGTGGACTGTTTATTTTTTTAAGAGAAAGTGATCAGACTATTTAACCTCTGGGTGCCCAGTGAGCATAGGCTAGCAGAAGCGGGTGCTGAGTACTGCTCACAATTTTGTGGACATTATTCCATTGTGAATGAGGCTGATTCTGAACTACTGAACTAGTGCAACATATGCTATTAAGTGAGCAAGAGAAGACAGACCTGCAGTAGGTCTGGCCCCTGCTGCAGCAAATGTTCAGCCTGGCAGGACAAAGCAATGAATATTCCAAGTTCATATTTCTCATTCTTTTAAAAATAAACCGTGCCCATTTTGCTCCTCAGACCATATGGCATGAATCATTTCAGTGAAGCATTCATCACATCATGATTTACACTGACATTATTTCTTAGAAGTTAAGTGGTAGGGCTTCACGGGAGGAGCTGTGTGTGTCGCGGTCTTTCTCTGTTGTTTCACTGGCCTCACTGAAAGGTGATTTTATTCATTTTAGCTCAAGACTAGAGTTACAGGAGTGGACAACCAACCACAGTGTTCCTGCTTTTAGGTGTTCTGACTGAAAGCTAACCTCTTCATGATTGCACACTAACTTATTTTAAGATTTTATACTCACATACGATGTATTCACATGTGCCTGCTGGATGCATAGCCTGTCTTCCTGCTAAGAAGGAATAACAGAGAAAAGTCTTATGGTAGTTGTTATGCAATACCACTTTAATGAACATGTGCTGGATATTTGAATGGATGGATGAGGCATGTGGCCAGGTGTGTGAGCTACCTGAGAGGAGTTCTGTGGGGTCAGAAACCTGCCAGCGAGTTCCCACAGCTGCATCAGGATCACGGGCAGCCTGCACCACAGGCTTCATGCTGCCTCCAGAGAAAAACCAGGCATATGCATCAGGCATACGAGTTTGCAGAAGTGCCCTCTTTCAGCTTATGACTGTCATTTTTTTCTCACTACTGATTTCTTTATTTCATGGATTTGCCACAGCTAAGTGAATTTTCTGTGTTGTATACTTTTTTCCAGTCAGCTTCTTTCTGGTGAGGGGAACAGAAATCAGAAAAAATAAGTTTTTTCAGTATATGGTAAGACAAAACAATTTCTCTCTTAGTCACACACAGTGTGACCCCGGGAAAGCACTTAAAACTCTCTGTGCTTCAGGTGTAAAAACAGTGTCATCTGGATAGTAAAGATGGTAGTCTTAATGAACTTAAGAAAAAACAGTAATCATCATACTGTCCTCAAATAACAAAATGTAAAGTAACAGAGAATCCACCCTAGCTGGAAGAAGTTACTACTTCTACTGCTACTGGGATAGTTACTAAATGATGGGAATGGTTGACTTCTGGAAAAAAACAAACAACAACAACAAAAAACAGCAAAACAAGTCAAAACATTATGAAGTGGCAAATGTTGGGTCTTGAATGTAAAGCTGAGAGTTTTATAGCATGAGACATCCGTTCCACTGCGGCTTGACTCACAAGTCATACTTCACAATTTGTAGCAAAACTGGATTCTTAACATATTGGAATAAAGATTTTTAACAAGCTTCCATCTGTTGAGCCAGTAAGTTGGCTTGGTCTGATCATGCTTGCTGTTTTAATAAGTAGCCAGCATCATTTTTCAAACCACAGCTTTCAGAATATTTTGGAGAAGTTCAGTGTGCACCGGTTGTGGCCAGTCCTGGCAGATTTACGTTGCTTGTTCACCACAACGAGGGCCCAGCCTCGAGGCTGGTGGCTCGGAAGGAAGGGGCTGCCAGTGCCACATGGGAAGGGTGGGCTCAGGGGTAACCTCAGGATGGCGACTTCCTTGACTGATGGCATCGCAAGTGAGATGGAATTGGTCTCAAACAGGAAGGGAGGGAACCACTCATGTACGAAATCAACTCCCTGTCTGGAAGGTGTGTTTGCTGCAGAGAAAAAGCTACTCTGTTAGCATGGGAAAAGGAACTGAGGGCATATTTGTCTTTTTTTTTTTTTTTTTTTCCAACAGCACAAATGAAAATGTCAACAAAAGAAGTGTGCATGAAATACAATTCTTGCTTTTTCCCGTACAAAGGCAGGCATGTTTCTAATTTGAAGGCTTCACTGGTGCTACACAAGTAGTTTTTGGGGAGCCTGGTAATGGAAAGGCTTAACCAAGCAAGATTAGAAGGTTGGAAGGGAATTGTACACCAAATCAAAGCGTGGCCTGAGTGTAAATTGGCGTAGTCATGTGGTTCTGAAACGGTAAACAGACTATGTGCCTCTGTGTGTGCTAGCTCTGAAAGTTAGTAATGGTGCATTGACAAAGGGTACTTACTGAAAATCGTGTTGTGAGAAAAAAAAAAATGGTCCTCCTAAATAATTTAGCTAGCATGTTTACCTCAGCACTCACAGCCACCAAATTGCCTTTCCTTTCTACTCACTGCATGTGTGAACAGAGAAAATTAATTCAATATCCTAAATGTTTTCGTCTGGACAACAGACATCGAATTAATGATCTGTTGTAGTTATGCTCATTGAAAATGAAAACTGCCAGGATTGTTAAGTGACACCTATTCAGTTTTCTTCTGTTTGTGGGTAATGTAACTGAAAGAAAAGAGAGGCACAGGAGGGATGTTTAGGGTGTGTATATATATATATATATGTATATATTCAATCATTTTATGTATTAGTGATAAAGGCATCAAGAAAGTTGAGTGCTTGTGTTTCACAGTAAAGCACTCAAAAAGCCACCAAAGACAAATTCTAATGGGATAGGTGATTAAGAAAAGTGTTAAACATTCACAGCTAAAATGATACACTGGTGGGAAGGCTGAGCATGCTTCCTTTATGACCCATGACTGTAAAGTCCTGAGTGTGAGGAATATCCAAAATAAAAGAGGTGAAGATTTGGTTTCGGGGCTCAAACCCAGGCTATATTTTCTTACAGAATCATCATCATCATCACTACCACGACAACAGAATTGTCCATCTGCTGTCTGTTCTCCAGATCCTCTGTTCGATTCAGACTTTTTCTCCTCTCCACCTTGATTTTGTCCTTGTCCCACTTCCCCTGACAAATTCCAAGAGACTACTGCAATGCCTGGGAAGTGCTAAGGGTTCAGTGACATGGTTGCTTAAATAATCTAATCTGCGTGAAGCAACAGAACTGACATGGCTGAAGTCATAAAAAAAAATTATTACATTAGAGGATCATGAAGCATCTCAGCCCAAACGAATGAGTTCTGACAACATTAGAAGCAGCTCAAAAATACATGGTGTGGTCTTTAATGCATGTGTTCATCCTCATGGGAAATGGAAATAACTCACACGGACGTACATACATGTACATATTTGTATGTGTAAGAGAAAGCAGCTAACGTGTTTGAGGCTGGGGGTAGGTTTTGGTTCTCAGGCTTTCTCTTTTGGATGGTTCACCTGTGTATTGCTTTTGTTAAAAGTTCTTAACCTAATTCTAAAGGATTCTCCTAGAAAAAGAAATAAGGTATTTTTAGAAGTCTTATTTTGCCTTTTTTTTTTTTTTTTTTTTTTAACTGTAGGACTATTTAAAATAGTAACTCAGCCTTTTGATTTTCTTTCACCCCTCTCACCCCCTCTGTTGCTATTCCCTGAGAACTGTGGGTGGCCAATGAAGCAGTGAACATCACATGATGTCACTTAGCAACCTGATGTTCATAAATAGCAACAATAATTTTTTTCTAATGGCTATTTTTCCCCATCAGGGAAAATGCTTAGACCCATTCCATTCTGACAGTGCTAAATTCTTTCTCTGACCTTCCAGCCTATTTATTGCTTATGCTTTCCTTTTTTGGGGTCCAAATCCAGAGTGGTAACATCATGGCTAATGCTCTTGAAGGCATCCAGTATATTACTGAGCTTACTATTAGCATATAATAACAATAATTATTAGCACCCTTGAAGCTCTTTAAGAACAACTCCTTCTCCTTTTCCATAACTGTCTGCATTGCACAAATTTCAGATGACCTCAACATAATGTTGGTGAGATGAAATCAGAAAGGTTATCCACAGATTTTTTTTAATGCCTTTTGGGAATACTCAGGAAATTCAGACATTTTTTGATTCTCTCAGAAAGAATCTGGCAGGATTGTTGTGTGTCCTCTTAATATTAGTAGAACCTTTTAAAATATTAGCTATGCTGTCAAGGACTGCCTTTGCTACAAAGCAGAGTTTTGCCAGAAGCATGCCTCCACATGAGTTATTAAGGCAGAAACAGAAAGATAAGATTATAAACTAAGAAAAGTAGGCTTGTGTACATCTTTGAAAAGGATCTTGCAAAAATCGCTTAGGAAATACAGTGAAGTTATGCAACAACCTAAGCCTGGCTTGTCCCTGAGGAGATCTCTGTCTGAGAGCACAGAAAAAAAAAAAAACACAGCAGATCCTGTCTGTGCAGCACCAGTTCCCCTCTTCCCAGCCATATGGCTGCTCCGCAAAGAGTTGGGGACTCTGTTCTCGAGAAGAGGGAGTAACGTGGGGGGCCACAAACAGCGTCACAGCGCGTGCGTGACAGTGCCGCCAACCCTCCAGCTACGCTGTGAATACTCTTCTCCCTCTCACTATTTGCATTGCTAATTCACAGACAAACTAACTGGTGGCTAAACTACACATATGAGGAAAAATACCTAGACTTCTTGTTCCCTTTATGGGCTTATTGACTTTTTTTTTTTTTTTTTTTTAATTACTATATTATGGAACTGAGAAGTAGGGAAGATACAACTTTTTTATTTCTGAGGCATGTATTGTCCATCCTATGTTCTGTGGAGCTGCATTTCATTGCTGTAAAACTCAAAAAAAAAAAAAAAATCTACATTAGAAATGCTTAGCCCGAAGAGCCCTATGCAGCCCCGTATAGCCACGTCATGCCCTGATACCAGCCCGTATCAGCAGACTGTTGCTGTCTGAGCCACTTCAGGAGTATCTGGAGTGGCAGCAGTAAGCCACCAGAGCAGGCTGGAAATGTCACGTCCCCTTTGTCTGGGAGCTGTGGAGCACAGGCCTGCCTGCGGCTGAGGCGAGGAAAGGCAGAGCCTCCAGTCAACATCTTCCCAACGGTACACTAAAACCTTAAACTCATGTTTAAGGAGAGGCAGATACAGTGATCCCTGCCACATAACACCTGCTACTGGTTCTTCCCACAGGCAAGCAGAGTTAAGGCTGCTGTCACTGAAAGATCAGTCCAGCCACGCTGGGGTTTGGTGTGAGTTACGCAGGCTGAGAAGACGAATGAGACACCGCGGCTCTACGAATGCCTGTTTTACTGCCTGCCAACACCAGGAGATCTATCTCCGTGTAGATACGTGTATTTGAAATTGGCAATTTTATAGCATGTACATGATGTTGTTACTCACAGAAATCATCGCATTTAGGACAGAGCATGTGCTGGCTGGAGACCCACGATGAGTAACTCTTTAGGCTGATTATTTCCCAACGTTTCCTTTTGCCTTCCTGTCCTTCTGCATGCTCTAGTGTAACGGAGTTGGAAAGCATAGCTGAACAAGGGGCAGGCTGTGGAGTGTGACAAAACTAAATTCACAGACAAGCTGCAGGAAAGATGCTTTAGGATGCTCTGTCTGTTATCTATATACATAACATATGTGCACAGAGTGGTTTTATAAAAAAAAAAATATTATATAGCCTTCACTTAAATGCAACAGAAGGGACTTTTGGGAGAAAAAAAAAAAAAGTATATTAAGTCAATGTTTTGTATGATTTTATTTATATTAGCTTTTAAATACACTTTTTTCCTCGTTTTCTTTCTAACTCCTCTTTCTGTTATGGGGTGGTCTTAGAGGTGTTGTTTCAGTTGATCTTCTGGCTTCTATATCAGTATATAAGGTAGTGATTAGTAACACTATATTAGCCCTTTACATGGATCTTCATGCACTATCATCCCCTTTATTTGTTCCCATCATTAAGTGACACCCATAAATGTGCCAGAATTATTTAAGAGGTCTGTTGTAGGGACTTTTGCTCAGCCTTGTTTTATTTTTTGCAATATAGGCATCCATTCAGACACCAGGCTACCTAGAAGAATTCCAACTATAGATATGAATAAAAAAACAAATAGTGTTGAGACACGACTGAACCTTGAAGTATGCTGTGCTTCCTGTTGGCTTTGCTAAGATGAAGAGTTCATCCTCTTGCAAGACAGGAGGCTCTTTGTTTGGAAAAAGTTACAAATCACAGCATGTACAAAGTGTACAAGTTGACAATGGCCCACGCTCAATCCCACAATGTCAATGGAAAAGCTCCTTTCCTCAGAGACAAATATAGCATGCCACATTGGCATCTAAAGGTCTTTCCACCACTCCTTTCTCACACATCGTTTCTGCTTCTTGCTGTCTTTCTAAAGATAAGGATAAAATAAAGGTGGTGAGAAAGTGTTTTTTTTTTTTTTTTTTTTTTTCCAGAAAAATCCCTAATTTATAGTTTGTGATTCTACTGAGACCAAGACATTGCTGTCTTTCAAGAATAAAATATGTTCTGGGCAGTGGGGAAAAAATCAGATTAACATGCTGGAGCAGATCTTCCAGGTCAGGGGTGACCCTGTCAGTCTTCTTGCAGGCAAGTTGATGGAGGTGCTTGAGTCTTTGACTGGGTTTGCATGTCTGGGCTTCATTTTCCAAGCCACTTTCTGCAATGCATGCCCTAAGACGAGCGATCCAAGCAGGAACTGGCATGGATCTCCAGTGAGACGCATGGCGGGTGGGCAGGGGTCTGGGCGTCATTGCTTTAGAAGAACAATATGGCAGTCAGGTCCTTCCAGTAGCTGAGAAAAGAGAGTTGGAAGAGGTACACCTCAGCTCACTGCTCCAGCATTTTGTGTGTTGTGGGAGAGCCAAATTCAAACCTCTGGCCAACAGGCTGAGGCTTCTCAGGCAAGCCCTCTTCTTGAAGACCGTCAGCTATGAATAGATTGGTTACACAGAGGCATTTCTAGAACCCAGCCTGCCCTTGCCCTTGGAAATACACCTTTTTCACACAGCCAACATGCGTTTTACAGAAAGCAAACTCCACTGCAGAAAGGTGTCACAGTACCCGGAGGTTGGAGCAATCACTTGGGAGCTGGGGTGCTGGTTCACACCCGCACCGATGGGGACCAAGCCAGGGACCCAGAGCCAAGGGGATGCTGAGGCTGAACTACTGGGACCACCTGGTGTGTCTGTCTGCCTGGGAAGTTTATACTCCAGATATAGGTAGTGAATAAAGACTCGTGGATAAAAACAAGACGAGGAACCTCTCCTTTGGAAATCCTGGCAGAACTTTGGAGCTGCCCAGATGCAGCCTATTTGATATGGTTGGAACTTGCACAACTGTCCAACAGATAATACAACTTCACAAGCGGATTATTAGGTACTGGGTGACTTTAGGTTCCTCCAGTGTTGTGTAGATAAGGGAACTGAATGTGTATGTAAGTACTTACAGAGATCCTTTAGTTTATAGAAAAAATCCTTGCTCTGAATTTAGCCCACAATCCCTATGAGACTCAGTTGGCTGCCCATAAAATGGGAATACTATCACATCCTTACTTCCTGGAAGTGTTGTGAAGAAAAACTCTTGGAAAGATTGAGGCAGTACAGTTGGAGGAAGGGAGGGCAACATGTTAGAATACGATACTTGCTTGACATATACATTTCAGAAGGATAAGTTATATTTTTTGCCAAAAATGCTAAATAAGTTTCTTCCTAGGTACTACAAATGTAGTAAACATTCATAAAGAAATGACAAACTCTAGAACCAAAGGATTAACAGTATTAGTTTTATATGCTGGTAGCCAAATTCTTCTCTCACTCAGTGGAATGTTTCCAGGCTTCTCTTTTAACTTCGGAGAGTTACTCCAGATTTAAACTAGTGTAAGCAAGGGCAGGTTAAAAATACTTGTGCCACAATTGGCTTTGGAAAACTCATTTCTCCATGATGGACGTTAAACTGACTGCTGAGGCAGACAGCATGTCTTGCCCATAATCATTTTATATTTGCTTCTTTTCCTCAGTCCTTAAAATGAGTTCATGACTTCATGGCTCTGGGAGTAAATATATTGTATAATGAATACACTTTTTATTCAATACTTGGAGGAAATTAAAGCAAATGTGTATGTAATAATGCTGCATGGAAAAAGCAATGATACTTATTTGATGCGAGAGTTAATACGAAGGGCACTCAGTTAATCCTGTGGTCTGAGGTAAATGGCAGACAATCAAGTAAACCTAATTAACATAATAAAACAAAAACAAACTGCATTAGCCCACCAGCTCTTGACTAATCTGTTATTTTCTTCTGAATTCCATTGCATAAAATGATTAGCACACATATTCTCAAATAGAACCAGTTCAATAAATGAAGTCACGTTGTACTGCTGAAAAAGTATGCCAAGTTCTTTGGCTCCATTTCTAATATTTGGGTCCTTTTTTGTGTTTCCTTTGCATTTGAGTTTAGAAATCAAGTGTTTTACTCTTGTTGTAAGTGAAACTATCACGCTTTAGCAGAATTTGACCCAGACTGCCATGTTGCACTCTTGCAAGCAGGTCCTTACTCATGCAGATGGACCTTTGGACACGAGTTTTGCCTGCTGGCCTTTCTTCCCCATTGTTCCATTAGATGTGCATCGCACAAGGAGAGCAGCCTATGTTCAGTGAGAATGCTGGTACATGAAAACGTGAATGAAGAAAGAGAGGAATCACACGGCCATGGCAATAATAATGATACAATATTTTGGTGCAGATGGTTAAATGAGAGCAGCTTTGCTGCTCTGGGTGCACTGCACCATTTTTGCCAGTAATCATTGAATCATCTGGGAAAAGCTCCTGAAACAAGCGCATTTTTGATGATTATGTTTTAATTTCGGGAAGGTTGGAGGGGGCTTGTGACCTTTTTTGTTGTCATTTTGTTTTTGCTTTTTCAAGAAAACATAAGCAAATATAAATAATATATAATTAAATTTGATGTCGTATTATCCTGTTGGTTCCTTCTGCTGTTAAAATCTGGAAGACTTTACATCACATGTGGTTAGTCTTTACATGAGCACCGTGTATAAACATTATGGGATGTACTTTGGACATAACAAGGGTAGTTTCTTCATACATTTAGAGAATTGGACACTTTATGCCAGAAAATCAGAGGACGGAGAATATGAAACCTTTTAAAAACTTTTCTAAATCTACATTGAAATGCACTGAATGGGACTTACAAAAGTTTTTGAATAGTGAATATTTCCTTTCCTCTACATAAGCCACCTGAGGTGAACAGAGTTTCACCTCTCAGATGAGGAGGATTACCAGATAAAAAATAGCTACCAATATGATGAACTAGCATGTTTTTCCTAGGGACAAGGGTAATAAGCTATTATATATATATTTTTCTGTTTATGCAGTCTACATGTGTTGGTCAAGAATAAGCAGTTCATTATTTCAAGTTATTTAAGGAAAAAAAGCAATAAAAGAGGGTGCCAGCCCTGAACCCCTTTAAACTCAGGATTTCTGCAAAATGTTGGATATTTGACCATGGTTTATGAAATTCAGTAAGCATTAGCTATAACCTTTAGAATCTTGTTTTGTTTTGCCTCCTGTAGATATAACTATGATGCACTCGATTAAGCTTTCTGTGCCTTTTGTACTGCCAAACTTTGTAAAATGCATTAACCTTTCCTGATATTCCTGTTTTTTTTTTTTTTTTCTTCCTTATGATAATGTATTGACTATCTAGATTTATGCAAAAGTTATCCCACTACTAGTCTTTATTGGGAACTAACGGAGTAGAGAACTCCCTATTAAGAAACAGAGCAAGTTAGGAGTGATACGTGCACACAGTAAAGGGGTGGCATGGAATGACAGGAACAGGGCAGCAGCTTTAAATTGAGAAAGGAAAATGATGTAATAATGATTAAACCACAAAACAGAACTCCAACACAGTGAATGAGCAATGAAAATAAGGTAATAAAAAGGAGTACTGAACTAGCTCATGAGACATGTTATTACAGTGAACATTATGCTAGCACTATTTATTTTGTTTAGCATTATGGCCAACTTCAAGGTTGCTATGACAAATGCGTGTGAGCGTTTAAAGGAAAGTGAACATTTTTTTTTAGCTAAGGCGGCATCCACCAGCTCTCTGCCTACTCAATTTCCTAAATTACGTGCCACATAAATTTAACTTTATTGGCACTAGAAAAATGTTAACATTAACCACTTACAGGTTAAAACAGTTTTGGAAATACTCAGTGTGTTCCTCTGCTTACATTCCATACAGTGAAATCCATACATTATCCAGTCATGCAGTTTTGCTTGAAATAATCACTTGAAATATATATCACAATAACAGTGCCCACATACGAAGTTCTACTAGCTAAAGAGCTTATCCAGAGATAAAATGAATATATACAGCTTCTACTGGATTTAAGGGGAATGAAAGTTGTTTTCATAACTAGCCTCTCAATGACTTTTTTTTTTTTTTCACAGATTGAAAGAGCCTTATTCATCTGTGACTACGTGCCACTAAAATTTATGCAGGCTTCTTACAGCAGAGGGAGTACAGGAGGAAAAGCACAACAGGGCTTCTCCATGCACTTTACCAAAACATTATCAATGTGGTTCATTCATTGAGCAATGACAGACCCAGAGGCTGGCTACCAGCTGGCATGGGTGCACTGGGCAAAACAAAGAAGAAAGCAAAATTGGGACAACTGCAGTGTGAAAGTGAGCTAAAACCAGAGCACAGCAAGACATTGCAGCCCTGCACACCGGAGGGGCATGTGCGCACAGCACTGCTTGCCAGGTGTCTGTGCACGGATCTAACTGAGAGGGACTGAAGGAGGAATTTGGGAGCCCTGGTGGCATGGGATGCAGGTGAGGGGTTCCAACTGGCCTGTCAGGACCTGTGTTTTCGGAGGGAGAGGGGGCAATGGAAGGCTGGATTAGGTCTGCAAGGTGTGAAGCTGTGTAGGTGGCACTCAGCAGTGTATGTACATAACTAAATGGTCACAGAGTGGGAGAACAGTGGAAGTCCTGAGACAAGAAGAAACGCTGGTGTAAAAACAGCATGAGATCAGGGAGCTGGTGTAAGCACCCCATCATGTCAAAGGGAATGGAGCCATTTCCTCTGCTGGGATCCCAAACTAAAGGTACTTAACCTGCTAACCAAAGAAACAGGTGATATCATTGTTGGAAACTTTGATATAAGCTTTCTCCTTTCTGAAACATTGTTTAGGAATTGCTCTTTTTTTTTTTTTTTTAATTTTTCTTCCCCCCCCCAGCCTATTCCTCTATTTCTAGAAGATGACTGGTAGAAAGCTCTGTCATAGTCTGTTCATCAGGGCACACGATAGAAGTTTCATTGTTGGGGTCCCTGATGAAATGCAATGCTGTCACTGCTGTTATGGCAGCAAAACTAACGAAAAACACCAGGAGGCCTCGAGTCACACCGCAGGAACCTGTAAGACCACAAGTGATATTGATCATGCTGCTCTGATGTTTGCTGTCAAAGATTCAGGCTCACAACAGACCCCCTGCGCTGGCCATGACTCTGCCAGTCGGAACCCCTTTCTGGCTTGTGTCTGATTACAGGAGAGGAGCAGCACCACCTGACTGTAGAGATTTTGCTTGAGACACCAAATTCTGTTTCAGCATCAACGCATACGCTGATATGTTGTCCATTCTTGGGGCATGTTCTAGTTCACTAAACTCTGCCCCACTGGAAAGAAACTTCTTGTGCCATGTCTCTGCAGAGCTCAGGAGAGCGGTTCTTTCATCCGCGCAAATATGCGAGCTGGAATTCCCCATGGGCTGCATCACAGATGTTCAAGTTCCACCAAGGCCTGGCAGCGTGCTCACCAAACGCTCTGACAGCCAAGGCTTTCATCTCGAGAGATGTTGTGATAGTATGTCAGCTGCTCTGTTTTTGCAGACATGAATCACTCATGATGTCAGCCTTTCCTAAATGACCTTGGCAACACAGTGGAACAGCTTCATTTCAATGTTCTTATGTCCAGTTACCACATACACTATTTTGAACTGGGCATGCTTGAAGATCTTTTCTGCAATATTATCATTAATTACACAAAGTGTGATTTTTCACACATACCATTTTTTCACAAGGGATGTAATCCCAGAGGAGATCCCTCACATAGCAGACTGTAGATTCACTGTTTACAAGCCTACATCACTCTGCTATCTTGCAAAGTATGGCTCTGTAACCAAAAGCCTGACAAAGAGGCCTACATTTGTTAAAGGCTCACTTGTGGATAAATGAGGGTAACTGATTACTGATTTAGTACTTGCCACTTGTGAACTGAAGAAGAAATCCATATGGTGTTCTGTCCAGGCCTACAAAAAAATCACTGTATGACCTGAAGATTGCCTGCCCCATGGAGGAAAAGGCTCCTTTATCATCCTCAGAAGATTTAAGGTAGATTATCAAGTGCAAGTGCTTAGGAAGAATGGAAAAAAAATGCAAACCAAGGGATCAAGGACTTGCAAAAAGCAGTTGCCAAGTGCAGAGAGCTTTGCATTCAAGATATAAATGAAGCGTAATCCCTGGGATTATGTTAAAGGTAACTTCCAGACCATGCCTCAGCAGATATACAGCAAATACAGATACCTGCACTGAAAAAAAAGTACACTATAAAGATCAGTCTGAAACTACTCCAGATGATCTAGAAATATAAAGCTCAACTGCACCTGTTTTCTAACTTTTTAAAAAATAGTAAAGGCCCTGTTACAACACAGATCTGCAAGCATTCCCACTCTACTTTACCACCTAAATGTAAATGTATATTTTAAAAGAAATGTAAAGCTAGAGTAACAGAAGGTGAATGGAGATAACTGCTGTGATGAAGGAGTTTCAGCCCAGACAGTGTTAGCACCAGGCTCGGCTCATTCGGGCAGTTCAGGAAGGCAAAACAGACAATGCCGTATGGTCAGGACTGTCCTGTCTTCCCACGGAAGGACGTTTCAGTCAGTTCAGAGGCATCAGGCTGAACCGACAAGGGCTGGGAGGAAAGCAAAGATGTGATGGGTCCAAAGGGAAGGAGCCTTCAGCAGGTACTTGAGCCCTTTCTGGAAAAACTGGTAGGTCAGTGGAGAGGAATGCTGCAGAGAGCAAAATCAAGAAGTGCTGGGTGGATGTGAGTAGTGATCATAAGCAAGTGGGTGAGCTGGAGCTGCCAGTTCAGAGCTGCCGGGAGGTGAGCTACCTATCCACAGACAGACGGATTCCTGACAAGGAAGTGACGCTGTTCAGGTACTTTGGAATTTTAGGTTAGATGTTAGAAGGAAATTCTCAGAGGGTGGGAGACCCTGGCACAGGCTGCCCAGAGAAGCTGTGGGTGCCCCATCCCTGGAGGTGCTCAAGGCCAAGTTGGATAGGCCCTGAGCAGCTTGATCCAGTGGGTGGCAGCCAGCCCATGGCAGGCAGGTTGGAACTGGGTGGGATTTAAGGTCCTTTCCAACCCAAGCCTTATCGTGATTCTATGAATTTTCTAAAAACAAAGAAGGGGGCAAAGTTTTTAGAATACTTAAGGATACTAAACCTTGTAAGAGATTCTAAACTTTGTAAGAGAGAAACATGACTAAGAAATGTGAACTGTCCCTTATATAGTTAACGTTATTCTAGAAATCATTTGAGACAAATGCCCATCTAAAGACAGGATGGATGTTTGTGTGCAGTAATATTACTTCCTTTTTTTTTTTTTTTTTTTTTTTTTTTTAAATAGGTGCATGGCCCCAGAGCCTCAGCCATTACTAGCTGCTGGCTCTGTATGAGCAGCACACCAGTGCCCTGTCTCATCCTACTGCTGCTTCACCCCGAGCATGTGTGTGCGCCTCCCAGGCTCACTCTGCCCACGTATTTTTGCCTGCCTTCCCTCAGGAAGCTTACCTCTGATTCCAGCCCGTTTTTAAAGAGGCTTTTAAACTAGATTGGTGATCTGGAAAAGATTTGTAAACTGAACTATCTTAAAGTTAGCTAGCAATTCTGGGAAAACATTTTTTGTGCCAAAAGATCATTTCAAGCAGCTGTTCAGTACTTATGCAAACACCTGTGCATATTTTTAAACTTACTAATTGGAATGGTTTTTCCCCTCACCTCAATGCTATGCTAATATCTATCACTTACATTGAAGCCTTGTTCATGAAATATGCTCATATTTTAATAATTATGTCGGTAGAAAATGTTAAGATATAGTAATGATGTGACTAAACCATCAGTTCTTCTATTGTACCTGAAATACTCAAGCAGTGACAGCAGGATTTGCTTCCAAATCAGTAACTAAATTTAGCTGGCACAAAGTCACCAATTTTTCCTGAGACTGCTGTCTTGCTTCTCCAAAACCTTCATTTCCTTGAAAAACAAGTCAGAGAATCACTGGTGTTGGAAGGGTCTCAGAGCAGGGTCAGTTAGAGCGGGCTGCTCAGGGACACGTCGAGCTGAATTTTTAACATCTCCACGGGTGGAGACTCCACCACCCCCTCCGGGCAACCAGCTCCAAAACTAAAGCTTTCGGGACACTACTGTCATAACCCTGCCTTTAGAAACACGTTTACATTACTAACATTGCTAACACAGAGATGTTTATGCAAGCCCGCCACAAGCTAAAATTATTCAGAAGTCTGAACACCACCACTTTAGAACAGGGTGCTAATTGAAATGTCTGGAGAGCAGTCAACCTCCAACATCAATCAATTAAATATTCATCTGTGCAAATCCCAGACAGGCTTTCACAAAAAGGGCCGTTCTGTACTATGACTTGGTGGATTTTAAAGACAGTGCCTATTCTGGCAGAGTCAGACCTGGACTGTAACAGACTGTACAGGTTTGTTCAGGTATACAGTGATGCTCAAAGACCCTGGGGAAGTCAGAAGGTGCATAGCTATAATCAGAAAACTTGAAATCACTACTGAATCCTGCGTCATTGTGATGACTCCACCAATTTCCAGGCTTCTAAGAACTCACAGAGACCACAAAGCCCAAGGTGGAAGGAAAGCCACTTCACCAGTCTCATGGTAAAAGTAGCCTTGAGAGAAAAAGGGCTCTCCAGTTCGTTAGCAGCATTTTTAAAGCACAGTTGTAACACTGACATGAAAAACAAGCACAAAGGATCCTGCACAGCAGATGACTCAGCAGCATTTCTGAAGGCCAGCAGTGACAACCCCCCCAAATGAATTTCCTCTACTGTATTGGTTTCAACATACTTTCAACAACTGTTAAAAATAATTAACTGTACTACTGATGTGGTTGTCAGGGCAAGGGAGCACACTAAGAGTTGTTTAGAGCTTCGTATCTTATTTTCCTCAGAAACAGTTGTCCAACCATCTGCTCTAGAGATCATCAGATCACTTTTCCTATAGACAGTTACCTGCAAATAAGCAAGAGACAAATGAAAATTTAGGCAAAACTGTAACAGACTCAGAAACCTACTCTTTGGGTTGGTCAGCCTGTGGCTGGATACCCATGTGAATGAGAAACTTATAAGCATCACCATATTAAAAATAGATGCAATATTTCATGCTCTTTCAGGCCTTGTAATACAATTTTTGAATAATATTTATAATGGTGACTCAGAAATCAGCAACGAGTAATGGCAAAAACATGAGAAAGACCAAGTTACTGTACTACTTCCCTCACAGGTGATATAAAGTAACAACAAAAAGCACCTAAGCACATTGGTAGCTCCACTAGCGCAGGCGTGCGAAGGCAGTCTGCTGTAGCTAAGGGACAGCGATAGCTGCCGACAGCAGTAATTCGTTTTCATGGCCCCCTTGTACTTTAGAAATACTGAATTTAGTCTCAGATCCTCAGTATGAAAGAAATAGCTCACAACTCCTGTTTGCATGGGATACAAAATGGCAAGTTAACTACGTAGATATTAGGAAATCTTTAATGCATGTAAACTGGCTTGTCTCCTACAAACGCAGCAGTAGGAGACAGCTCATCTGGGAATGGTTTGGCAGGCTGCAATATTAGAATAGCCTCATCAGCCCATAATTCAAGGCCAGTTTTGCATGCTGTAGAAAATTAATTGATCTTAACAGACTTACAGCTAATTGTAGCACTTGGAGAAACAGACTTGACAGAGAATTACCCTTTTAAACATAGATCCAGTATTGATCTTCCAAATATTTATTGTTAATCCTACTAAATACAGGTCTAATGTCAAAACAAACAAACAAACAAAAAAAAACCCACAGTATTTTCCAGGGTTAGCAAACTCATTAACATCTGCTTGTTTTCCTTCATGAAATCAGAACTCTTTCCTAGAAAGGTTGCCTAACACCATGACAAGCCACCAGGCTGTATCTGTCTTTATAGAAGGTCTCCATTTTCAGAGAGCAGGTCCTATGGCAACCACTTTTATCTGGGATTTGTTCCACCATCTATCAGATAGGCCTGGGTAGGAACTAAAAAGATCCATCCTTGCCACACTGTATTCATCTCCACCCACGCTCCCATCAGATATTGAGCTTGTGGGTCATCTTACTTTACCCTGTTACATACTTCTCAACATTCGGAACGCAGGGGAGTATTTTCTTTGCAGTTTAAAAAAAACTGTAAGTCCCAAATGTGAAATAATTGTTCCTGCGCATTACCTCAAACTGACATAAATAACTACCTTGCTAAAAATGCATCGGATATAGCTTGGTGGGTACCAAGAAGTGTTTGGTCTGCCAAACCCCTACTTAGCTGAAATCACAATTCATCTGAGGGTCTTACTCTGTCAGTGGAACTCATCATTTTGGACTTTATGAAATATTCCCAGTGTTCTCAAATCAAGTATGGATACTATACAGCTTCTTGAAAAACTGGCTTACCTCTTTCTTTTCCTCCCACATAAAACCAAGCATTCCTCGTCATTCCCATTGTGCAGTGCCCAAAGCATGATTTAGCCAGATCCCATTGGGTGTGCATGCACATACCCTCTAACCTCAAGTTTAAGGTATGATATGAAATGCAGGATTATTATTCAGTCTCATCCATTAGTTCAGTTCAGTTCCAAACTATTAAATTTCATGGCACAGCTCAGCATTCCCACATGATGGATGTGTTGACATTAACGCTACAGACTGAAATCTTCTCATTCTGGTATGAGCATGTAGCGATCCATGCCAGAAAGCCAAAAGGTTCAAAAAACAGTGGCACACAAATACTACAAGATACTAACTGGATTAACTGGGATACTTTTATGAACTCTTCTTAGAAACCGGTAGCTATGTTTGTGTTCAATCAGTTTTGGATTTAAGGTCAATCTGACAGAGATCCAGCAAGTGGGTTTTCAGTTCTTAAAAAAAACACATTTAACGCTGAGTCATTTTCCTATACATGGTCCTCACATAGTCCTGTGATATTCCCTATGAACTCCCCCCTCGCTTGTGCCTTAATTTGTTTGCCTCTGGTAGGACTACATTTTCCAATCACCCATTAAGAGCTCAAGTACCAACAGTTAACTGTCCACCATGATTACATTCAGCAATCAAAGTTCTTCTCAGTAGAAACTGATCAGATGAACAGTGAGAATTAGTTTATCGGTTTTAACCAGAAAGAAAACACAAAAACTAGAGACAAGTGAAATTCAGCTTTGAGTAATCCATCCTAAATCCTGACCACCAATCTGAAGATTACTCTCAGATTTCTACATCTTCAGCTCCATTTTTCTTCATGAACAGACTGGTTGTCCTTTTTCTGGCATACACCTAGATTTTTTATTTTTAACTTGCACAAAGCTTAAAATTATATTTAAGCATGCGCATATCTGCGGTGGGGTTGGGTGGAAGCTTGGATTGACAGGATTTACATGATATAAAGGAATCTTGACCTGCATAGTACAAAAGAACAAGCACTGCTGTAGATACAAAGCAAGGACATGTTTGTTTAAAACATGATAGCAGCTCTCCAAAACAGATCTTACAGTGAGCTGAGGGACCTTGAAGGCCAATCTTAAAAACAATTACCCGAGTGCCATTTTATTTAATCAATGAGCAGAATACTGTGGCAAAATGTTACCTGTATTTACATCTTTTTCTCTTCTTGACCTGCAACATTTGACTTCATAGGCACTGTTCTGAGTAATCCCCACACAGAATGAAAAAACATCAGCTGTTTCATTTCAAGATAGATTTAATCAGGTAATTACAGGAAAAAAAACATTTAAACAACTTTTATGGTGTTATCTGCTATGTCAACTTACAAGGATATGATGTAACAAGCCAGTTACAAATTTAAAGGCATATTTACATTATATACTCAAAGTAACAAGCTATATTCATTTACATAAAAGGAAACACCTATGGGATGAGTTAACTGAATTACACATCATTTAGTAGAAAGAAATAGCAGTTGAGGTTTAATGGAAACAACATACACATGAGGCACTTCAAGGTCATTAGGGTGAAAGCAAATAGCACAAGCAAAGAAGAATTCTGCACAGATTAGACTAGAGCTTCAAAGATGAAGGCTTCTTCTTCACCAAATGCTTGATTTCTTGAACTAACCATGAATTTTCCAATTAAGAAGGAGAAGCTTTCAGGAAAACAAACAAAAATAATCAAATCCACTCCCCTGCTCCTCAAGCCCATCCCTCCTTGTATTTATCAGTGCACCAAAGGAAATGAAAGTTTTATCCACCCAGCTGCTGGACTAACAGTACCATAAAGCATCTTTTTAAAATTGTTATTTCATTGCCAGCTATCACCTTGATCTTCATGTTATTCAGATGAATGTATCGCTGTACTGGCTGCATACTGTGTCACAGGCTCTGAAAAAAGATTTAAAGTCTAATTTGAACCTGTGTATTATTTACATGGAACATTATCCTCCAGGTACACATGAATGAACTGTTCTGAAGAGAACACACCTGAAATGGGAAAGTTATACCCCAGCATGCAAAATGAAGACATTCTCCAAAATACCTTTGTTTACCTAGAGGCAATGGGTGAAGCCTGCTTGGAACATCCATTACATAAGCTCTGGATAGGCATCTGAGCTTTGTGCCATCCCTTGCTGCTATTTACCAAGCAGTTACCATAGTAATTGTAGATTTTCAGAATATTGCTTTATCTTGCAGCACAGCGGTTACAAGGGGTACACCTACAGCTGTGTGCATGTGGCAGTGCACACGCACACCTGTGCATATTCAAGCTCGATTCACATCACAAACCAAGACAGATTTCTTCTGCATGAATATCACCATGTCTTCACTCCGGATATTGGAAAGAACTCCCAGAGAAAGTAAAATCTCTTAAATCTAGTGACACAATCCAAAAATTTGTTTCATTCCTGATTTTTATGCTGTTATGTAATAGATTTGAAATAATTATGACAGCCAAACAAGATGTATGATTAAAGCATTTTTATTTTCTATTAACACTAATAGTAATATTTAAGAGGCACGATGAGATAAGAAACACCTGTAAGATGCCAGAGCACTATTTTGTAAATTCATCGTTACAACTTATTTTTGTAACCTAAGTGCTGCACCCACAGCACGTTAAATTACGATGTAATCAGGGCTCGTGCCTGGATGAAGCCCGAATGTCTTCCCCCAGCAGATGGTGCCCAAGCGCCGCTGTCACACAGGTTCCCCCACTTCCGTTCAATGGGAAAGGTTTAATTTTCACGGTAAGTGAGGGACTTAGCATGTACTGACGGTTTCCCCAGGCTTGGGTCTCCTCTCCAAGCGGCACAAAGCTCTGCTGCTACATGCCTAGCAAGCTCCAGTTCTGATGTCCAGGGAGAGGGTGGGGGGCAGGGCTGGCAACGGAATTTCTCTTTTCCCAAATGCTTAAGAAAGTAGCTCAGAAGAGAATAAATTTTACTTGCTGTCAAAAACAAAAGATGCACAGATTTAAGAGCCAGTTGTGGAATGGGTTTGCTCTGTGTCTACCTTTTGTTACTCTTCTCATAACCGCATGAGTGAGTAAGATCCCTAACAAAAAAAAAAAAAAGTGTGCATCCTGCTAAAACCAACCCTTATGTAACTGTACTTTTGCACTTCCCTTCACTCATCTCAAAATGGGCACGCAGGCTGAAGGTTCCATCTCAAGAAGGAAAAGTGAACATATGAAATTTCATTAATTTTTTTTTAGATGGAACAAGTCTTTAAAGAGGAAAGCAAAAGATGAAATCATTTTAGCAGCAAAGTGGTTAAATGCAAGATGAAAATATTAATGCACATACTCAATAAAAATATTAAAGCATAAATGTTTCATATAAAATACAGTACAGGACCAGGAGTTTCACTGCATTGTATAGTGCTCAGAGGAAATTGTTAAATGCATTTCTTTCTGAAGTATATACAGAATAGATTCTACAGTATTTACCTAGACAGCCAGCAAGTTCTTTTCTCAGGTTGTTTATACCTCTCTTCACCTTCAGTTAGGAACCTAGCACTTACAAATATTAAGTTTATCTCATTCACAAGACAGGCATTACTATTTTACTGTTTTTTTTTTTTTTTTTTTTTTTTTTTATTTTTT
>VXAV01000069.1:95224-105707 GCA_013399715.1 Alectura lathami
AAGTTAACAGTCTATTTGTTCCAGGCAACCAAGTTTAGCTGAGAATGTGTGATGCATGAAAATCAACCGGAGCAGCAGCTTTCCAACATATGAACAGTAAAAACCAAGTCTGCTGCTAGTGTCGTATTCCCGGCCTTGATTCATCCAATCGACTCACAATACAAAACTAGAATCTCTTTCATAACTTCTACAGTTATCAATATGTTTCTTCTTTTCAATGTGAAATAATATTTTGAGATGAGCTATGTACACAACGTGGTCAATTCAAGCTCTAATATAAATATAAATGTTTTCTTTTAAAAAGTATTTTACAGACAGATAATATTATATACATTTGCTTTTAATTCTGGGCTACAAAAGGGAATTAAGGGCACTGATACATGCAGAAAGTAAAACTACACAAAATATACCGAAATATGCATAGGGAAATGTCAAAATCAGTTAGTTTTGTTTAACAAGGGTACTCCGAGGACAGTCTGCCCCACTCCAGCTGCGACAGCAAATAGGCACTTTCCCTGCTCAGTGACTATTTTTTAGTGTTTTATGCATCTTTAACGTTAGAGAAGTAAATGTTTCTCATGTCATGATAGAGCAAAGCACGTTTTAAAAAATCCTCTAAGGGTTAATTGGTTAATTCCCACCTGAAAATTGAACAAGTGGTGAATATAAAGCTATAACAAACCACCATGCACAACATCACGTGCGCATACATATACACACACACTCTTCCCCCTCCCCACCCTCCCTCCAAACTCACTCAGGTGAGTTCCCTCCAGTGTGGCCTGGGCTGGCATTTATTCCTCAAGCTTCTCTCTCAAGTCTTCTGTTGTCTTTCATTTGTTCAAAACCCAGTAGAGGTTTGTTCTTGCGCATTCAAATAAGAAAAAGCTGCAGTTCAAAATAATGAAAACAATTTTGCTTTTGTTATTAATCTTTTGTTTTAATCATAGTACTTGATAAACAGCTGAACAGGATCCTAGTTTAACAGAAAGATAAACAAGAACACTGATGACAACTCGTTACAACTGCCTTAATGTACCTTTTGCTTAATGAACATCTGTATATGTAATGAAGTATTTTTGGAGGACACCCCAAAAGAAAATAACTTGCTGGTTGAGCAACAGAAACAACTTCCTTTTTGCTATTATGCTGAAATCAAAGTCATTTATATATAAAAATAAATGTTATGTTCTAACAAGAACATTTTAGACAATTACATCTGTGCTTAACAAAAAATATTGGTCACTCAAGACTAGAATAATTAATATTTTAAAGGTTTTAGGTTATCAGAACGTATGGATACAACTCAACACAAACTGTAGCTGAAGGGAAACAGGACTGAAAGTATCAATTTGTCCATCTGGAATAAAAATGCAACTAAATTAACTAATTAAATATTTAAAATACTACCATGGAATGTGACAGTAGATATGGTCCATACCTACTGTATCAGAGGGAAGGGAAGTTTAACATGTAATAATTCGTACCTTACACATTTAGTTAAATATAAACATTTGTTATTTATACATAAAGTCGCTTCCAAAAAAACTATTAATAAGTGATTTAGTTGCACTTAAAATCAGCTTCATTTCTCATTTGCCAAGTATTAACTTTTCTTAATCTTAAATCAACTGTCACTAGTGCACTTTTAGTTAAAATTTCCCCTCAGATAAGTTTTAATCCTTTTAAAAGAGCCCCCTCACCTAAACCATGAACGTACAAAGTGGCAAAAGTTAATCCCTTTTAGTATAATCATAGTTTATATACTCATTTTATAGCCAATAATAAGAACAGGCTTTCCTTTGCAAAATCTCCTTCACGACTTGCAGCAAACGCCACGCACTTAAAGGAAATAGCTGGCGTGACTAGCGCTTGTAAAATGCCAAGGTCTGGCAAGTCTTGTTGCTCCTTCCACATCGAGCATCTCTCACATGAGAGAAGACTCCCTTCGGCTCGCCAAAAAGCTTCCACAAATCCAAGTTAGATGCTTCCTGGAAACAAAGATTTTCAGCTCTGTTTGGCACCACTGATTCATCCTGCAGCTTTATGCCTCCCTCCGCAGCACCCACACACCTCCCCGCAGTGATGGCACGCTCTCAAGGGGAGGTAGCAGCACATGCACGGAGCAATGAACGACAGTGCTACCAGCGCTAACCAGCGCAGGCAGAACTTGTCGTCGCTAGTGTCACATGAGCAAGGATCAGAGAAGTCTCCTTCCGAGTCTGACATGCAGTGATACAGCATGCTCTCTGCGCAAAGCATGCAACTAACTTGGTAGATACATCTTTTAATAGGATCCGGAGCATCTTGACATTTTCCTCTGCCATTATCTTCATGATTAAACCTTTCCTGGCAGTATATACAGCGGGAACGCTCACCATCCTCTTTTCTTCTTTTTGAGTTTTTAAATTTTGATAAGGAAGGCTGAGTTTTAAATACCACAGAACTCTTTGAGTCTTTGAGGGAATTCAACTTAGTTCCATCCCCACACGGGTATAAATAGTCAGATTTTTTACTGTCTGATTTAGAAAATGATATATTTGAGTCTGTCTCATCCCTCTCCAGGTCGTTCTTCCACATGTCAGGATGCCTGTAGTCTGCATAACGACGTATCAAAATATCACGAGGGTTTATTCTAACGATTTCATCTTCATCCTGAAAGCTAACATGTCTGATCGACTTCAGAGGGACCTGAAATGGCAAAGCAAGATTCATTTACTGCAGTGAAGTCTCGCATTTATGGCCACCTACAATGTAAAAATTAGAGTGCAGGATTTTTTTTCCTTGCTGCACGATGAGACATTTTTCACTTTACTTTCTTACCAATACAATTTACAGACTTCCACATGATATTAGCACCATGAAGTTGCATATTCCCTCCTGACATTTTAGTATCTCATAAGAGCTCTGGACATGTTGATATCCTCATAAAACCTGACACTGTTCTTTGAGTTAGGCTCAAAATTTGGATTTAACATCTTATGGTAGCAATTAATTCCACAAATCAATGATGTCTTGTGACTTCGCTGGCATCATGTGTCTGTGACAACCTTTAGGATCAGCTCTCCAACGCCTTCATGTTGAGTTGCTCATGTTATCTAGGAGAAGCTTTCCATAGCCTTTACTCCTGCTCTGAGTTTTCAAACTCCCTCCGCTTTTGCTACAATAGTATTGAATATCCACAGCTCAAGATTCTAGATTTTGCCATGTGAAGAACAATATGCTGCAAAGTTCAGCAGTACGCTCATACAAGTTTCTTGTGCGCATTAACAGCAGCTTCTAAATGCACCTCTCTCTTGGCTCACATACAGTAGTTCACTGAAGTCCGTTAGTTTAGTACACCAGCAGACAAATGCAGAAGTACTTTGTGAATTAACGGAACTGACCATACATCAGGAGTTTTTACCTTACTGGGCAAGTAAAAAGGAACACACTGAACACAAAGCAAACAGCAAAGAGATACAGTTCTCATTAGTTCTTGTTTATTCTGTCTAAGAATGAAAGGGCAGTGGGGTACCAACAAGTTTTTGAAGGGGGCAGATTTGAAACATTGGAGCTGAAATACTGCAGAACCTAGATACAAGTGTAAGACAGCAGACTGCCACTGAATGTTACTGACATCAGAAGTAACTTAAGAAAATGTGCAAATAATGACAGAATAAAAATTTAGCACATGTATGGAAGGAGCTTCCGAAAACAGCAGACAGCCCAGCAAAAAAGCAAGTCTCAGTATGTCCCAGTATGCCTTACAGACAAGCAATTATTTTCCTACACTGTAGGGCTATTTTAATCAGAGCCAGAATATAACCAAGCCTCAAGTCTAATTCCACCTTTTCTCCTGTCAAGTGTACAGTCTGCAGAACATCTCACAGAAAAGACTGAACATCACTCCCTAACCTATTGGCCTTAAAAATTCTCCCAGAATCAGGAAGTACTTGGGAACACATCTCCCATGTCCCTATCATTGCTTTAGTATATGCCTTGTTAGTACTGATCAAATTAATGAGAATAGCATGTCCTTGATCTGTTGCAATGTGAAACAAAGCATGTCTGAAGACAATGCCGTAAGGTAACACTTTGCAGGTGTCCATGCGCCTACTACAATGAAGTCTGCATGTCCCAGTTTTGGGGTAGAAGGCACAAGAGGAGGGAATAGCTTCTTTAAATGTTCTTACATAATCAAAAGTTGGCATATCCTTAGCCTGCTCTAGCCATCCCTTCTGTGCTTGGTAGTCCTTGCGAGATGTATACATTACAGAACTGTAGTCAGAGCTGCTTTGACCTGTGAGCTTCACCTGCAGTATGCTAACAAGAACAATTTCTGTCTTGGCCCCAGGCCACTTAGTTGGACTTCCACGAGGTGCAGAAAGGCTGACATCCCTGCTCTTCCATACTTCCCTAGGCTCTGATGACAGCAGTTAGGCCAACCCTTTACTTGTAAGAGCAGACCGCTCCCAAATTCCACTGAATTCAAAAGAGAGAAGCTGCATATTGTTTTAGCATCAGTAACTAGCTATGGATAATTGTCCTTTCTGAACAGTTAGCATGGATTTGAGGGGAAAAAAAAAGTATGAAACATACGCAACTGCAACAACAAGCACAAAAGATCCTTTACTTTACTGTTCAGAGTACTAAGCATGCATTTAAGACACTAAAACTCCTTGTTTAAAAGGAAAAAACCCAAAACCTCAGACCAAAAATTCCACTCTCAACCTCTCATCTCCTAATAGCTAGTAGCTGTCAAAGATCACTACAAATAACCAACAACCGTAAAAATCTGACCTCCCCTCTGTTTAAAATTTGTTTGAGCGTAACACAACACAGACATAGAACTTTTTTTTTTTTTTCCCCTCTCTCCAAGTCCCCAGCCAAACACCTACTAAACACTTAAGGTCTGACATGCTACCACTGTATGCATATAACTGATACTAAGAAATCATTAAGAAAGCAAGTGACAAATGCTGAAAAAACAAGCGAACAGGAGAAAAAAAATGTTGGAAAAGCTTTATTTATAAAATGCGCATATTGTGTGTTTAATGGGACCTATATATGAAAACAAGAGGTACATAAAACTTACGAACTATATACAGCCGAGACTTCATTAGGCATAAATACCAGCTAAATTCAATGAAAATAATGCACCTAGTCTTCTAGATGTTCACATTTGTAGCTCAGTACAGGTGCAAAGCGTGTAACAGCTGAAGCAGGAAGTGAGAAATAGTATTACAGCAAACAAACTCCAGAGAATCTTATTATGAACATAATTAGCCAACTGAAAATTAGGCAGAAAATCATGGCTGAACCTCCTAGCACTACACCTCACTTGAAGGGTTTCACCTGTAAACAACGCACGGACACTTGCTCTGTACTGCAGCCTTCACTGACTCCCTTCAAACAAACGGATGCACCTGACTGTTCTAGTTGAAACTCTGCAATATGAGGACAACAGCAGCTGCATATAACATTGCAAAGCACTAAGTTTAGGTTAAGCACACAACATACGGTGAGGAGCTGAAGGATTTCGTGGTTTTTTTTTTTTTTTTTAAATAACATTCTGGCAGTATTACAGGAAAGGATTTCAACTGTCATTTATCGCTTCTTTAGTTTCAGCACATAGTTTTTGAGCTATTTGACTTACAAGCACAGTAAGTGTTTAAACTTACTTATACGTAATTGAAACAATTGTTATTTACCTCAAAATCTGCTGCGCTACACAGCCACACGCATGGAGCTCAGCAGAGAGTTCATTGTGTGCATGTACAGAATGTGAGATTTTGTTGGCTTGCCTATGTTCTAACAAGTACACAACAGGGCTATGCAAAAAGCATGGTATGTTAGATGCAGGTGGTGCTACAATGAGAAAAATATTTTGAAGAATATTTATCTACTTAAATTGCCATGGAATCACTAACAATTTCAGTGAACAAGAAGTGAATTCCTGCATTCTCATTTCAAATAAATTTGTAACTTTGATCAGACAGGACCTACCCAATATATCACTAGCCAATTCTATATACATGCTCTTGGAACATAATGCAGTTTAAGCTAGTGCACTTTTCTTTACAGCTCAGTGAAGACTATCAGCACATAAATCACTAGATACTGTAGCTGGTAAGTGTTAGCGGTGTTAACCTCATCACCCACCTCTATTCTTGTTCTAAACAATTCTTTAGTCCTCTTTGCAAGTAGATGGAAGATGGAGGAACATGCATCTCTTGACAAACAGCAAAAATATGAAGTGACTTATACAAAGGGTAATTGGCACAGATCAACAATAAAAATTCATAGCTTCAAGCTCTTCAGATAACATTGTTGGTTTCTTTTGCATAGTAAGGTAGTTAGAAAGCAGCTGATACAAGATTTTAATACAACCCTAGCTTTCTTTGCAAGAACAACCTAGGGTATTAAAAACCTTTTTTTTTCCCCACAAGGTGCAGAAATATTTTCTGATGATGTGTTCACAACTACGTGAACTTCCATTCTGCTTTGACTTCTGGTATTAAGCTTCTTCTAAAAAGCTTCCCATCTGTTTGTTTCCAGGCATAAGACCCTGAAATTACTTCTTATCTATCTCATTAATAAGTCTACCTCTATGCTCTACCAAAAAAGTCAGTTCTCTGAGGCTTATACAAAAACAAAAATGTATACTGTTAAAGGAAAAGGTGTAACATTGCCTTTCCAATCTAACATCTTATCAACATGACCTCCTTTCAAAAATGTCAGTACATCAGCCATCCTCACATTAGTGGTCTTTCCTCTTTTAAGAATGTCTGCTAGCAGTTTAGTACCTTTCATGCATAACAAATACACAGCTTTCCTTTCTGTACCAAAATAGAATATTTTAGTTTAATAGGCAGATAGAACAAAGTTTCACTACAAATATTTAGCAGAAATGCTCCACCATACAATGCATCCTAAACAACTGTTTTCAAAATGCTTTTAAATATTTCTAATTAAAACTGTACTAGCATACAACTGAGATGGAGTCTGAGGCCAGTTTACATTTTCTAAACAAGCTTAAATAGCTCTTAAAAGCTGCAAAGCCTGTAATACAGAAATATGACTTGAAAGAAAGACTTATGCTGTCTGCTGCACTATAGGTAAATACCTTCACAAAGCTTTGCTTTTACCGTAATAATGCTGTAATATTTCAACTGAAAAACTTATAATGATCATTTCAAGAAGTCCAGAGTACAATACAAACAGGGACTAAGAATGAAAGTGCTTTCCTGTCCGAAGCTGCATCCTGTGCCAGCAATACAGCAAGCAAAGTAAGAACTGCTTTTGTTGGTGGTCTTACCTGGTTAGGCTGGCTAGGAAAACAGGCTCTCCTGGTGTTGAAATCCTCAAGTGCTGAAGGCCTTACATTTGAAGTGTTGTAGGGTTCACTGGTTACTACAGTTTCATGTTGGAAAAGGTGATCTTTCATTAATGAACCTGATGTGTTTTCTTGAGTACTCTAGAATACAGAGGAACACTCTTGAAATGATTTTGCATTTACACAAAAACTGCACCAAAACTACCAAGTTCATACATAAAAGCATTAAAATTCTCCAGAATTTGTTAGAGACATCTATAAACATAAGCATTTTTAAATACATGTTTTAAGCACATACAAAGACAAGTGTTTTCTTAACAATGAGTCAGCCTTGGAAACGAGGAGTTCATTCTTTGCAGAGCATACACAACACAGGAGTCAGAGATACTGGCCTTTAGCTTGGTTGCCAAATCAGATGTGAGGAACTTCAAGGTAGGAGGAGTTAGCTTAGGCCCCAGACTATGCTTTCCCCAGCTACCCACAAGGCTGCCAGTGTTTACAAATATAGAATTGGAGGAAAACAAAATCTGACACTAATAAGGCAAAAACTAGTCAGACCTTTTAATAAATTAAGAAGCAAGACTGCTTAACAGATCAGCTGGAAAGGAAGAGAAAGTCAGTGTTAGCATATACTGGCTCAATTAAAATATCTAATTACAGCAAGTGTTTATTTAACAACTAATGGCTGTCTTTTTGAAATTAAGGTTACATCAGGCAATCTGATACAAAATTGAGACCATGTGGCAGCATATAATGAGATATCTACAGGACATATGCCACTCAGAATGAGGAAGAGGAAGTATGTTTGGATGGAACATTGGCTTGTAAGACGATCCAATTTTCTGAAAAGGAGAACAAACACTTCTCATTCTTTAAGCTGACTGGGATATACTTAAGATACAGTGGAGCATATTGACATAAATCCCATTAGGCTGCCAAAAAAATGTACTGTACAATGTTTTGTTTGTATTGAAAGACGCTGTAAAAGTTAACTGACTGTCATCATCCGATAGCTCTGCAAAAATTCTGGCCTCATCCAGCTTCCAGAAACGACAACGCTTCAGTTTTATTAGAAAGATAAATTATAAGGATTTTTATGTATCAAGAAAGCATGAATGGTGCAAATGATAAAAAAATACTGCAGAAAACTACTGAGGCAGAGGCAAATCTGAAATTTTGGCAGGTTAAGTGCTAACACTGAATTGTTAGCTTTCATTTGGAGAGATACGGATTTGATGGGTGGACTGTTCGCTGGATAAAGAACTGGCTGGAGGGTTGCAGCCAAAGGGTTGCAGTCAATGGCTGTATGTCCAGGTGGAGGCCGGCCATGAGTGGTGTCCCCCAGGGGTCCGTCTTGGGACCGGTGCTCTTCAACATCTTTATTGATGACTTGGACTGTGGGATCGAGTGCACCCTCAGCAAGTTTGCTGATGACACCAAGCTGAGTGGTGCAGTTGATACCCCTGAAGGAAGGGATGCCATCCAGAGGGACCTGCACAGGCTGGAAAAGTGGGCCCACGAGAACCTGATGAGGTTCAACAAGGCCAAGGGCAAGGTGCTGCACTTGGGTCGGGGCAATCCCAGGTGTGTGTACAGACTGGGAGAAGAACTCCTTGAGAGCAGCCCTGTGGAGAAGGACTTGGGCGTTGTGATCGACGAAAAGCTAGCCATGAGCCGGCAGTGCGCTCCTGCAGCCAGGAAGGCCAATGGCATCCTGGGCTGCATCAAGAGAGGGGTGGCCAGCAGGGAGAGGGAGGTGATCGTCCCCCTCTACTCTGCCCTTGGAAGGCCTCACCTGGAGTACTGTGTCCAGGCCTGGGGCCCCCAGTACAGAGGGGATGTGGAGCTGTTGGAGCGGGTCCAGAGGAGGGCCACCAAAATGATCAGAGGGCTGGAGCACCTCTCCTGTGAGGAAAGGTTGAGGGAGTTGGGACTGTTCAGCTTGGAAAAGAGAAGGCTCCGGGGAGACCTCATTGCGGCCTTCCAATACTTCAAAGGAGCTTACAGGCAGGAGGGGGACCGACTTTTTACACGGGTGGATAATGGTAGGACAAGGGGGAATGGGCTAAAACTGAAAGAGGGGAGGTTTGGGTTGGACATCAGGAAGAAATTCTTCCCTGAGAGAGTGGTGAGGCGCTGGCACAGGCTGCCCAGAGAAGCTGTGGCTGCCCCATCCCTGGCTGTGTTCAAGGCCAGGCTGGATGGGTTCCTGGGCAGTTTGATCTAGTGAGCTAGTGGCTGGCAGCCCTGTCCACGGCAGGGGGGTTGGAACTAGATGATCTTTGAGGTCCCTTCCAACCCAAGCCATTCTATGATTCTATGATTTGTCAAAATACTTAAGGAACTTACTCTGGCATTACATTAGCACCTAAGGCAGGAAAAAGCCTCATGCATCAAATTGTAATACATCTGGACTAGGTCGAAGCAGCTGCTCTGCTGCCAATGTTTATAAGAAGAAAACCATCACTAAGAATTTATAAGTGTTCAGAAGGAGTCCGAGTGGAAAAACATTAAAATTGAGCAGTTAGTTAATTATCAGCTTTAATTAATACCAGTGAACACATAGGCCGTGAAAGGAAAGACAGTAGTTCAATGAGGTTAAAGTTCAACTGAAAAGTGCTGAAGACAGGCAAAGCTCCAAAAAGATGCATGGTTAGAAGCCTGTGAGCATCACAACACTACTAAGCAATCAGCCCTGTATTTTCTGACCAAATACTACTGGGAATGGAGTACAAAATGAGGCTAAAGTGACTGGCAAGTGTTAAGATTTCAAAGATGTATGCTTATTTCAAGAGGAAAAAAGCATCAAATATTAGTGCAATATCAAACATCTTGCCAGCAGGATGTACTCCTGAAGGTACATTGCCCAACGACATAAAAAGCCTCAAGAAGACTAGTTCAAACCACAGGAGAGCTACATTCAGAATGAAGAAATGCCTGCAACTACTTTTGGTTTGAGCGATGTCATAAATGTTTACAAGCAGAAACAATTTAAGCTAGGAACATAGTTAATAGCTAGAAGCCATTTTACAGAAACTACATTAAAAAGCACTACCTAAACTTAAAACTAGCTGAGTCCCCATAGCTATTATCAATTTGAGTGGTCTAGGGAGAAGGATGAAGGATGGGAGGTGCAAAAATTGCACCTCTTTCCTTCCCGGGGGG
>VXAV01000069.1:123416-147076 GCA_013399715.1 Alectura lathami
TTTTTTTTTCCAAAGCTGGAAAGCAGCTCTGCTGAAAAGGACCTGGGAGTCCAGGCAGACACGACGCAAGCCAGCAATGTGCCCCCGTCACAAAAGATGGGTGGCCATGTCCTGGAGGAGCACTGCCAGCAGGCTGAGGGAGCCCGCCCTGCCCCGCTGCTCGGCCCTGGCAAGGCCTCACCAGGCCTGCTGGGCCCCACGCCAGGCCTCCCAGTGCAAGAGAGGCATGGACCTTCTGGAAGGAATCCGGTGAAGGGCTCAATAAATAAAGAAAGAAAACAGAGAAACACAAATAACTGCAGGTGACTGAGCACTGACAGGCTGCCCAGAGAGGCTGGAGTCTCCTCCTTGTAGACCTCCAAGAGCTGCTTGAGCAGAGGTTGGACCAGATGGACACAGAGATCCCTTCCACCCTCTACCATTCCATGAATCTTTTGTTTATTTAATACAGAATTCCAAAGCAGAACAATTTCAATAAAATACAGGTTCAAAAATTTAACTAATATGATTTAATGAGAACTCATGTTACCTTGAAGTAAGACTTGTCACTGCACACAACTACAAGTTAAAAACATCTGACAAGGCTAAGATAAAAAAAAAAAAAGGCTTTTTTAATTCTGAAAAATCTTGATACATTTTGCCATGAAAATGCACAATCTTTGATGGCACGCAGGTACCAGCTCCGGGCTGATCTCATTGTGAGCTTGTCATGGATCAAGGCTCCTTACCTTTGACTGGCACTTTACACACATACTTTAACCCCTCCAACTTCTGGTGCAATACACTTGTGTGTTTATAGCCTCACCCAAAGAGCATACATGAACCTCACTTGGCTTTTTATGGTTCTTATTATCCAAAAAGCTCAGCAGATGGTTTTACAATTCCCAGCTACAGAAGTGTTCATGAGTATGTGCATGCCTGGAATACCAAGAAGTAACACCAAACCACCGAGCTAAAGTGTATTTGACTTGCAGATAACATCTGTTGAGTACTGACTCAATTTGGAAAAAAATAAGTAATTTGGCCAGTGTCACTTGAACATATTAGTAACTTGCTGATGATATAAAGCCCTTTGTTACTAAAGGTTTAGAGAATGATTGCCACCAGCATGAAACACTAATGACTTATCTACAACAGAAGGAGATGCAAATACAATACTAGTAGAGAATGAAACAAGACATAATTTACATCCAGAAAATAAATGACAGCAAAAATCCTATTATTTTGTATGTAAAAGAAACTGCTGTGTATGTATTTCTTTTTTTGCCATAACTGTGTATGAGGCTTTGCCTGACCTAACTGTTACTTTTCTCCTCTGAAAATTCTACCAGCAAATCAGAATATACACCAAGCTGTTGTGCTGATAGAAGGCAATGCTTTGCAGATTTTCTCCTTTAAAATGAGAGTTAAAAAGGTATGCTACAAGGACAGAAGTACAGCAACCACATCTAGCTGCAATGCCTAGGAAATTTGTTTTTGTGAAGATTTTAGAAAGAAAAGACATGGATTTTCAGAAGGAACTATAGACAAAGTTGATACATTTAGGACATTCCTGCTTGAGCAAAAACATACCTACAGAAACCTGAACTACCAAGCAAACTAGCCTGAACCCAATGTGGCAGAAAGAAAAGGCTACTTAGGAAACTGTCACCTAAGAAGAGAATAACTGCTATCCTGAAAGAGCCACAACACAACAATGACAAAAACACACAACCACATGATTATTTAGCAGAAAGGTCCTATAACTGAAAAAAAAAAAAAAACGAAGGTGTTCAACAGTGCATCTACAAGTCAAAATGGAAAATGAGACAAACGAAAGTGTCCAAATGGTGAAACTGTCAAAACTGTATGTTGTTGTTATTACATGTTCCACTGGACATAATAGGAAAAAAAATAAAATTAAAACTAGCAGCACTAGAATCACAAATCTTAGGTTTTCTGTATTCAAACAGGAATGTGACAGTGTGAAATAACTGAGGCTGCAAAGGAGAACAGCTATTGCTGCAAGACCTTTTACAACACATATGAGAACATGAACTGAGAGGCTATTAAAAAGCTGAAAACCATGAAAACTACCACATAGAAATTCAACATTTCTGTGAATAATGGTAGGTAGTTTTTATAATTATGTATGTCATCCATGAGGATTGGTTGTATGAAGTAGTCATTAAGCAGATTGAAGGAGATTACAACACAGATTTGGGTTCTACCTCTTTCAAAGAAACTGCCTTCTGTAGAACAAATAAGTTACAGTAATGGTCTGGCTTTTGTAACACTGCATGATCAAGGCAGATTACTTAGAAGATTACATTTGGTATCAAATATATGACCAAATAAATAAATAAAAACAACTTCCCCAAACTTAAGAAGAACCAAAGTAACATTCAAAGATGGGTCAACATGTTTTGGACGCATTAAGCAGAACTAAGAGAAGCAGTGGATATAGTTAGTAGTTCCTCTTGGAGGAGTCAGAGAGATGAGAGGGACTTCCACAGCTGTCTGCTCAACAAAAGAGGAGTGTTGGTACCAGGGACTCCTGGACCAAATTCCACTCAATTTTAGGCAGATGGGATAACAGATTTTAAGTGGCTAGATCCTGCTAGTCATATGCTTCCCCAAGCCTAACTGACTTCCTCTAGAAAAGCCTAAATTCACCTTCTTTTTACAAACTGATAGCCATGAACTCCAGAAATCATCCACTCTCTTCATCCCAGTCCTGCTTCTCCTCTGTCTATACATTCTCATAACTTCTTCCTGCTCCTTTTTCACATATTTCTGAAGATCCAGAGGAATCTTCTTACTCCATTTATAGCAAAGAACTGCCAATGACTTCAGATTTCCATGGAATCACTACTTGTTTCTTATCACATACCAGCTGAGCTTTTGGGTACTGAATCATGGATTAATTGCAACTTGCTTTCCATAGAAACATGTAGCTTGAGGTGAAAAAGCTTCCCTCCGCCAAACCAAAAAAAAATCCCACCAAACAAATGAACCAAATTAGTTATTTCCAGCTAAATTTCCATTTCTTCCCATCCTTGCAAAAGCAGAGGACCATCTAAAGAAATGATGGAAGAAGCTCCAGTCCTTCAGAAAACTTAGGGCAAGTTTGTACCCTGATGCAGATTCCACAGAAAGTAAGACAGCTTGATGCTTTTAGTAAGTGTCATCAGACTACATCCATCCAGTGTAGGTGGTGGTTTTTTTTTTTGTTTGCTTGTTTGTTCAAATAAAGCTTATAGATTCAGTTGTGCCTTTTATTTTCCCTTGGAATAGCAAAGCTTCCTACAGTTCTTCAACTAATAGTTATCTCTGAACAACTCAGGATTCTCTCTTCCCTCAGGATCATTTTCCTCTACTATTACATCCAAACTTCACTAAAATATACAAGTACAATTAGATCATGCTTGTAGTCAAAGCTACTAGCCATCCAGCAATCAAGCTTAAGGAGGCAGAACCCTGGGGTCCCAGTTAACAGGAGATGTGAATGCATTAATCAACAAGTCACTTTGTAATCATATTCTTGACCAGTAAAATAAGATGAAGGTAACTAATACACTAAAATAAGGCCATAGGAAGATTTCTCATGAACAGTTTCAGCTATCCTAAGAAGGTACGACAGTCTGTACTGCATTTATGTTATTTCCACATAAGCACCTATATACTTTTTATGTTTCTTGCATTTAACAAGAGTGCTCCACAAATGTCCAAACTGTTCCTGCTATACTTTCACTAACACACTACAAAACATCATGTTACATTTTATGTTCATTTTATCTGAATTTATTTCAGCTTATCCTGGAGAAGGCACTCTGTATGACAGTGTCCATCTGCAATAAACTAAATTCAATAAAGTCCTGAGTGCACAATGGTATTGGGTATATATAAAGTTTAGTTGGCAAGCTGCTACATTTATCTTTTGGCAAAATATTTAGGGAAGAAAAAAGCACCAGTCCCACTCCATTTACTCACCTCAAGCAACACTTCATAGCAGGTAGGCAACCACAAAATTTAAATTTAAATCTTGTGGCATAAAAACACATTTGTAAAAGGCCTACATTATTCCTAACGTACATTTCTACTCAGCTTGCACAGAAAAGGACCAAAGCCTAAAACCAAATAAAGCATATCCACACACAAAAAAAAATAAAAATCTTTGTTCTAGTGTCTTGCTGAGCATTGACATTGCCAATCAATGTCGAATATGAAAAAGATTTTTAATCCTATATGAATGAAAATTGTAGCTGACATTGTTAAATCAAAAGCGTGTCTCAACATTTACATTGAGATTTGCCCATAGGAAAATGATCCTGGAACATAAGCTACATTGCAAAAAATCCCTGATGCTAAATTGCCTTTTTTTTTTTTTTTAAATAGAACGTGACAAAGGAAAAAACAGCCTTCTAGAAGTATGTTTCAAAGAAACACAAGTGGACAAATCAAAATCTCCATGCTAATAAAAACTACAATCCAAACTGCAAAATGTTTAACAAACAGCACCAAAATCAGAGTAAATAAGAAGATCTGAAACAGCTTTAAGGGTGGTAACTTGAGAACTTACAGCTCTATTTTAAGAGGTTCTGTTCAGAGACTGAAAGGAAGCTACCACTCCCTTGCTGTGCAGCACCATGCTCTGTGGTTTGAATCAGTCTTTTTGCAGTTTTTACAAACCTTGTATCTTCGGGAGAGAGGAAATAAACTGAGACAGACAAGTGAAAGACAAATGCAAAGGCTTCTGTTACAATAACCCATCAAAGGAGAGGAAACTAGATTAACAAGATTACACAAAATGTTTTTAACAACGTGCCCTTCATATCTGCAGTACTTCAGAATGAACATTGTGACTTACTTAGCCAATATGTAACTGTATGATCTGTTAATTCAAGATGTAACTGCATGACATGTCTGATAATCTCCATAATAATTTGTATCCTAGCAAGCAGTCTCAAGCACAGAAGTGATTCAATAGTCCTAAGGTCAAAGAACATTGGAATGTTAATAGATCTTAAAAAAAAAAAATCTAACTAATCCTCGTGTCACTACATTCCCTACTCCAACTGCTGCTAAGGTGACAGCGTCCATGAGTTTCTACAAAAAGCAGTATGCAGTGAACACACGGGTCATGCCCGAACACAACATGCAGCAAAATAACACTGAAAGGCCTCTCCATTTGAAATGAACACTGTTGAAGTTGTATTATTTGTTGCTGTTCTAGAAGTTTAAAAGTTTGTAACCAATTGCCCAGAAAAAGAACATAAACTATACATGCATTTTCACCTGAAAATATTTAACATATCAAAATAAGACCACATTCACACTTCATAAGTAGTAGCTAGTCATAAGCACTCTTATCGTAATCACTGAATCTCTCAAAGTCTGCTCAGCAACTGAAAAGGGGTCTGTGAGCTAGATTTTCCTTGTTTTGGCAACAACAAAGCCCTAAACAAAAGGTTACAACACTGAGATCATGAGATGATTTATGTGGTGATAACATCTTGCTGCTTCCTCTTTGGACTTCTCAAAACCATTAATGCCATTAGAAGTTATGGGCCTGGGGTGGGACTTCACCCTAAGGAGGAAGTTGTGAAAAGGGAGCTGGAGATAGATAGTTAAGGGAAACTGCACAAAATATATGGTCAGAGTAGCACGGAGACAACTGCAACACAGCACAAAACTGTTTTAGACAGCAGAACCCAAGCAAGGACTAGAGGAAAATGTCCTCTTGCTCCAGCTGATTTAAGAGAAAAAATGTCAGAACAATTACATTTTTTTTGTGCAGCTCTGACATCTGTGTTGCACAGTCTTATTGGACAATACAGACTGCAGTCCACACTGAAAATGTTTCAAGTACAGCTATTTGCCATTTTTGTTACACAAAATACAGTATAATGAATGTAAAACATGATGAAGTGTAAAACTGAAAAATTTTACTAAGTCAATGTAGTGAGATATAGATTGCCATTCCAGAGAGACAGACTGCTAACAGTGAATCCTGACTGAATATCTGAAGAAATACAAATGGAAAATTAAAGACCCCTGCTTAGAGAGATGGAAGAAGAAAATATGTATTCAATAAATGTAACGAGAAAACCGGCAGAATGGGCAAACATGGAGATGGTGAACCTCAAACTCAAGAAACACGAATCCAGACTTGGCCCACCATCAATTTCATTCATTCCCATGTTTCTGGTATTGACTTCTGCTCTTCTAGCAAGAGGAGGACTTTGCTACTCATACCTCAAGCACAGGGTCTAACAGGAGAAACGTATGGAATACAAATAATTTTCCCTTATTAAACTGAGCACTTCTATCTGCAATGAGATTGCCTGCATAATCCCAATAAACCAGGAGAAGTTATTAACTGCTTTACTAGCTAAAGAAAAACAATCAGCATTTTACTAAGCATCCTGAAAAAAAAAATGAAGTCAGAAGACCAATAACACATTACAAGTAGCTTCTTTAGTTTTAGTGATGCTAACAAATAATCTGATCTTTTAGCCAAGATGTTCACGATCTAGGAATTTAAACCTAAAGGACTGGCTGTATATTGGAAGTTCATCTGACTGAATTCTCTAGACTTTGTTCACAATCCAATACTAGGAACGCACTCACCTCATCTGAGCTTTTCGTGCTCGATATTTAACTGTTTTTGAGGGGGTCTGCTTCTTGAATTTGGTTGCAAAAACATCAGAAGGTTACTGTGTTTGAAGGGATGAAAGGATATTCCCTAGTCATACGAGTCCTAGACAGAATTCGTTTATTTGTAATTTTCATCCCTTCTAACCTAAAGACTGGTTTATTGTTATTTTTAAGCTTACTGACTGAAAGAAAAATCAAGAGCGAAATACTGGTATGTGTTTAAGGGTTCAAGATCCATTACTCCACATTTTAACTACTCATGATTAAAGCAGCTCTTTCTTGTCTTCATCCATACATTGACTGGGAAGTGTTGTGTGACTGGTACTCACTGCAACCATCTATTTAAGGCATCTTCACATCAGACTTTGGAAAAAGAAAAAATAAAGTAAAAAAACAAACCAGTATTGGCTATTTCACATGAAAAGCTGATGTTTAAAGAAAAACAGCTGACACAGTTGTTTCTTTAGGAAGTGCATAAAAGAAAAGATTGCCTAAGAGTTATTTAAGGGGAAGAAAGGGGAGCTAAAAATGCCAGAACTCAAAAATGAAGTAATAGATGTTTCAGAAGTCAGTTACATGAAGAGATCAGGGTTGGGGGGAGGAAATACTGCTTATGTAAATTCTTTCCTGCCAAGTAAATTAAAAAACAAACAAACAAAATAACAAACAGAATCCTCTTTTCCTAAACAGGAAGCACAGACAAGAGGAAACACTGGATGCCCTTCTTCAGTGCATTAAGTGCAAACACGAAGATATGTGGGCGAAGCATGATCACAAAGCATGTTCTTCTTCAGCATGCAACTCTTACATAATGGCTTTCCATAATACGCAGATATATTTAGGTGTATAAAATTTGTAGGAAAGTCTAAACCAGTAAAAAATGGTTTAAGTTGGTTCCAATATAAATTGGTTCCAGAAAAAGTTAAAAAACAAGAAAAAAAAAATTGAAATTTTAAGTTTCTAACTGCATATGAATTAAATCCTTTCCCGCACCCGTAAGCTGTCCTATTGCAATGTAGGGCTGCACCATGCTAATCACACAGGTGAGAAGCTGCTAGGGATCACGATGGAATGGAAAGAAAGGTTACGATGCATTCGTACAGCCAGTCAACAGAGAGATGAGAGTGACAGCTGCCAGACTTGCTATTTCTCCCACAGCCATGCTCCACAGCCTCATTTCAGGGGTCTGAACACTGCTGAGGGAATGCAAAGCGCCCTGTAGCTCTGCACCACCTGCTGCCAGCAGGCCGAAGCTCCTTCCTGCCCGCACCAACGCTGCTGTCACCACCAGCACCTTAAGGCACAGCGACCTGGCACCGCTGCCAGCAGCGCTCTGCTTTCCTCCTGCCTGACCTCCTGCAGCCAGGCAACGATCAACGCCAGGAAGGTGACGTGACCCAAAAGTAAGTCAGAAGAAAGGTTAACTTCAGTCCTGAATGCTCAACCAACCTTAATCAGCAGATGGCTGATTTTTGGTCTCAAGGCCGTCTCATAGTGGCCTAAGGAGATTCTGAGGACAGAAGATACACTGCACAAGTTCCAGAGCAGCCTGACCACGTGCTCCAGAGCTTGCTTCACCTTCAGCCACTGCTGCCAAGCTTGCCCCTGATCCATACAGGTCAGGGAGGGACAGGGCAGTTATGTTACAGCCCAGTCAGAGCTTGGCTGCATCTCTGCATTACAGCTGTACTATGAGATTAAGCCACAGCTAGCAATAGGAGTATTTAAGATTTAAGTCACAAATTTTGGCACATGTGATCTCTTCCTGCAGTATCAGCATAAGTCTTAAATTTTCCTTTTTTCTGGCTTCATACATGTGGAATGATGAGCACCAAATGTGTAAGTTATGAACAGTTTTCTTCTTCCCAGAAACTTCTATTTTCTGTGTGATTCTTACTGCTAGAAGTTTTGGCCCTCATATTTAGTAAAGCCCAGTTTACATGCTAACAAAATAAACTGAGTTTCCTTTATGTAAGGACTGAATACACAAAGGGAAAGCCCTCTTGATTCCAAACGATGCAAGGGGATTAACTTTGCTAGCACAGAAAATGGATGTTCTGAACACTGCAAGAAGTTTAACCCACCATGTGGTGAAAACCGAGAGGTGAAGAAACCAAAATGTTCAAGAAATACAACTGAAAATACATCACAGTATGAAGATCAATCATAAGCACATCTAACATGCATCTAGCTTTCAATTTTGATATCATTAATGCATCTAAAATGAAATATTTTCAACGAGGTGATAACAGAAATAAGCACTGCCTTGCTAGAGATTAAAACTTACATACCCTTCATACTTTTACAGTAAAGTAACACTAGAGATTGTATCTTTACTGTACAAATTCTGAAATCTGAATTCAAGCTGTAATAAGAATTAACACAAGTTAAGAATACTCAGTCTGGGTCTTTTTTTTGTTTGTTTGTTTTTGTTTGTTATAGCAACCTGGATTATGAAGAAAGTTTAATATCTAACAAATAAATGAGCTAGTGCATCACTTCAAGCAACTTGCATCTTCACTGATGCTTTTTAAAATCACCAATATTAAAGGAAGTATCACCCCCAAAAAGTTTTAAAATAGAAAAGTAGCCTTTAAGAAGCAGCTGGAAAAACTGATTTGACAACTAAGCCTTTTTTTTTTTTGCTAGAAAACATTTGTTCATTTTAAGGAATAACATTTATATATATATAAAATAACTATACCAGTAATAACAACTTGAAATAGAGATTCTTTACATTTTGAGTTTAGTGAATGTACTGGCACAAGATATCCTCTGAACTGCAGAGCTGTTGGCATCATGCACCACTGCTGCTTGTTACCACTTCCTTAGTTTGTGCTCCTGCATTATTATGCCAGGCACATAAGGGAGAGGAAATACACATCTCCCCTCTTCAAAAGGAGAAGAAAAAAATGCATGAAAATCCTTCAAGTTTTGCAGTTATTCATCCTTTAATAAGGATCATTGTTTACAGAAGGTTATTCAGTATTTGTTGAGAATGCAGGGAAATACAAGCCCCACGATTTTCAAGCTTTAAACACTGGGTTCCAGCACACTGGCACTCAGAAGAAAGACACCTTCCAGATCACACTCCTGCAAGCATTCTGACACAGACATGCGATGCATCTCCATGAGGCAAATGAAAGGGCGATACTCCACCGAACAGTTACACGGCAGCAGTGCAGCATGCCATGCAGAGCACAAACACCACATGAACTCTCATTTTGAGAGCTCCTAACTAAATGTAAGGCTTTACTTGCAGGAGTTGTCTAAACAGTCATATACATGGCGTTCTACTGGTGATTCAGCATTTGTAGGTTTGCAGCAAAAAATATTTCATTTTGTGGGATAATGGGAAGACAACTAAACCTGCTCACCTAAATCCAGCCTGAATGAATCTCTGCCCCTTTTTCTTCCTTCAGTTTTGGGGCACAACTCTGCTACTTCCTTTGTGTTTGCTCAGACCATTATGCAATGGTGAAGCAAGCTGGTTGTGCAACATAAGCAGAAAATCCAACAACCCAGAAAGACTGCTTTGACAGATCAGTGCCCCAAATCACCTGTGGCCATGCCCTTCAGATCTAAGGGGAAGGCAGTGTTGGTGAGTGCACACAGAAGTAACTACACCTTTCACAGGTGGTTCAAAATGGTGAAGACTAAAGTTTCATCATTAGAAATGCAGATTTATAGGATTATTCCAAGACTTATATAAGTTATTTCTTTTTGTGTGTTTATACATAAATTCATCTTTAATCCAGAGAAAAGTCTGAGTCAATCTTTATTCCATATATTTTAATTCTAAATGGTGCCCCTACCCCCCCTTTTTTTTTTATTACTTTATTTCTGATTTAAATCATCAGTCTGAAACTGATGACCAATAGAATAGCAGCGTGACCAACATAAAAAAAAAATCTGTTCCTTCTATACAGTATTGCAAAGCTAGACAAAATTACCCCTTTGCTTTAAAAGGTCCAGAAACACACAAACAAAAAAACAACAACAGTAACAAAAATTCTTAGCACTTCCCATCTCTTAGCATCTGACATTTTTCAGTCGCTAGGGATGTACAATACACATACTTCCACACATCTCATTCAGTCAACACACTGCTAGTGTTTCCCAGATAGAGCCATTAGCGCCGACATTCAGTTGTACATAAAAAAGTTAAAAACAATAGAATCAAGCTGTAATTAACTTCACACAACTAGGGGCTGAGAGCAGTCTCACTCCAGAATATGAAGTAACTACCTTTACCATTCTGATTTGAGATCAGTCCTACAAGCCTGTTCCTGCATTTACTCTTGATTCTCACACTCCAGCCTCTCGAGCAGCAGTTACATGGTTAAGAACTGATGCTATTAGAATAAACTTCTGGTGGGAAGTGCTAAGAATTCACCCCGCTGCCTACCAATCTATCCAGAAATCTGTTCTCACTCCTACTTCCTCCTGTCTGTTCCTCTCTGAAGCAGCAGTAGGGGGGCAGGGAGTTTGCCTTTCCTCTACTGGATCACAGTTGTGTACATGAACTATACCAGACCATATGGCAATCTCTTTCAATTTGTACGAGGCAAAACAAGCTCCCCACCAGCCCAACCCAACAAGATTCACATAAGAGAGCCTACAGATACCTGTGTGCACAGTTCTGCATCCACACAGACCAGTTACTAAACTCTGTCAATTTACTAAGGTAAAGTTTTGCTTCCAGAATACTCCAGGATAGCACAGCACTCTCCATACCCACAGACACATCCTCACTGCCACCTGCATTTCTCTCAGTTGTACACAGAGCTAGCTCGCTGCCTGCATGCAACTCAGAGCGGCTGGAGAAAACCTGAGGACTAGGATGCATAATCCAGCACACAGGAAGGCTTCTACATAAGGAAAATGACTGTATTAAATGAAAACCAGCGCCTGTTTAATGAGCAACATATGCAGGACAATCCTGCTTACAGGAGAGTAAAGCTGAAGAGAAAGGTTAAAAGCTGCAAGGAATCCTCCACAGCCACTTGAAGGCTGACGGACTGAGGCAGGCTAACAGAAACACTCTCAGCATGGATTTTCCCTATGTAAGGGGAAAACATTCAAGTTTTATTGAACACCGAACTGCAAAAACCCAATAGGGAAACAACCCTCAGTCACAGAACCACAGAAGAAATCCCATTGCCTGCACTCAACAAGAATGGGAAAGCATCTGACAAGGGCACAACTTTTGGATGCAGAAAGTTGTGCTTAGCTCCTACATCAAATTATGGTTATGGGATCAAACATGCTGGAATGGCATCTTCATTTCCTTTTCTTAAGGGTTAGAACATATTGTTATGGGCACCTGATTTTCAATTTTACAAAATAATCATTTAAGTTCACAGCAGTTTTCAGTCCAGCAACCCAGATTTTGTGTAAGATAGTACAAAACTTTGGCTGTGCTTCCTTGTCAAGTTTTAGCAAACATTGTATACATGACCTTGCAGGAAGCTGACTTGCTGGAAATAGCTCCCTCAGCCAGAACTGCTTGATTTTTACTTTTTAATGCAGAGTTTATATACTTAATGATTGTACTAGTTGAAATTATATTTATACAGCACAACAGTATGATTTTCTTACTTTGACTTCACTGTTCACTACCATGTTCCAAAGATCTTCCCTATCGTAGTTACCTTATTGAGAACAAGAGGGAACTTTATCCCAGAGAGAAGTGGGCAAACTAAAAGCAGCTTAAGGCAATGCCTGCTACCCGCCCTAAAGAAACACAAAAAACTGACACAGACAACTGCCAACAAGCTGGGTACATACCCAGGATCTGCCTACACTAAAACAAAACTACCACAAAAACTGAAACTTGACTACAGTTTGCCATTGCACCATTTCATCTTTACATTGTACCTGATGTGGAGACAGACAAGGGCCTTCCGTGGTAAGGCTGAATACTATTTTGCCTTTAATTCACAGGTGTTTGTACACCTGTAAACTGCAATCACAGATCTGTGACAGCTGTAATAATTCCATTCACTCTGCATGTAAGATTAAATATTTACCTCTCTGGAAATTAAGGAATTTGAACATTTCTCTCTGTACACAGTTGGTAAAAAAAGGACAAAGAATCAGGTGGCTAAGAGATTTTAACAAAATTCAGCCCTAAACTAAGAGGAAACCTAATGACAACGAATCATTTATTGAAACATTGCTCTAGCCATGACTGAAAGCTGCTACTTCCAGAATAATGAAGAAAAATAATTTTCTTGTTCTTGTTAAGCAATGATGACTAGAAGGCACCTTTATTTTCTTGATTCTGCTCTTTGACGTAATTTCAAATTATGAAGATTAAACATCCAAAAACCTTAGGGGTTCAAATGTTAGTGTGAAAAAGCTTCACGGTGATAACTCTCCCTCACTTAAGCCATACATTGAACACTGGCAAGTGGATGTCACAGACCCCGCCAGTTTATTACACTGTCAACATTCATCAGACAGCTGTTAAAAAAAACAACAACACAACACTTTGCAAGAAATTTTGAAACCGATGTTTACCAGCAAGGAGTTAAAATATTAAAGTACTCTAAAACCTGAAATTACAATGTTAAAGATGCGCAAGTCCAACAGGGTGATACAGATTTCAGAAAGCTCATCAGACCTCTCTAGAAACAAGTTTCCTTAACTCACGCCACAATAATTTAAGGTTCAGTTAGTGTCAAGAACCATTATTTCTTAAGGGCTTTTCTCAGACAGTTTATATGTCAAATAGATTTAACCCCAGAGATGTAACATGATCTTATAATAGTTATGACTAAATTACAAGTTTTAAAGTAGACAGCCATCAAAGTAAGGAGAACAGGCAATTGCAGATTCAGGAAATGTACATTCCCCCATAGTCAGCTAATGGCAACTTTAATAGGATGTGATGGATTTTTCTCCACCAGGAGAAAATACTGCCTGCATTTCTGTTTCAACAGCCCACACCAGCTGACTAATGGAGTTATATTTTTGTCTCATATGAAGACGGTTACTCGCCCATCCTCTAGCAGTTGCAGAATGAAACATTAACAGCAGCTGTAGGGTGAACAGAAAAGCTGCTCTATTTGGTAGCCAAGATCCAAAGCACAGGCCTTTCCTCCAACAGTGGAGCTCATTTTCTGTCACAGGGTGATGAAAAGACACAGCTCAGAACAAGGCCACTTTTAGGGCTTGAAGTAGCTAACTGAAGACACTTTTACCGAGTAATACATCTTCATGGGGAAGCACAGGATTCACAGAAATTTAAAACAGGGTTCTTGGACAGTTAAGGGCTCTTGAAATCTTCAACTGTTGGAAAGAAATACTTGTTTTAATAAAAATATTTTGATTCACAACTCTTATCAAACGGTATTAAATGTAAAAACTCCTTACCTTGGTATAATAAGCCTAATGGCAATAGACCAGTCCCAAAGAAACATTTCTGCCATGCTAGTGAACAATCAGCATATGTCTGAACTAGAAACATCTTTTTATGCAAGTATTTGGGCTTCAGTCCTGCAAAAATTTAAATATATCAGTCTGGGTAGACCTACAGATCTCCGTGGAAGTCTACAGAGTTTATCACACGCACAAAAGCTAACATACATTTATAAGCTTTGCAGGATAATTGCTTTTGGCAGGATATAACTAACATCGCTATAGCATGCTTTAGAATCATGGTCTCCTGCCTTCAGAAGCAGGAGTTCTGGTGAAGCCTGTCACTCGTCATATACAGAATGGCAGCTGCATAGCCCACAGAGACATTTAAACTTCTCTTCACATTTTCTTTAAAATCTCAGAATAGCGTATGGGCATTCTTTTAAAGTAGCAAGAACGCTAACAAATAAAGCCTGTAAAAATTGCCTAGAAATGCTTTCTTACTAGTGCCATGGATACCGCTAGCGGGACTGGAAGCAGTTCCTAGACAAACTATCTATAGCTTCCAAGCAACACATCAATTAGGCGGTGGGGTTTACTACGTATTTTTCCAGAACCTAATGCACTGGCTGACAGGGCAATAACTCAATACGAAAAGCAGTCGTAATAAAGGACTCTAATGTTCACTGTACTATACTTTGATGAAAAAAACTTAAAAATCTGCTACAAGAAGAGCTTTAAAATAACAACACAGGCATCTGAGATAATTTTAGAAACCTAGTGCCAGCAGTTTGCCTAACTGACTGTTAAATGCACACCTAAAGCTAGGCCTCAGACTTTTAGGAACTAGACTTTTGCTAGTGATACATTCTCAAGGCTTTACAGCTGAGAAAGCACTGTGTGCAGCAACAACAGCAGTGGGATTTTTTACTTCTGAGAAGCTGCCTACAAGGAGTTCGACAATCCTAACAGCAATCAGGGAAAAAATGTGACTTACAACACTTGGCAGCGATCACAACCCCATATGATTTCACATTCACTGTTCGTACTGCCCCGGCCCAAACAAAAAGTTAGGAACTCCTCGCATTCCATCAATTTCTATTAAACACATTCTGTTTCCTGTATTAAAATGACAGACAGGCCTATAGGTGAATGGAACACACTGAGAAATATTACAATATTTAACTTTCAAAAACACTCTCTCTGCGCCTCAGACAGTGGTATGTATCTGGTGTAAAGTTGCGCCACAGATGGCAGGTTAGGCCTGACCGCAAGCACATGTGGTCTGAAACACAAGTGCCCTTCTGGTAGCTGTGGTGGGAACCAGCCAGCTCCAAGCACTCCTGAGACAGCCTGACCGCACTGGGTGTCGGCAGAAGGGACGCAGAGGTCCTCTGCCTGCCTCATGAAGCTCTCTCTCCTCAAGGCAGAAGCCCAAGAGAACCAGTGCTCCCAGTTCCCCTCCTCCTCCTGCTAATCCATTACTCCACATCAGAATGCGGGCTGTTGACACTAACACGAACATAAGGAACAGTTCAGTTAGGTTGGGAAGCGCATTGAAAAGTGTGTCCCTTGAACCTGGGGCAGCTACTGGAGACATTATTGCATTTTATCTCCTCACCTTATTCACACGGTTCTTGTGAAACAAACTGTTTCAAGAAAATAAATACCCATGCAGTGCAGGATGCACTGAAGTTTTAATATCCAGATGGGTTACTTCTGTCAAGTTCTAACACACAAACATGAACAGCACACTAAGTGTACCCAGAGATTAAAACAGAATAATCTGTCATTGCAATTTCAGTTTACTTCAACTTCAAATGCCTGAGAACACAAAACAGTCTGAGAGAACACATGGACAATCCAAAGCTGAGTTGCTACTGAAGTGAAAGGTAGCACCACCAGCCAACCACAAGGTAATTTGTTATCCACCAAAGAATCAAGGAACAAATAATTTATTTCTGCTCAAACATCCTGAACAGCAATAGATGCATATGGAATTTAACCAGATATAGCACAGTGGAAAAGTCATTAGAAGGAAAGCAACAAGGATTTTTGCCAGATCCTTTATTTAATTCTTGCATTTTTTATGAAAAGCATTAACAACTCAAAGTAATAAAATATAGTATAAATCATTATTAATTTATGTTTTTTGAACACTTTGGGCAATCATTCCATCTCTGATGGGCTTCGATATCTCAGTTGCTTGAACATTTTCGAAGGCAGATTTCCAGTGTCATTTCTAGGCAATGCTAAACCCTGAAAGGAGAAATTTCAGCTGACCCTTCTGCAGCTTTAAGGTAGTTCATCTGTCTCGTCACAAAAACTTCCCAAAAATGTTTCAAATCACAGATATGCTTTGCCATTAAAAATCAAACAAGTGAGCAGTTAAGTTCAGTGGATTTCAAATAAACCTACTCCCACTCTCCCTCATTAACTGATCTCAACTGTAAATTTGCTTTAGATACTTTAAGAGGTGGCTATTACCTGCATAGAGGCAAAGTTATTTTGTGTGTCAAAATGACAGCACCAGTGCTATTTATTTAGTCAAACTGGATTTGTCAGCGTCGGTGAAACATGGGTTATCAATGGAATTGTTTTTATCTCTATTTTAAACACCTTGTGTACTTATGTAACTTTAGCTTATTCTGGTGCATTTCACTGGTTGACAGGAAGGATCTTAAAAACAAAGCAAAAAACCCCACAACCCAACACTGAATAGCTAAATATTTCAAATTATGCATATAGTCTATCAAAAAACATTATAACAAAACCACCCATAGCACACATCTGTCATGGAACTACAAAACTTCATACTATCTGGAGAAGGCATTCTGAAGTTCAGATTAACACCTCAAAAAATGCAAAAACAATCAAAAAACTGCAACCAAAAAATAAGCAAAAAGAAAAAAAAGCAACCCAACACAACATAATTATGAAGATTTGTTTGTGAAATAGCCCTTTTCTGTGTAGTTTTATGGAGAGGCATCAAGATGAATGATCAGAAGTTTTATCATTGGGAAAAAAAAAACCCTATAAAAATGATCCACATAGGTAATATATAATCCTACCTACTTCCACTGTTGGGTATTAGAACAGTTTCTGATTGCATTCTCTATGGAAGTCAAAGGCATACAAGTACTTCCTGGATATTTAAACCTTGCGAAGAATCAATCTGAGCTTCTTGAGATAATACTCTGAAATAATGCACCAAGAAAAGGTTGAAGTGAACTTCCTACTTTTTGACAAGTACTGTTATTGCCTTGGGATATATTCCAAGGAAGCAATCTGACAAAACTATTTACTGAACTGTAAGGAGAACTCATTGCAGAGGAAAGCAAAAAAGTCTTGTGAAGAACACTGCTTTCCAGTATAAAGACAATAAAATTTGCATCCTACTAAGAATATGATACATATGATATGATATGATATATGATACTGATTTTCTTGGTCAATGATAAAAGACTGAACCACATCTTTCAATTTAACTGTTAAAACTGCACTTATTTGGAATAAAATATACCTTTTGATTATATAGGAAAATAAGGAAATACACAAAAAAAACAAACCAACAACCCACCTCTATCACCAAACACACCCTAGGTCATAGATTTTCATGCTAAAATTGGAAAATGACCATTATGCTTTCTCCACTGTAAAAAGCTTTAGCTGCAATTGAGACAAGAGGGAAAAAAAAATAAGTAGAGAACAAAAGTGAAGGCATGTATAAACACCTGTCCACTAAAATGCTCAGATACTGAAGACACTGCTTTTCAGGCTTTGGTGTCCAAGATACCATATGCACTTCAAATGGTAAAAGTAAAAGTAACAAATTCTAGAAGTTACCAGCAGCTGAAGAACAGGACTGATTTAAGCTGCAGCGACTTACACCATTATTGCAATCCTCATTCAAATTAGCAAACAAGAAAATTCTAATCTTCCTTGCCACACATACTACTTAGGTTCCTAATAAAAGGCTAACTAGCACTGGCTGGTAACTGTTTGGTAACAAAGCTGGTAATCTGAATATATTAATCTGCCCCAGGATGTAACCTTGCAGTGAATTTTTTAATAATGTTTACTGAAGACACATTGCCTCCCACCATTTTTTTGTGCTGTTATATAGAATATTTATGTTCTTAATTTTTACCATAGGCTGGAAAATAGTGACCAGCAGTGTTTCTCAACTTTGAATTAACTAAAAGAAAACTAACACTTGCTAAGGAGACAATCACTGCGAAACTTGGTTTAACACTCAGACTGAGGTTTTACGTGTTCTATCTGGTGATTTCTACATTCCAGCAAATAAGATAATAACAACTGTAATGATTTAGAGTAATCTTACATCTTTACAAGTTATTTAAATATTTCATTAGAATGTTAGCTCCCACCCCCAAATGTGCCTGTACAAACTGGGAAGCAACCTCTGAGAAGCTGGCCAAAATCACTCTGGTCCTTAAGAAGTGACAATTACATGTCAAAGGAAGGAACAGAAGTTAAACAAGATCTCTCTTCCAACTTCTCTGCTGAAACAATCGCTTCCTGAAGCACACGGCAGAGATGTGGATCATTGTGCCTATGTGGGATGGTACGTCGATCAAAGCCCATTGTTCACACACCTAGGCTGGGAGGAAAACGAGGACCAAATATTACTTAAAGCTTTCACTTCCCGTTTTAATCTTCAATCGTGAAGATCAAGCTCATGTAGCACAGATATGCCAAAAGATAGAAAGGCCAATCCTGTACCTTCCAGAAAATTGTTCAGGCCTAAAAACCAGCTGGAACAGTAACAGAATCAGTAAGTTTCTTTCTAGCTATTCCAGAAGTTGAATCTACAGATTATGTTCAGAAAAGAAGCTATACACATAATTCTAGTTTTACTTTAGATTTGTTCACAAATTTCAGAAATGTGGACAAGGCTGAACTTTCTGTAGTGGAAGGGTCACTTAATGTAGATTTTAAATATTTCTGTAACGTCTTCTACCTTCATTACTGAAAGAAGGATGAACTCATAGCCTGTGGGAAGCATTCTTTCTACAAAAAAGGAAATAGATGTTTTTATTTGGGTTATGGTTTTGTTGTCCCAGAGTGACACACACATAAAAAAGCAGGTTTCTTGTTAGCATTACAATGTTCAAGGGTAAAACCCTAGAAGACCTAGAAGGGTAGAACCCTACTATCAAGACCTGTGCTTAGTGGGTGAGTCAGAATGCCTTAAAAGAGACACTAATCAGGTGTCTTCTTCTGGACATGCAAAAACCAACCAAACAAAAACAAAAAAAACACCACCTAAAAGGAAGGGTCTCTACAAGCTAAAACACTTTGGAACACAGCAGGATATGCCACTTTAAGGAGGAAATAAAAATACAAATAACAAAATGTCTAATGCAAGAAAAAACAAAAAAACAACCCTAGAGTTTGAATAGGTACAGCAGAGAAGGAAAGGCTTGAAGAGAAGAACCTGAAAAGCATCTCTTCTTGGGTAACCAAGTTTAGGAGCTTTCCCCTAGTTACCCCAACTTACTCCAGAAGGATAATAAAAGCACTCTAACAGGAAATAGCACAGTACTGAACTACAGCACTCTAATTCATATCTTATTCTGGAAGAACTTCTTCTAACAGACCTGCTCTTCATCCAGATTTCAACTATTAAATGAAGAGTTCATGTTCACTGCCTTCCTTCAGGGGATGGAACATGGACACATTCTTCCTTTGCAGGATTAGGCAGTCACAAGAGAGAATCTGAAGGTAGTGAACTCCTGCACTAGGAATCTACGGAGGCCACAGGAAAGCAGAACTGGTTTTGAACGGGTGACAAACATACTTGCAACATGCTTGCACAAGCCTGCTGGCACTCCAACCTGCGCAGAGCACCCTACCTGCACGGCACAAGGCACTTACAAGCACGTGCCAATGCCACACTCCTCCAGCTTCCCAAGAGAGAAACCAGAAGGTGCCCCGTGCCGTCAGACAACCCGCAGCAGGGCTGGGCCTACTCTCCAAGCCAGACTCTGGCAGTGAGGTGCTGGGGATGCAGACATCGCCGTGGGCCCGTTTCTGTGGGTCCTCCATACCTAATGAGGGGCTGCAAACAAGCACTATGCTTTTCTGTCGCCATAGAAACAAAGCACATAGATTTTAAGGTGCGTATGGGGGCTCTGGGCAGGATATTTCAAGTCGAACACAGCTCAGACAAGGTATTTTGAGCTACAGCTGTTCTGCACAAACACAGAACACAGAGGTACTGTGCCAGAGATCAGCCCGACGCTGACTGAGCACTGGCTGCACATCCTCTGAAATGTTCTGGAGGCTGAAGGAAGGAGAAAACGAAGCAAGGTTCAGTCAGGACATTTAGTGGCCTAACTACATAAAACCAGCCATGGAATAACAGCCTGGTTTTAGACAAGAACTTCTGCAGGAACCACAGAGTACATTTCTTGAAGAATATGCGTTAACATACCAATTGCCAAAAAAAGAGGCAGATGCAAAAACAAACAAACAAAAAAAAGGGATCTGATTAGAAAAAGATGTTTAGTGATTAAGTAAACAATAAGCAACTAGCATTTTTGTCACAAGGAGAGCAGCAGGTACCTTGCACTTGCATGCCTAAGGTTTGTGAAGGCTGCAGCCTCTGCAGGCTCCACAACACGAGACCAGGCCAAAGCCCTCGCTGTGCTGTGCCAGGGGCGATGGGTGCCCCCGCTGCAAACACACCCACGTGCGGCAGCAGCCTAGCTGGCACCCTGGCTAGTGTCCTGGGCCCACGTGGCTGAATGTGTCTTATCTTCTCCTAACAGATGTCAGTACTGCCTTAGGACTACAGTGAAAGCAAGTTCAATGTCCTCTATTATATTACTCCTTCAAGTAACTTCTCAGAGAGCTTCCAAAGAGCTTCCAAATTGGGGGGGGGGGGGNGGCAACCAGCTTTCCGATAAGGATCAAGCAAACCACACTATCACAAGAGATGCAAGAAACATGCAACAAGTCTGGATAGAATCATAGCAATACTGCCAACATCTGAAATAATCCCATAGCTGAAATTTGAAAATTTAAAAGACTAAAACTAGACAAAAGTGTAGAAACAACAACAAAAAAATCTAACACACTTGTAGAATAATAATGTTGCATCACTTTCCAGTATTAGTAGTTTTACAGTGTAGACTCTCATAAGGATGCAGTCTTCAATGACACAGAACCACCTGTGAGTGACCAGAACATGCAGGCCTTGTTCCAGGATGAGCAGCAAATGAGGAAGGGGCTAAAAAAAGAGAAAATGGGTGTTTCCTACTACGGAAGGCTTGAGAGCAGAACCCAGGCAAGCTGATTACCGTGCTGGCTCTACCTCATTACTAAAATTATCAAAATTCATACCCTTTGGCCATACAGATTATAATCACACACAGTCTCTGTTCTGAAGCTTGGAAATTCTCAAGCATTTCATTTTACATCTTTGCACTCTCTTGGCACACTCATCATGTAACAGTGGAACGAGTAATCATTAGCCCTCTTACCATTCTTTTAATCTTGCAAAAACTGAAGAGAGAGAAAAAAAAAACTTTTTTTTTTTTGGTATGACACTGGCAGCACAGATCAGCAGCATTCACACTACAAATGAGTAACTTGTAACAAGACAGATAATTGCCCCCTAACCAGGGCACAAACATGCTACTGTAGATCTGCCCTGCTAGGAAATCTCCAATATTTTTTGTGAGTAACACACCAGCGATTAGCAACAGGAACTAGCGCTTATAAACACGCAGGTGTGGTACTTAAGGTCAGCCACTTCGACAAAAAACAAGATTTCCCATTTTAGACATATAGAACTCAACACTCAGTCCTGACTTAGTTTCTTCCCACCTTTCAAAACCATGTTCCTGTTACAGGCTCTGCATACACTGGCCTCGATCACAGACCTCACATTCGGGTGCAGTGTCCTGGGAGCGAGAGCAAGCATGCCATGCTGAACTAACTTACTCCTTTCAAAAGGTTAAAAAGCGAGAAGTCACTTCTGCCCTCAAGTTTTATACCACTTCACCAAAACAGTTCTGCACAGCTTCTGAAAGAAAAATGTGCAGGCAGGAACCCTCACCGAAAGCTGTATCTTGCCAATTCTGCTTTTAATTAGGGAAGACAGCCAGTTTAGGGGCAATTTTTAATAAACCGCTCCCTAGTTTTCAGTATTTATTTTATTAATGACATTCTTGGTACTTCTTGTCATTGCACTCATTTATTGACAGCATTTGACTTCACTGAAACTGAAATAAATAACCCACTTTCATTTTTGCTTTGACAAACTTCTGTCAGTGTCGCAACTTGTCACTGCAAGTCAAACAAAAAGAACAATTGGCAACAGTTGTAGATCTTCTTGGGGAAGACCTAGTTATTTGGTACTGTTTCTCTGCAGTTCATTTTTAAAGAGAGAAAAAAAGGACACCTCTTTCCACCGACTTCAGTGAAGCCTGCTCTCACAAACCATTCAAGCCAAATGCAGGCTCACATCATGTCTACAAGGCTTCTAAGCAGGCGCAGCGTTTGACTCGCAGTGGAAGCATGGATTACATGGATTCCTCACCTACCAAAAATACCACATGCAGCAGTGGTCACATTTTTCAAGCACAAGTATGAATTTACCTGGAGAAAAAAGAAAAAAAGGTCTTTACCACCTCATTTTCCAACATGGTTTAAATGTTTTGACAGCACACATTTGAGGAATTGTTGTAGAGCACAAACTAGAAAAGCATGTTCTTATGAATACAAGTAGTATCAGTCAGTAATGCAGAATGGAGCAGACCTATGGCATACTTTCCCTGTTTGAAGTGTTCACCACCACAAGACACTGAATTCTTGGAAGACAAAAATGCATGTGAGCTCCTTGCACACACAGATGCATTTACCAGGATTATATTAGGATTTTGTTTGTTGTCTACCTCACTTGGAACAGCAGGAATTATGGCCTGCAACCATGTGTAGCAAGTCTGCTATTATTTAATTACAGGAGCATTTATTATTAATTTCAGTACTCAAAGCATTTAAATGCACATTTTCTGTCCCTAAGCATATCTGAAGATTTGTTTGCTTTTATAAAATTCTTGTCACACATAGGAGAAGAACAGCAAATATAATACAGTAGATGTAAATAAATATGTATTCTCTCAGCAAGCTGCTATCAGGCATACTAGCGTGAGCATTATGAAGAAGATAAGCTGGAAAAGATGTGAAAACACAAGCACATGAAATGTCCGCTCAGTTCTTCAGCACAAGTAAGTGCTGTTCAAAACCACCACAGCCTTACAGGATCGAGCTCCATTACAGATAATACTCAATGACGAGGGGAGACACCACGTTTACCCTCGTACCTACCATGTACCATAGAGTATGTTCCCATATACGACATGATACTGCATCATGTAGCAACAAACATCCTGGAGTAGCATCAGACAACAGATTTTATGAAATTGTATTTCAAGCATCAATAGAACACCTCTTCTCTTACCTAACGTAGGAAATGCTTCCTAACGTAGGAAATGGATTGCCTTGAGTCTAGCAATATTTGTTAATACTGCATACCAAAAGAGTTCCCTTCCCTCCTTTAAAGAAGAACCACAGCTGAAGATTATTTCTGCTGAATACTAAGACCACTAACAAGATATTGAAAG
>VXAV01000069.1:153423-193815 GCA_013399715.1 Alectura lathami
CTGCTCGGCTTTCCCAAAGTAGTCCCGCAGCGGCTGCCTCACGCCATTCCCGGGGAGCCGCCGCCGCCGCCGCCGCGGAGGGATACGTGCTCCTCCGTCACTCTCCTTCGTGCGCTGAAGAGCGGGGGGCAGCGGCGGGCCCTGCCCAGGGGGGAGCCCGGTGGGGGCCCCCGGTGTGGGGAGCCCTGGGCTGGGCTCGGCTCCCTGCTGGGCCGGGCGCGCTGGATGAAGGCGTTGAAGGGTGGAGGTATTGGGGCAGGTAAGCTCTGTGGAGCAGTGGAAAGGGCTGACAGACCGCGGAGCTCGACAGCCGTGCCTCAGAACGCCGAGCAGCCGGGTTACAGCGGGGGAGATCGCGCTGTGGCTTGGTGGCTTCGGTCGCACGGTGCCTCGTGTGCCCCAGGTGCCGGAGCGAAACAGCGTGGTGCTGCGGTACGGGACGTCGCTTCCCAGGGCACGTTCGTTCCTTCTGATGCACTTCTCCCTCAACTCTGACCCCGCTCCGTCTCTCCTCCTGGAACCGCTCGGTGCCTTCCCGGCCCTCGCGCTGTCACAGAGCGGGATGAGCTGCTCCCTTCCTGCTGGGAAACGAAGGGGCGAGCGCCCAGCGTCTCGTTCCCACGCGATCGTCCGCTGGCTGCTGCTCCCTGGGAGGGGGGGAAGCGGGGACGCGGTGACCGAGCAGGGGGAGCAGCCCGGAGCCGCCCCGCAGGCCGGGCTGCCGGGCCCAGGGATCGCCCTTGTGCTGGAGGCTGAAGGCGCAGGCCGCCTGCGGGTCGGAACGATGCCCGAAGGCACGCTGCGTCTCGAGGTGGTTGATGTTCATGGCCACGTTCCTGTGGATCGGAACTCCGCGTGCCTGTAAAAGGGCCCTGCCACAGGCATCGTGGAGCAGTTACAGGGAACTGCTCGCCCTCCCTCATCAGAGCGGCCTGTGCAGCACGTGTTCCCAGCAGCCCGCAGCTCACACATGGCCCATGGTGCTTGCTGCCTTATCTGGGCGGCTTTTGGAGGAAATTTTCTAATTGTTTGGTAAAAACATTTTTTTTCCTAAAATGGCACAGTCAAAAATGGATCAGTTATTCATGGCACAATCTCATCTAATTACTAAAAATACATGAGAAACCTGGTTTTGCACAATATTACAGTTCTCAATGATTCAAATATGCAGTTTGAATCTGGGAGCATCCTTGCTACCCACCAAAGACAGGTGTTTTGAAACTCAGCAGTGGGGACGTAGTGTTACTGAACCTAGCCGTGAGAATTCCTGCAGAGGAATTCTCTGCAGAGGATTTTCTGCCTTTGGGCTGGCAGACAATGTGACTTCGTGTTAGTTGCTCATTCTCTGCTGGTTTCAAAGTTGTAATGTTTAACACACTGTGCGGTAAGTTTTTTACGATACTTTGATTAATATCACCCTGCACAAGAGTGCTCAGGAATGAGCTCCGTTTGGGATACAGCTCTGTTCAGACACCTCTGAAGAAAGAGACATGATGATGACAAAAACCACTAATTTGTTGTGTTTTTTTTTTTTTTTTTTTTAATTCCTGAAGTGTGTTTATTTTAATAATGCCTTTCACCATGACAATTCAATAAAATGAACTGGTTTGTAATATACCACAAATAATTTCAAATAATGTCTGTCTCCTTAAAGCTTTTAAGAATGTCTGTATTAGTAAAATGATCATTTATGAACTGAAAATATGGTATTCGTGGCACGGCTTTTACCTGTCTACATGCAGGAGGTAAGGGGAGAAATGCCCAGTGCTCAGTGCGTAGCAGAGCTCTTACAAGCAGTTTCTGTCCCGTTGCCTGAATGTCACAAGGAGGACAGAAAATCTGGGTTGGTGTCTTGATTTGGAAATGCTCTTTGCCCCTGCCCGGTTTGGAAAGATCAGAGAACACCATCCTGGGGTATTGGTGTCCTTTTGCTGAGCAGCATTTGGTGTCAGGGCCTTCCAGGTTTGTTTTTTGGAGCGGAAATGAGCAATCAGGTGCTTTCAGTGTCAGTGCCTTATCTGAAAAGTATATGTGAGCCCTGCCCATGCTGACAGGGCAGAAGTGGACTAGGCACAGGTGACACCAGCCAGAAACCTCAGGTAAATGGCCGCTTCATGCCACAAGTGCGACACGTTTTGGGGCTTCTCTTCCTTCCTAAGTCCCACGCACTCAGACACAAGGACATTCGGTGTCTGTTGGCTGGTGGTTGTTGCAGACTTTACAGTTTAAATGTCCTGAGTTGAAATCTGGCCTTCCTGCACATGCTCTGGAAAAGATGTTTTGTTGCACTTTACCTAAATGAATGTATACCTCATTGCCACTGCTGTGCTGTACCATATTGGTAGCTATGAGCCTCTGAGGTGCAAATACTCGCTGACCCTGGTCCTAGAGATGCTTTTAAATGGGAATTGCAAAGCTTATCTGCCCTGCCCCTCTTAGTCTCCAAAATGTTAATTTAACCAGGAGTACTTAGATGAGGCAGCAGTCCACTCTGTGTAGGAAAATACTCTCACTTCACTAGGCAGGACTGAAGTACTCCCCCTCTGCCATTACGAGCATCGAGCCAGCGTACATTTGGCCCAAGGTGCTCGCTTACCGCTCCTTGACATGGCTGTACTCGTGTCTGTGAGCATCTGTACTGGAACAGATGGTCAGCAGCGGCTGTGCCATGTAGCACACATGCAGGCCACAAATCTGTGGCAGAATAATTGTACATAGATGTATTACAGGAGTTAGGTTGCATAATTCTGATCGGCACGGCATTCAGCTCTTAAAATCCGTAATAGGATCAGTGGAAATAATGCCATCCAGATTAGTTATTGCAGAACTTAAGTCACCAGTTCCTCCTCGAGGTTTTAACTCCGAAGTGTAAAAGTTTTGAAATCTGCCACCGCAAAGCACAGTGATGGCTGCACTCACACCGGATGCAGACGGTGAGTTTACACAACATGGAAGCAGTATGGGCGTTCGGCCATTTTGGGGAAAATCATCAGGTGTCCTTGGGGAATTCCTTTTGTGAGAGCTTTCATTCAGAATGAGAGTGTGAGTTAAACACTGGGTGGTCATTACCCACGTCCTAATTAGGATTTAGCTGAACAGAGTTGATTTAATCTATATCAGTATTTCAGCAAAGTCAGATTTTGTTAAGTTCTAACCAGGAATGCTGCTATTGCATACAGGATAAAAATGTGTTTGCTCTGCGTGAGCCTACTGTCTCCAAAATGTTTTCTAGCAAGGTACAAAAACCCATTAGAATCAAATCTGTATAAATGTTAGTGTGTTTTGGATGGCTCTAACTCAACAGAGTAGCAACATTTCATAAATTACACCAGTTATGAAGCATACTAGTTACAGATTTGTCTGCTGAGCTGTGAACTGCACTGGGAAATGCATTCAGGCTAGAACTAGGGTAGGCGATGAGAGCTGGTTGTTCCCTCGCTAGGTGCTGTTAAAGATGCAACTGGGTTAACGCCCATGCTTACCCCAGGGATAGCATGGGGGGGGGGGGGGGGGGGNAGTGCAAACTGCTTTTTGGGGGGCAATGCTTATTTGTGCCGGCCTGAAGCGTGGCCCTCGTTTGTGTCAAACTGAAGTGAAACTGGGGCCTCAGCACTGTGTTGCTGTGTCCAGCACTGCTGCTGAATGCTGTATTCAGGATCAGACAGGATAAAAATAAGCTTCCTTGCTTGGGGGAAGTAATCAGAAAATACGATGAAAGAGGATGTTTTGCCTTTAACTGAGGATGCACATTCCCTTTTCTGACTGTGCTTACACAAGAGCAGTAGCACTAAGTCGTTATTTGAGGCAAAGGTAGAGGTGGAGACAAAAAGTGGCTCCCTTGAACAGGAGTCAACAGGAATGCTTCCTTCTGCTGTGGATACTCTCCCTTGTGCAGCCTGTGACTGTGCCTGCAGCACAGCCCCTCGCATCAGCTCGGGAGCTGACGGAGAGGCTGTCCTGCGCAGCCGGGGCTTCCTGGGCTTCCCTGGCTCCCTGCTGCCGTCCAGCTGGGAGGAGCGCATCTGGCCCTGCCAAGTACAAGAGCCTGTGGAATATCTGAGTCATCTTCTGGAGATGCTTGTCTCTCTCCATTGACTCCATAGAAAGCCTAAGGCAAGTATATTTCTAGTTTAGATTATTTGGAAGCTTAAAATTAGGAGGAGAATTCAGGCCAGAACACTTTCTGCCTCTCAGAGTGTACTCCAAAGCAGTGGGAAGATCGAGTATGCCAAAGAAGAACATAGATGGAAGAATATCCTCTCCTCCTCCATCCTCCCCCATCTTCCCCTTCCCTTCCCCCACTGATTTCTGGTCCACATGGGTGATTGTGAGTCCCGAGTGGTGGATTTACAGACAAGGACACTATGCCATTGTTTCTCGAGTGTGCCAGGAATGGGCACATTTTGTCACTTTAACTGGGCTAAGCCACGCTGTCCATGTATATATGATGCACACGTACATGATGAATGGCAAGTGGGAGAACTCCCAGTTCTCTACAGCTTCATCCCTTTCCTTTGAAATTGGGTAAAATACTGCAAAATTTGTGTACAATCTAAGTACACTGAAAATTACTGCAATCTGCTTTTGTTGTTTTTCTTGCTAACGGTTGTATTAAGAAGTAAATATTCTGTGAAGAACACACACAAATCTTGCTTTGAATTTCATTCTAAATAAAACTTTATTTTATTTTATTTTATTTTTTCCACCATTATTATCATTACTCACCTAGAAATAGAAGTCCCAGGACCCTCAAAAGGGAAAGTCCCAAACATTTCCAAAACGAAAGTGGGGCCTGCTGGCCAGCAGCTACGGACAAATTCACTGCAGTCACTGAGTACTAAATAGGAACCAGAGGCAGGGTTCTGTTCCACGTGCAGAAGGGTGCTGCTGGGGAAGCTGCGGTGTGATACGCTGGGTGCAGAATGCCCACTGAGCACCTCTGGTTCTGCCCGCGGCCCACAGCCCGCGCTGCATGGTGACCGGCAGTCCATGTGAAGGAGCGTGCTGTGCGGCGCGATGGAACCAGAGCTGGCAGCATGGTGGTGGAGCTTTCAGCTGGGAGACTGCGACCCGTCGCATGCGTGCTTTTAGTGCATCTCAGTGCACAGCTGGGAGATCAGTTAAATCCACCATTGAAGGGAGTTAAAGCACACCTGTTTCTTTTGCAGCAGGATGGACAAGAAGTGGTCACGCAGCCATTCGGCATGCTCGGCCACGAGGAAGCAGCTTCCGAAATCACTCAGCTTCCACGGGAGGACAATTCTCACCCCACCCTCATTTCTCTCACTTCTAAGTAAGAGATAGGATATGCCCACTCCATTTTTAAAGGTGCCCCAGACATTCAAACAGGTACACACCTGTGAAGGAGTGCTTTCTCTCAAGCTTTTCCTTTCCAATGCTATCAAAAAGAGAGCAGAAATGAGAGTGCGGGGTCTGAAAGGAATGGTAGCTCAAGCACAAGGGAATGCTGCAAGCGTTCGTCACTTTAGAAAACACACTGCACGGTGCCAGCACTGCAAAGAGCATTTGCCTTGCACCACTCTACCACCTCCCTACCTCAGTGCCTTCTTCCACCACACTTATTGCTGCCATTTTGATGGAATTGTTTACTTTAAAGGAATGTTGAAACGTGAGGCCTTCTGTGTGGGGCTTGTTTCTTTTCCTTCCTCCTTGCTTGTGCTGCAGAACAGTGTGACAATTAAGCTGTGTATGCCATTATTGCCAGGACCCACACAGCGTTGTGCAAAATTAACTAATGGCATGATTATAACATCAAACAAATTCAATTAAATTGCTATGCATGCGTGCTGCCTTTCATAGAAAAGCTTTAACTTAGGGAGGAGACTTGGAATTTAAAACAGCAATGTACAAAAATTAAGCACCCACTATAGGAGGGTTTTAGTGTTTATAGTGGATGTTTCAATTCCTCCCTCTTTACTACAAAGCAAATCAATCCTTTTATTAAAAAAAAAAAAAAGAAAATCACTCTCACTCTTCTTAAGTAGTAGAGATTATGAATGTTATCTTAGAATTGTGGTGCACTTCAGATCTGGGCTACTTTTGATTCCAGTTGCCTAAGAGATTGTTCTTTTGCCCAAGAAAGTTTTGAAGGAAGAAGTCCCCAACTCAAGCTCAGGGTGTGTAACCCTCGAGAAACACCACGGCGTGCTGGCAGCGCTTGGACTGGGATGGATCTCTGGTTTAGTGGCCAGCTCAGAGCAGACACCCAGCTCTGAGTTGGCTGAATGAGCCCTGCTTGCAAAGAACGGCCAGCCTAGCACATTGGTACTCCAGGGTCGCTCAGATCTTGAGCTGCTCCGCTGGCTGCGAGCTCAGAAGTAACACCAGGGCCTGATCAGCAGTGTTTATTAAAAGCCCTGTGGCACTGCTTGCCCAGGCTGCCTATAGGTGGGTAATCACATCCACAGTTACATAACGAAGATAAACACTTCGTGGCGTTATAAACTCTCCTGCTGTGAAGCATAAGCCACCCACTGACTGCCTGATTTTAGGAAGAACCCTCTCTATTACATAAGTGTTCAATATGGGGGTTTCTTGCACCTGCCTCTGAAGCATCTGGTACTTGTCACCTTCACCAACAGGATTCTAGACTCCATGGACAACGAATCTGAGCCAATATGGCAATTGTTATGTAACCGAAGCCTCTTGGTGACACGAGTACGTGTCATCGTCCTCGCTGATGTGTCTGCTGAGTTCCTCACAATATTTTAATTGTGTACTGTATATTCTTCCTTAAAAGTTCATTTCTAAGCTGCTTGATACAAGGTAATACTGTAGGAATTGCTGTACAAATGTGCAAATGAGTGGGACTGCATTCATATGTGTGACTGTGGGTGACTTCTGAGTACATTGCTGTTCATGAAGAAGCACTGAATCGCTGGCAGAGAAGGTGGGAGTACTATTACATAAGTTGGAGCTATCCAGGATATATTTGCCTTGTTCTCATATGCTTTGTGCATTTTTCCTTTCTTCAAAGAAAGGGCAGAGCAGGTGTAACTGTTGAACATTGGCCATGTCTTGCCCTAATTCAGCTCCTCCTTACAGAGTTTAGCTGGTGTAGATTCCTGATCATCCTTACGAGAGGATCGCATAAATACTACCAAAATGCTTGTCAGTAATTTGAAGGAGTGTACAAAAGAGACCTGTATCAGGGGTTTTTGTCATTTATAGGTAGAAAAATGATAGATCCCTTTTGCTGAAGTAACACCATTGATTTCAAAGCATTCTTCAAATCCTAGGTAGGAAGCTTGTGAAATGAAAATTCTCGTTTTCATGAGAGTACATCAGGCTCTGGGATGGTAAATGGCAATGTTTAAATCAAAGTATTTCCTTTCTGGCCCATATCGAAATCTCATTGTGGCTTTTAGATAGTAAAACTTCCTGCCTCTCTTAAAACATGTCTAGGTGTTTCCTAAGCAAGAATCTTGCAATGCACAGCAATGCACCGAAGCTTTTTATTGCAGGACATGAACAATATCCTATCTAATTGAAACAATGCTTTTAAAATATAAAAGCTGGCAGCATGAGATGCTGCATACGTTAGATAGTAATGATATTGAATACTTTAAACCTCAGATTAATCTGAAGCTCTCCAACCAATAGACTTTGTGAAAAGCTCTCCAAACATTTTCATCCATAGCTGCAGCTTCTCAATGTATCAGTTCTTTGTCTTTTTCCTGGTGCACTGATTGCAACTGTCACTGAGTCACACAGCTTGCTTTGGGCCTGCAGCCAAGTCGATTACAGCAACAACTTGTGAACCATAAAAAGGTACTCTCAGACCTCAAGGAGAGATGAATTCTAAGGAAAAAGGACACACTAAATCCATCTGGAAAAGGCTCAAAAAGTATTTTTGCATCATTCTCGCTGGTTTATAACAGAAGAAACTAGCCTATAATGGTGAAATTAATTCTTTTGAGACATCACAGACAGCTACAAATGAAAAAGATTTTGAAGTTGCCTTGAGTTCATCAGGTGCTGAGGCAGTGTGCTCAGAGTGAGGTGCTGTGCAATGATCACAGGCACAAGGGTTTAGTGGCAAATGCAAAAAAAAAAACCAAAAAGCCAACAAACAACCAACGACGACAACAAAAACCAAAACCAAAACAAAAAATTCTTAGTTACTTTCAATGTATTTCAGAAGTATTTCTCAGTAAAATGATTACTCACCAGCTGTCTAGGAATATTTGGCATCTTCAGGATGTAAACAATAAAACTTAAGTTTCTTTACACAGTGACAATTGCACAAATGATCTTTATACAATGGATGGTAAACATACTGAGTAGGGAAGAACTAAGCCATTGTCCTTTGCAGGGTGCCTGGAAAGCACTGTTATTAGAAAAAATATCACAGCCTTTTTGGATTTCTTTACCATCTTTCTTCCCATCTTCCACATCACAGCATGGGTCAGATCAATAATTTGGGGAAAAAATACTTGAGTTTCCAATGCTTTAACCTGTATGTCTTAATTGCATGAATGAGCTGGGCGTATAGATAACCTTAAAAGGTTTCAGTCCAGTCGGTGAAACATCACTTTAATTCACTGGCACAGGTTGACCAGAGAGGTGGTAGAAGCTCTGTCCCTGGAGACCTTCAAGGTCAGGCTGGCCAGGGCTCTGAGCAACATGACCCAGCTGTAGGTATCCCTGTTCACCTGTCCCTGCAGGGCCGTTGGATTAGACGGCCTTTAAAGCTCCCTTCCAACTTGGACAATTCTGTGATTCTATGTAGTTCTCCTCCTGAGCTGTTCCTAGCTGAAAAGCTCAGATTTCATAGTCAAACCATTGCTTGTAGTTCATAACCACTTTATCTGGGCCTTTGAATTTCTCTGCATTTCTGTTAATCCAGTCCTCTGTGTTATCCAGCTCTCCCTGTGCAGTCTCTGTGATAGCTGCTTTCCTCTGTCAGTAGTCCCCTGGCCACAGAGGGCTTTCTGGGCCACCTACACTCATGGGGTGCAAATGACACCCACCCCAAGGACAGTGCTGGAGGAGCTCCGCTCAGTCCCTCTCCAGCTCCATGCTTTACTTTCAGCATTTGATGAGCAACAAATGCACTTTATAAGCTGACATGGAGACCACAGCTCCTGCAGGTATTCTTTATTATTATTTATTTTTTTTAAATGAGGTTTTAAAATGCATTTTGTAGACAGAAGAGTTAGAGACAGTGGCTCAGTTCTCTCACCTGAAGGAAGGTCTTAGAGACATTTCAGTCCTTCAGTGTTCCTCCTGCTGCCACAGCTTGCTAACATTTGCTGGCAGCTCACTAGTTTAAATAGGAGCATTTTAAGGATTTCAGAACATTTAAGGGCAAATAAATATTCATATTTAATTCTGAATATTTAATTCATTTAATTCTGAATATTAATATTCAGAATAAGTATAAAGTAGAATCAGAGTTTGAGGATTGATTTGATTTAGAATTTGGTTTGGAAGTAATCAGAAAATCTGCAGCTTCTCTCCCCTTCCATCCAAGTTTGAATCAAAACCATAAAAGTCAAAATAAAAGCCTTTGTGGAAAAGAAGGTTGTCAGGTTCATTCAGATCTGTGGGTTCAAACACATCTTGGAACAGCGGGGCAGAAACCACACTCACTGCTTCAGTTTAATCTGCAAATCACAAAGGTGCATCAGAACTAGCAACAATTTATATAATTCTTTACAGTTCCAGTATACAAGGCAAGACATAAAGACTAAACGAACATCTACTATCTGCTTTCTCTCATTTCTTAGATTGTAAACTGTTTGAGGTAGGGCTAGTTTTAAGATTATTCTGTTTCCATAGCGCTTAGCAAAATAGGGTCTTATTCTTAGCTGGCACTATTGCAGGAAACACCATTTCTGAAGTATGGACAAAAACTGCCCTGTTGTCAATGAATCATGGATAATACTAACGTTTTGCATATTTCCTCTTATCCTCCATGTTCTGTAAATATTTTTTTAAGAAAATCTTACACTGTAAATAACAAAGTACATTTATTTGCTCCACAAATAGCAGTGTTCTGTTAATATAAAGACCAAATCCAATTCACAAATATACATAAATTTAATCAGATTTTAGATGTTTTTAATTCTTTCCATCATACACACAAGCTGCAACACATACAATATGAAATTCCTGGATCTCATATTTGTATAAGAGGACAAGAGGATTTACAATTACATTCTTGATTTTCTGAGACTGATTAAAATGCTTCATCACAGCTGAACTGTGCAGGTGTAAATTGTCTGCGTGTGGGAGGCAAAGACAGGATTGCTTCTCTTCAGCCTAATCTGACTTACGCTACAGCAAACAGCTTCTTCGCCTTTATGAAACGTGTGGCAGTCGTGAAGCGTTCTGCTCCTCTTGTGATCCGGGATGCTGACGGAGTGTTTCCAGTTATTCATCTTAGATGGGAAATGTAGACAAGTACAATGCAGAACACATGGTTGGAAATGTGCTCTGTGTTTTTGGTGGAATTCTTCCATCACTAAATCAACCTTCTCCAAAATGTCTGCAAGGTGCCCTTGTTTTTAAGTTTCCATACACACATACAGCTATTTACAGATGCAGGCATGTGTAGGCATGCACACATGCACATGTATGTGCACAGATATGCATACATATGCATCAACACATCTCAGTTGTTCCAGACAAAGGACACATTTATAAATTAATAAACCTTCTCAGCTGTTTTTCTTGCACAGTATTATACCTACTGGTCAGGCTTTGATGCTGCTGGTGTCAGAGTGTCTGCAGGGCTCCAGGATCTCATTGAGCTCGCCTTGAATATGCACACAGAGAAGAAGAATCCAATAAAGAGTGGAAGTCCGATAGTGTTTGCAGACAGAAACAGGAGGCACCTGCAACTATTATCTATCCATTGCCTACAGGAAATGCACAGGGATACTAGATTGTTGCTGAGGCACCTAGATCATATGCCTAAAGATTTGTGTTGTAGGCTTTTTCCTGCTGTGATTTGTCCAGGGTTGCACTGAGTCTCTGTGGTAAGAACATGAATTGATTCCAAACCTCTTGATTTCAATCTAATATGTTAACCGCACGTTATTCTCTTGCTGCTAGTAGAAAATACATACCTGAAAATGCTACTTATCCGAGATTGCTGGGAACTGTTATTTGTCTTGACTGGCTGTGAATCAATTTAGAACAGTAAGAGCAGGAAAACTAAAAGTGGATTGGCAAAGCATTTTGGGAAATGAAGAAATTTTAAAAGTCCCAAGAGAATCAAAGAGCAAAACTTGAAAGTCAATGGAAACAGCATCTGATGGACAGGTTTTACAAAGAACGCCAATCAGCCCAGCGTGGAAGAGCCTTCATTAATGTAAAAGAAAATAACCTCTCTTTTTTTTCAATTACCTGACTAGAACTAAACTTGCTGTTCGCAGGACAGAGACTACATGGAGCACTGCAAAAGGCTGTCCAATGGAAAATAAGTTCTGCGGTTGTTCTTCAGACTCTTGCTGTTTTAGATTCCTGTCATTGAAGTCTTGAGGTATCATCTGTTTGCTGCTCTGCCCTACTGAATGAACCTAGTAATTACCTTTATTCAAACAGTGATTACCATCTGAGCAGTACTCCTATAAGTATAGTTCAGGTTTCAAAACAGAAAAAGAAGGTACATTTATCTTCTGGAATGAGGAGTCAAGCAAAACAGTCATTTAGCACATTCATCTGATGTCCTGAAACCATCAGAAGGGTATTGCTGCAGCGTGTGTCACCATGCTAGTGGTCTCATAGGATAAATATTTGTTAATTTTATTTAGTTAGTTAGTTAGTTCCAGGAATAGAAAAAATGGAGAAATATTCATACTGCCAAATATACATATGTTTACTTGTAAATCTTCAGCTTTGCCTTTAGAAAATATGCTTTTTGATATCTTCTTCTGCCCAGCCCCCAGTGCAAGGGACATTATCAGAGGAAATACATTGCTACAAGGAATTTATACTTTTGCAATAATTTGCTAACAAAATACTCTCTTGATCTTGTGTTTTAGATATAAATTAATGCAGCCCTGAAGAGATCTGACCCTGGGACAAACAACAAGAGCTGGGGAATGTAAAAGGAGCAACCTCTCCCCCTCACTAAACCTCTGGACATTTCAGCTGGATTCACTTAGATTCAGATAGATCAGATTGCTTTTCCTTTGTCCTTTAATCTTTCCACCACTCTTTTTCCTCCCTCCTATAATGTCAATGCTGTTGATTTTTGTTTTATCTTCCATTAGTAATAGAGTCATAATCAACGGTTTTCAGGGCTGCTGAGAGCTGACATTTGCTTTGGGATAACCCCAAACTGTCAGACCTTACTACCTCCTATGCTGGCCATGACCATACATCACTGGCCAGATAGATGCCAGCTACTTCATGATAATTACTTATATTAATTGAAATGCATGCAAGAATCTTTGACAGCCTCATAATGAATCTTCAGAGAATAGTTCTCCTGTAGCTCTCAGATTCTTCACTTGCAAATCCATCATTTAGTTTTCCACAGACTTTTGTCATTTTCTCACAGATAAGGTGAAGAAATGTGAAGTCTGAGAGTTGATGCATGCTATTGCTTTGCAAATCCCACAAAGATTCTTCAAACACTACGAAGCAAAGCAAATTTCCTAGGGAAGTCAAGCTATTATGAATGAAAAAAAGATACCAAAAACACTGATGTAAAATTATATATATTTATGATCAAAAAGCTCTCATGGGATAGAGAAACACACAATATACGCTGCTCTCGAATTACTCAGAGAATAGCTAAGGAAGTCATCCTGCTATTCTTAGAAACAGTTCTGAGAACATTGCCTTTGCTGTATGATCACAAATAAATGCTACTTCAATGCAAAACCCACAGAGATTCAGGAGCCCTTTCTGTGCCACCTTCAGATCAGGATACCCAATTCCATGACTCTAGATTAATCATTGAATCATTTTGTGCAAAATTGTTGCTACCATATAACTACGATGCTGATAATAGATATGATGCTATCTCTTCTCATTGCAGATTGAATAATCACCAGCTGGAAAATGCAGTAGCTGGTACCAAGCTGTACACAGAAGGCGGAAGTTCCAATATGCATCAGCCAATGTGATGAACAACACCAAGCTGAAGTGTTTTTCTTTACCTTCAAATAATTCTATTTTTAATATTACATTTTTAACACGAGACTGAGTAAGTGTATAGTTATTCATGTAGAAGCTCTTTATGTGTTTATATATATATATATCATAGTTCTCAGACTGCACCTTACAAAGTGTGATTAGCATTTAAAATGAAATCCCTTTCCTGATCACCTTGTCCACAGAAAATATTTCAAGGAGAGATCCCCTATGCAGGATGTGATTTCCTTCATATCTACTTGAAAGCTGTCTTTCTAGATTTCAAAACTGTTCCTGAGTTCACCTTGCTCTTCTCTCATTTTGTATTCTGTTCTTCAATATTCAATCAGTTCCCCAGTTTTAGGTTTTTCTCTCTTCTTCCCTTTTCTACTGTGAATCATTCTTCCATGTGAACCACACATCCTTTCTTCCAAACAAACGTGGCCTGTAACTCTTACACAGAAACCTGAATTGGTGAAAATTGGAGTCATACTTATGGAAAAGGTACAAATGTTTTCTTAATAGTGATATTAAGATATTAATAGTGATATTAAGATATTAATAGTGATATTTTCTTAACAGTGTTATTGAAGATCATCATTTCTACTTGCTTCCTCTGCAATGTATTACTGATTCAGTATATTGAATATAATATATAAATCTGCCAGGTTTTATAATGCAAAAATATGTGAACAGACAAGTTCCTAACAATCAGAAAGAGGAGTTGTAAGTTCACAGAATAGAAATGCAATCCCTTTCTACTAAGACTGACATGTACACTAGGCTGAGATTTCCATCAGACTGTTTTCATGGGAAAGCTTCCTCTAGGAAAGCCATGCAATCATACAGTGCAGACTGCTCCTATAAGGCATCTCTCTAGGTTTTTGTTTGTTTGTTTGTTTGTTTGTTTGTTTGTTTTTTGTTTTGTTTTTTTACCATTTCAATGTTCTGCTGTTTTGGCTTGGCCATCATTAAGCTCTTGGGATCTGAAACAATCCTACAATAATAGCCTATTTTTGGTTTACAGTCATAAAACACTTATGGTATGAAGTCCATAACTCCCTTGTATACCACAAAATAGAAAATGGTGTGGGATCACATTTGCCTGCTGCTATTTTCTTCATATCATTTGTATATTTTTTGCTCCCCCCCCCCACCCCCTCCATTTCTCCATTTACAATCCTTTTGTTTTCCATAGAGGAGGCTGATCTACCAGAAACCAACACATAAAAAGTTGAGCAACGTATATGAAGAAGGGGAAACAAACAAACAAACAAAAAAAAACCTGTGGAGACCAGTGCTATGTGTGAGAAGTTTGCAGTGAAAGACACCAATAAAAAGTAATGATCTGTGCCCACTCATCTGCCTCCAGTCTGAAACACAGCTTTAGATCCTATCTGAGATTAGGAAACACACAAACCCAAACCTACATATGCAACTAATATCATCAAAGGGAGGGGAGGAGTGACTAGGAGAGATCAAATACTAAGGCCATACTTTGCCACAAGAAAAAGTGTGGAGATGGGGGTGGAGGGGTTAAGAAATTTAGTCCATATGGTGTAATTCTTGACGTTTAATGCCTTTGTCATCTGCCAAGAACAGGGAGGTGTAACTGGAAGTATGCTGTCCTTGCTCAAATGTCACTGGACTGAAAGGTTGCTTTCCCCATATTTTGGTGTAAAGAGTGATAGCTCACCAAGGGCTACTGCATAAGAAAATTTTCTTAGTCAAGGCAAGGCTGTGCCTTCCAGCCCCCTCCACTATGGCTTCATCCAGACCCTTTTGAGGGAAGGAGAAGAGAGTGCAGGGTACTGCTTATGGCCTGCTTGCCTGTGGCACCTCAAGGAGTGCTTCACACACGTTAAGTTTTCTTCTGGGCCTAGAAAAGATCAATAACAAAACTGCATTGTCCTTGTGTGAAGCCATGGGCCAGGCCAAGCGTCCTGCCGGACGCACACAGGGGCCGAGCTGAGGGAAGTGGTGGCGGTTGCTGTGCGCTGGGAGCGGGGCCAGGCATGCTCTAGAAGATGGGCCTTGCACTTAGGGAGAGGCTGGCAGGTATTTTCCTGCTGACCACAAGTCTTCAGTCTCCAATACTCTCCTGGATTATAAAATGAGGATTAGAGAGCACAGGGCCAGCACCTTTGGTGCAGTCCAGCCGTGAGGAGGAAGGAAAGCTGAACGGGAGGTACGAAACATCCTCGTGTGTTTTGCTTTCAGGTGGCTCTTAGTCATTGCACACCACCATGCTCAGTTCCCCCTGCTAGTTCCCCCTGAGATAGAATCCCGGCGTGGGAGCCGTGCAGCAGGGACCCTGCCCCCAGCCTTTCCTTGAGGTTCCCCAAGGGTGCAGGAAGGGGGATGGAGGGGCTGTGGCATGGTGCTGGCAGCAGGGCAGCGCTCCCCCCAGCTTGTCTCATTGTTCTCCCCGTGCTGCATCATGTCTGTGTGGGACGTGTTTTTCTCCACTGCAAGAAATAAATTTAACTCACAGTGCTCTTATTACTCAAATGGGGTGAGGCATACATATTTAATATCAGTGCTGGCATTTTTGGAAAGCTTTGTCGATTATGTTTCCTGCTGTGTTCACAATTCTCATCTGCTCAATAAAACAGTTTCTACCCCTGTCCACCCCCTGGGCAATCACAATTGCTAGTTTTTGAATCAAAATACTCCAGCTCTTTTGAGCTTCTTCTTAAAAAAAAATCTAGCGCCAATACTAATAAGCAGATTTAGTGCCAGTCTTCTGCTTGGTTCAGTCACACATTTTAGTCAAAATTTCAGAATTGAGTAAAGCATGAAGCATGCTTCTCCCAGTGTGCATTTTTCAGTGAGTTACTCAATAAGCATGAAGCAGTAGTTGGCTGCTGCATCTTGTGTCAGATAGCCTCTCTCTCCCTGCGGCCAGAAGTAGGAACACTGAATGAGATGTCTCACTCAGGCTCAGGCTGTTAATGTTTTCTTACACGCATTTTCAGGTGGGCCAATAGCTGACATCTCCACATATCAGCAGGAACTTCTGAATCCACAACAGGCTGTTCCACACAACTGATGTTTATGTGAATTTCACCAGCAACTTCAAAAAGATCAAGATTAGCTCTCAAGCAAGCCATTGAAAATCTAAACCAATGCACTCCTACTACCCAGATTTTTATCATTTTTGTGTTATTGGTTGCAGATGAATCCAAGTCCACACAAGGGCACCTATCTGTCATCTAGCCCTCTGTGAAAGGTGCTTGTATATAGATGCAATTTGCACCTCCTTATTTCAGTATAAACAATACAAACATCTCTGATCAGTGCAGGGAGTCATACTTCTCTCTAGAGCAGTCCAACAGTTGCCAGTTTTTAGTTCCCGAACAAAAGCTGTTTATTAGACAATGGAGGAAATATCTATATGCATGCAAAATCTAATTCTTAAAGGACCTCATTTACCTTAAAAATACCTCTGTTTACTAGGAAAACAAGCAAACCCCAAGCCCTGAAAACCTGAGCTAACAAATGTATTCCCAGGCTGAAAGTACTCCAAGTTCACAGGGCCATTTGAATGTTGTCTATAATTTTGTGCAAAGCAGATAAAATACTACCATTATAGCTCCGAACATTTGCCCTTCCTTTGCATGGGTGTTATGACAGTCAGACCTGCACTGATCAGAATAATTAAATAACATGGTGATAATACAGTGAATAAACATTACAGAGAAAAATAATATAATTTCTTTCATTAATTCTGCATAGCACATTCTCTGGCTAAGCATAAGAATGTCAATGAAGTGCGTGATGTTTTGTCATGCAAATACTGCATGTATTAAATGAACTGAAAACCTGATTGGTTCATTAACAATTATCTTGCTGTATAAAAGATCTCACCTATACTTAGGTATATCAGAATATACAGTAAAGATCACCTAAGTTTTAAGCCCATACTTCATACAAAAAGCAGGGAATGGCTCTGCTTGTGCATGATACGACTGTCCTGGAACTTCTGCTTCCTAGTAAAGGTCAGTCAGACTAGCTGGACTTTATCCATAGCTTTGCCAGAATGAAGCAGATCGTGTCCATTGTCTGTTCCTCACATTGGGAATAGGAATGTTCAAACAAGCCCCCTTTAAGGTCTGTTAAAGCAGCTCACTGAAGGGTTTTTCATGCTGCACAGAGTTTATGCTCACAGTTAGCCTGAATTTTTAGCACTGAGAAAAAGCAATGTAATTATATCACAACTTTGAAATGGCAGATTTCTCCACAGGGAATATAGTGCAGGAGGTAGAGCAGCTACCAGGGGGTTCAAAAAGTGCTTAGATTTGTTTAAATGATGAAAAACAAGTTAATTGATTTCATTCATGAGTAAAAAAATTAGACCATGTCAGAGGTTCAAAATACAGTCACATTTTTAAAACTGAACACAAGTACATTGTCTGCTGGTGCCTGACCAATCGTGCATTTCTGAGACAGAGCTGTGCAAATAACCACATCTTGCCACAAAAAAAGAAATACAGAGAGAAAGGGGTTTTTCACTCTGATACCTGCCAATGTTTTCAGTGTAGTTGCTCTTCTTTTCTGACAGCAGCATCTGTCTGCTGATCTGTTAGCACTCACCTTAAGAACATTTATTTAAAGAGTTCAGGAAATACATACTACAAAAAACTTCTGCTGGTAACACGCTGAGTTCTAAACAGTAACCTGCAACGTGTTTCCTCCAACAAAGGTCACCCCCAAGCTAGGGTGTGGTAATTCTGTAAATTACAGCAACCTGCGTACTTCCACACAATTGGGAGTTAGAGCAGCTTATCTTTTGTCAGGTTACCCAACTTTTCTCAGGTCTGAGACATTGAAGCTTTGAATATTCTTGGTACTCAGAAGCTCTGTGTTATTTTGCACATGAAAGAAAGAATAATGCCGACAAATAAAAAATAGTCAAATGCAAAGCATGCATTGCTAATCTATGACAAAAGATTTCCAGCACTGAAGATGGATGAGATGCATGGACCTACAGCTCTGAAATGTCTGAAAGCTTGGATCCAGCCAAGCTGAAGTCAGCACCTTCCTTCAAGTTCACTTCCAAATACAAAGCACTCCTCAAGTGATTTTCTTGTTTTTGTTGTTGTTTGTTTTTATTTTTGGTCACAACAATGTGTACTGAAGTTCCTATGTCATAACGCGCTTTCTGTACCCCTGATCCTGCACTGTCATCAGCATTTCATGCTAAGCTTGTAAGATCTAATTTAGAGAATTTGTACAATCTCTTAGAATTCCCTCAAAGTTTTTATACAAAAAGAATAGTGGAGGTAGAAAATGCTTTCAGTTATGAAAGTTACTACAATCCTTTGATATTCTGAAATATGATTTCCTTCTGCCTATTTTATATCAGCTAAAAGGAAGAAACTGATTTCTGACTTCTGTACTGAGTACCAGCAGCACATACAACTCAATAATGATGCAACTAACAAAAAAAAAATCAAGTGAACAGATTTTCTTTTTTTTTTAAGACAAGATCTTTTTAAAGCTAAGTTTGCACCAGTAACTGATTTTAGACTTGTTACTTTTCTTAATAAACATAAAATACTTTCTAAACCCTAATTAATAGAATCTTTGGCCCAAAGAAATATGCGAAAATATGAAGCTAAAAAATAAATGACAGTAACAGGCTCTCTGTTTTTGTATGATTTTGTACATATTTCATCACATTGAGCATGCAGTGTAGGCAGAATAATACTTGCCTTGCTAATATAAAAAGAGACTTCTCCCTAATTTTACTTCTGGATGTTCCTGTTCTCCATTGTTCTTGTTCTTAAGCAATGATTTACACTAGATCTAAGTGAGCACGCAGAGTGTAAAATTGCACCACCACAGTTAGGAGCATTTTATACCCAGTTTAGGATGGCATTTGTGCAATTGCTATGCAAGAAGAACAATAAGCAAAGCCATTCAAGTGTAAAAATGGATGATTCAGCAAACTGGTGCTTATATGAGTCACCCCTACTCTGCTGAGCAGATTTTTGATTTTAATGACTCTCTACACCATCCTGAGAAAACAGTCTGATGAAGAGCTGAAAGTACCTCCCACCCATTGCCTCCCTAGCTGACAGGTGATAAAGCCTCTGCACGTGCTCAGGTCCAGATTTGTCTTGCTCCAACAAAACCCATTTCAGGTTCACTGCCTACATAGATCATAAATCTTGATTTGAGGACAAGGCTACCTCCACCAACAGCATGGGCATACTGACAGAACTATTTACCTCACCCTAGACTGCTTGCAGGGAACAGGTCTTGGCTTTAGATGCTGTAGCAATGCATCCTATTTCATTGTTCAATAGTAGCATGTTGAGCTATCAGGCCACAGTTACATCCGTACTAGTAAACTGCACAGTGCTGTAGTGTATTCTCCGGGCCTTAAGCCAACTGGCATGGCCTGCTCCTATTAGCTCTGCTAACCTCTCTCTACCCTTCCAAGTCAGCGTGGCTATATGCAAACCACTACTGGAAGTGGTCACTGGCCTGAGTTAACTCCTGAATTATACTTAGGACGTGTTTGGGAGAATACTGCAATGGACAGTGTAATGTAATAGCACAGACATTTGGGTTCTATGGTTAGGCACAGCCAAACAGTCTATACAAATTTGTTTTTTGAAACAAAGAGCAAGAAGTCATTTTGTATCCCATGTATCATATTTGTTCTGTGCCCTATACTAAACCCAGCATTGGCAAGTAAAACTGCAACGCTGACTGGTTTTATTTAGCAAATCACCAGTTTATCACTGGGACAAAGCCCATTCCTACCAATTTAAGCACTTAGGCTGGTGACCTTGTCTTTGGACTGAGATCCTAGGTATGCAACTCATATAACATGAAGGAACTTTTACATGAAATGCTTTTTAGGGATAGATTTAACTGTTGAGCCCTGGCAATTTAACTCTTTAGTCACAGAAAAAACATTCCACAATTGTCCTATTTGTAAAATCCTTTCTGGAATGACCTCCATGTAAGCTGAATGGACAAATCAATTGTTGCATCTGTATGAGCAAATCTCATCAATTGAAACAGGCACTTTCATTCTCAAATAGAAGTTTTCTACACAGCTCATAAAAAAGTTCAGTCCTAAATAAGAAACTTCTCAAAGGTTGCACCGAATTACAAGTAGTAATTTAGGTCAACGTAACTGTGTGGCCAATATGTAAGGCAACATGATGCAAGATCTGGGTAAATGAGTTCACTGCAAAAAATTGTAATTAAAAAAAAAAAAAAAAGAACCTAATTCTCACAGGTTGGATCTTTCTGTATTTGTTGAATTATTTACCCTTGTAAAGAGCACTGCCCAATCTAAGGTTCTTTGCTTTCTTATCTACTATGTTTTCATCATTGACAATGTCCTGAGTGTGCAGAGCAGCAAAGAGTTCATTCATTGTCCCTTGCTGTTGAGAGGCATCTGCCAGAACTGCATGTTATGTTTTAAAGTGGAGATACTGTGTGATAAAAAAAATAGTTCACAAATTCCAGTTTAAATCCTAGAAACATACATACCAATGTGGAAACATTTTAAATCCACTGACATTGAATCTATATGCCAGATCATGGGCTAAAGGCGAACAAGGGTATGCATTTTGCTGGAACTCATCAGGCAGAGTACTCCTTCATGCCATACATCAGCTAGCAAGTATGTCCATCACTCATGAATGGGCAATTACTGGGAGGGCAACAAATGTGGTCTAGCCAGTTTTGACACCCACAAAAATGCTATATTTTTGTGCCTATGTTGAACAGCACATAAAAATGTTTCTTCTTTTCTTGCATTTGGCATCCTACTTCTCACCTTGATGAGTAAATATTATACATAGTTCAAGCTTACAATATATTGTTTTTAAAAATTCTTGTCTTACTACTTACATTATATTACATTATAGGTTGGAATAGTCATTAGGCTGGTCCTAAGGAGGTAGATTTTTGCTTTGTTATTATTTATTTTTTTAAACCAACATCTCTGAGCAAGAATCTTTTGCTTATAGTTAGTGCAATCTGTAGGGTAAGAAATTTTCTAAATCAAGTAACAGCCATGCTGACTTTAATAAAACTCAGGTGCTATTGAAACATTTCACTGGTTTATCTCATACTACTTTACAAAGGTGTAAAGTTTAGCACCATTTTATAGATGGAGAAACTGAGTGTGAGAAAATTAAAGTGACAAGACCAAGGCCATGAAAGCAGCTAAGTAGAGGCAGGAAATAATTGAAGCTGTCTGTATGCTGCTGTATTTTAGCCACATTCATGAAGGATTTATATAATTTTGGGCAGTTGAGATTAAAACATTGGGTTCTGCTCTGAGTTTTGCAATTTTGAGTTTTAAATCCCAGTTGTGATCTCAGCTGAGATCAGTCTCTAACTGATTTATGGTTATTTCTGGAAGAATTAAAATACACCTATATATCAGCTAACAGTGAAATATGCTTGAAATCACAAGGAAGTGAGGGTAGGGTGAGAGGAAGATGGACACAACTAATAAAAGTCTTTGTTTTTGCTAAGTTTCATGGCTAGAATACAATCTAGTACAACTGACCTCAAATGAAGTAATTCTGGAGAAGGAGGATGAGTGGACAAAGGAAAAGACTTTTCATTTAGAGAAATCAGACCACTGCACCTGGTCCTGGCGACCACTGAACCACCACTGTTCAGGCAGTGATGTATTCAACAGAAACATACCCACTTTCTCCCAGAGAACTGCTTGTGCCAAGTCTTTGGAAAAGGGCAAGGGGAAGCTATTGTAGCCACAGAAGCTGCCCCCTGGCCACCTGTGAACTGTCTTTATACAGAGCCTATCAGCAGTTCAGTCTGTTGTTGTCTGACTGGAGTAGTGCAGAACTGCTAAACTAGCCTTAGGGTCAGTGTCTTCATATTACAGAAGAGAAATTTAGAGACTCCTCAAACTATAACATCAAGTTAAAAAACCTGATTTGTGGCATTCATATATCCAGCCTTCTATTTAAAGCAGAAAAAGGCTTTTGGATTGATTAACTGTGCCAAGGAGGGATTTGGAAATACCAGAGTAGAAACCTCTAGCATTGCTCTGGTTCAGAAAGATAATTGTTAAATAAACAGAACTTTCAAAGCAAGAGCTTTGCTCTACATAGCAAAGAAGTACTTAATCAGGCATGTAAATGGAAGAGAAGCATCTCAGGTATTTTCTGAAGGTAATTTAGGGGCACTTAGGATCGCTGTTATGCATTCAAGTTGGTACCCCTGGTAGATTTATAGAAGTGGTCAAAAGAGAAACCAGATAAAGGTTCTTTAGAGCTACACTGAAGACTGAAGATCATCCTAAGAGTGCCAAAATTGCTGGGAAGTGCTTCAGATTTGTTTTTCTATGTTATTCCTGGAAAAAAGAGCTCTTTCTTTTCCTTGATTAGTCTCATGTTTGAGGAACATGGAAAGATTCTCGCTAAATCAGAAAAAGGGTAGTTGGAAAAATCCCAGAAGAAGCTGTGCAAAAATACCCTGAATTATGCAGCCATATATACAAAGTGCTGTATTCAGAAGGAAAAGATGGTGAACAAGGACCATGAGGAAGTACTGGGAAGAGGATGCAAATATTCTGAGGGGAATTACTGTTGCTCATTTCTCTTCCTCAGATGGTCAGTCTGCATTTGGGTGAAATACTGAGAAGATGTGTCACAAGTAGTTACCTCTCCATCACTGCAGGAAATCTGCTTAAAGGCAGACTTCACACATGTAATTTGCTTATGTCTCTTGCTGGTGTAGGTATGGTTGGGAAAGATGCCCTCCTAGCTGTGCAGGAAATGTGTCACTGGGACCTGCCATACCTCCTCGGGCAAGAAGGCTCTGAATGCTGCACCCCCATACCCCCCCATCTTCCTCACTAGGACTGCTGCCTGTGAGTTCGCACTCCGACCTGGATGACACGGGGCCACCATCACAGCTGGGGCTCCGTCAGCTTTTGGGTGCCATTACAGGAGAAGGAAGCCAAGCTGGTGTTCTCCATGCAAAGGACTAAATGCACATGCTGTCTCTCAGTTCTCTGGTCAAAATACGACACAAATTCCCTTGGACAGCTGAGGTTTGACTTGAACTCCCTTTCATCTGGTTCTTAGAAAACTCATGGAGGCCATTTTGCCAGGGTTTTTTCCCCTACCGTGCATTTCCTATTTGACAGCTGTCACTACAGGTTTCCACAAATAATATCAATTCCTTAGGAGGAGACATTTTTACCTGTGTATACACTGAGCATATTTAGAATAACCATATTAGTGATTTCTCCTCAACTTCTTTTTTGTGAGAGAAAGTGGTCTCACCTCAAAATTGGACGAAATACGTCCAACTTATATTTTTTCCAAATTTTGAATTATGTATCCATAAAAAGGAATCAAATGCAGAAATTTCTTGTTAATTATTCACATTTCCACCTGGGAATAATTTGCTTTTAGAGATTATCTATCAAATAAATGAGGCTGCACTCAATGAGCAATTTAAAACAGTTTCTGACATTTTACACATCTCCTCAAACAAAAATACCTTTTGTGCCAAAAAATGAGTATAAAGAGCACTTGGAGTAGACACAAACATTTAAAGCCAGGCTGAGACTTCAGCTCGTGCAATAAACGACAGTACCACCAATGTAGGATAATTCAGTCTTTCTTAAAATTAGTCTGTTATAGTTTCCCAATCATTTTCTAAATCTGCCATCAAAACCACATACCTCACTAAGAGAAGTTTTTTTTTGTTTTTTTTTTTTTTTTAATGACAGCAAACCTGTTGTTTTCATGTCATAAAGCCATATGGTTCCTCTTAGACTTCCTCCTCTAGGACAAATTCACTTGTAATACGGAGGTTAATCCTCTATTTGATAAATGCATGTGAAGGTAAGACACCTTTACCCATCTGCCATGCCATGTCAAAGTAACACTCATATATCTACAAACATTTTCTTCACCTTAGTTTTTTGAGTGCTGCTCTCAGACCATATTTTACACAGATTTTTTTTTATTGGATCCTCAGTTTCATGTCTGTTTGTCTCATGTGGTTCAGTAATTGGTGAGGTCACCAGACTGCTGGCCTGATTCAAGGTAGGTTTCCTGAAATCAGGCCAGATGAGACCATTTTAATAGAGAAAGATCACAAATTGTCGCCCACAGAAGTTCTCTGTATTGCCAATAAGTGGCTGTGATGTAAATACACAGCTATTACACTACATTTTTGTAATTAACTTTATTCTGACAAAAAAAACCCACACATTTTCTGAATGCATGATAATAATAGTCTCAAGATGTTTTCAAAATGCTTTACAGACCATTCTGTGTTGAATTTTGATTCTTTTTGAGCATATTTTGTCAATGGTGAGTACGTGATAAGTTCCAGTCTCCCACGGGGATGAAATAGGTGAGGTTGCTCTTTAGGGAGGAGACAAGCCTTTCCTCTGTGTTTATCTCTACCTGTGCAGAACTTTCCATCGTCTTTGGTGATGTCAGTCCTTGGCTGGAGCTTGTAAAGCCAACTGTGCAGAGAGAATAATATGACACTGGGAGGAAAACAAGAAGCATAAATCAACAGTGTTTTATGTTCCAAATGACATGTAGTTTTTAATAGGTACAGGATGAAACTAAGTTGGCACTACACTTAAACATCCCAAGACCTGTTCTTCTTCCTGTTTTCAGAGATCTTGCCACTGTTATTATGAAAGCCAGAACTGGCTTTACTCCCCATGCCTTTTTAAGTTTTGCTACTTAAAAAGCTGCTGACATTTTGAGTGACAAATCTAGTTTCCTCCAGTTCCCAGAAGAGGAAGCATAGCTTCAGATAACATGTGAATCAGCTACTGCTGCCAAATGGAAATGGTGCCTTTTAGGCTAAAACTTCAAAGAAAGGATCCTGTATTAACAGCGCTGATCTTGCTGTATGCTTGAAATTAAAGGCAGGTAACGACCTTTGAATCTGACTATGCAGAAGATACCTTTACTAACAGGTCTCCCAGCTCCCACAGGAAAAGAGGGTTTGGCAGCAGAACTAAGAAACCTCTGTAATGACCACCTTGTCCATTAGACAATGAAAAGCAGTGCAGAGGTAAAAAAGGGCAAAGTAGGTGAGTGGGAAGGTGAGTAAGTGTTATTTCTACCTGTCCTTTCAAGTGCTCAGAGGAATCACTGGATGCACAAATTAAGCCACAGGGACCATTTGCTGACCCTGTTCAACACTGTTGAGCCTAAAGTGGTAGGAAATCAGGAGCTCAGTGTATTTGTGCATATACAGAAATAAGGCCATCCATGAGTTTCATGGTATCTTGGTATCTGAAGAGCAAAAATTCCCCAGTTCTAGTGAAACAGCCTGCATTACTTCTCATTTCTCTCTGTAGGGTTCCCTTTCACAAGCCTTGCTATGATTGAGATGTAAAGTAAAGGACAGGGTGGGGAAACATAAATTATGACCTATGGGGGAGAAGTTTAAAGAGAAGAGAAGTTTAAATACAAGTGTAAATATAAAACCAGCAATATAAATAAAAGTAGAGGTCACATCTACTCACCACAATCACTCTTGTTGTTATTGTGGTAGTGCCAAGGGACTTCAGCAGTGGTACAGATTCCCTCTGTGTTCACTGCTGCTCAGAGATAGATTGTAACTCTGCCCCAAAGGGCTTTAAAGTTTTAAATACAGTATAATTTTATTCAGCATCTTTGCAGATTAATGTTTTCTAAAAGAAAGTTGCATTTATTTGAAAGAAGGAAGACAGTAGAATATTTCATAATGCTACAAAGGGAATTGTATCAGAAATGCTGTCACTGATTCTACTGCAAAGAGAGTGAATTTGTATTTATATCTTTTTTACATTGATCTCTTCAGAGATCATGTTATTTTCAGTTCTCTGCAAAGTAGAGCCTTTCCCAATCCCTTTCTGAGAAAATCTTCTATAACTATGGAATAGCATTGAGTGAGTGGCCTTAAAGGAGAAGGATGCAGCATGTTCTGAAAAGTCATGCATACGTTTAGGACACTGTGTGAATCATCTTTATCATCATAAAAGGAAGCATCCAATTAGAAACAGACATCTGAAATTTAGAGTGAGGGCATGGCAGACCACATGGATTGGTAAGGCAAGGAAAAAGCATAATAACATGCTTGTGTTAGGCTGGTATACTATTTAGTACCCACGTGACCATGGATCTGAAACATATCACTTGCCAAAAAATGTTTTTGCTTTAGTGGTCTGGATACAGTTACAAAGTAACCGTGAATGACAATCTTGGCATATAAATGGTTAGCAGATATTAATTCCAGAATTCAGGCAGCTGTCTGGTGCAACCTGATATATTTTGTAAGTAGTTTTCCATATAAAATGTCTCATAGAAGGCTTTACAGCTAATCATCCTTTGTATATGCATACACAAGAGGATACTAGCTGCAATATAATCTAAATTTGGCATATGTAGACATAGTATAGGCAGAGGTCAATGAATTAGGATCTGCTGTAAAAGCAGATACTCGTAAGTAGCAGCTAATTAAGAGTTTATCAGCATGTCACTATGCACGACAAACCCTAATATTTCAGTAAGGCATAATAGTGTGTGCAAGCTCAGCGGTCACATCTTATCAGAATGGAGGCTTATGTGAGGTGAAGACATGACACTGCACATAGCACTGTGCTGTATGTGGGAGTAGCAGGGTACAGCAGGGTACGACAGGGTAGTTCTGCTGTAAATCCTCATCACTGCTTATATTTTTCAGAATTAAAACCTTATGAAAATACCTGTTCCAAGCAATCGCTTACCTTTAGCAAGGACACTGGTCTCTTTCTCCTAAAAACAGAAAGCAAGAACTAAGTGTAAGGTATTAATATGAAAAATCATCTTACATTATCATATGACTGTTGTCACAATAGTCATCTTCTGACAATGTCAGTAACTGCTACTGGGCATTCAACAACATATGTAGGTAAGTAGATAATGTGATTATATGAAGAATGTAAGCCCATCATTCTTTCGGTGGGAGAAACATGGCAGAAATAAAGCAGTACTTGTGATGACAACGTGAGGAATGCTCTCTTTTCCTTCCCTTTTATTTTCATCCAACAGAATTCCTGTTTTCCTCACCACGAATTAGCAAAGATGGCTCAGGAACAATGTGAAGCATGCTTTCTGTTGAACACTTGTGATGCCTCCATCGAGGTAACCAGTTGTGCAGCTTAGGGCTCATTCAAAGCGTCGCAGCTTTGCAATATTGCTAAGGGGTCAGCTGGGACAGAGTCAAAGTATTCTGCATGATCAGACTTAATCGTGGCAGTTGTGACTCTCCAACTGCCTGACATCAATATCATTACAAAAAATCTTGTTTCCAGCTCTTCCAGATCTCTTGTCTCAGGATTGGAAGACTTTCTACTCATGCTTGAAGAGAGATCTGCTGGTGGATAACTGAACAAGCAAACTGTGTCAGACTTAGGAAGTTTTCCAATCTGAATCTATCAAGAGGCTGGGAGATGCTGGAGAGGATATACTTGTCTTGCTTTTACTGTTTTTAGGCATCTAGTTACAGACATTGTTGGAGACAGAACATAGAGCTAGACAAACACTGGTTCTGAACCAATAAAACTCTTCTGTTCTTATGTGAACAAATCTCTGAATTACAAGCTGCTGGATATTGGGATCTTCCAAATACCTGGGATTGTTGAAAATATACTTGTTCTTCTCTTACATTCTTCTGTTGGTATCCACTATTTACCAGTGCTGGAGACAGGATGTGGGGCTACAGGGACCTTCTGATCTATGATAGATGTTCTCATGATCAAGAATAGCAATCTAATTTGGGATACTTCTCTTCCAGTCACCTTTTTTATCAAGACTTTTCATGGACATCTTCTGGCATATTGGTTTCAAACATCAAGTAATTTCTGTGGGTATTTCCAGAAAAAGGAAGTAAGAGCAGAGTACTTGGAGAATGACTATGATTGTGGCCTGGTTCCACAGCTGTAGAGCTTTGAAATCCCCCCACTATTCACAGTCTCATAGAATATAAGACCGTTACAAATGGTCTCAAAAATTTTTAGAAAAGTAGTTTATATAAACTACCCTTTTGTCTTAAAACAGTGTCTTTTGGTATAAATGCTGTACCTATGATAACAAATATCTGCTTATTATGCGGCTTAAAATAAACAAATAAAGGACAATAGAAAAATTGCAGTGGGACCTTTTACTTAATTTCCTGAAAATACAGAAGTGGCTTCTTGGTGGGACTTTCCAGACGTATGTACTCAAGTCAGTTTTCTCTGAAACCACAAAAATGTCTCAAAGTTTATGCCTGTTTGTAATTGCACATTTTAGAACATTTCTGATTCTCTGTTAGTCAGAACTTGATGAAGTATTACAAGAATTTTGTACTACTTTTTTTTTCNGAATTACAAAGGTCATTTTTTTTTTTTTTTTTTTTTTTTTTTTAATGCTAAAGCTAACAAAGGATGATTTTCAAAACATATCCAGGTTAGATATCTAAGCTCTTTTTCAAAAGTGACTTTTGCATTCAGAAGCCTAAGTTCCAATGAAAATTGATGTCATGTCTTCATGAGTTGTTTAATCCAGGAAGTAAATATTTTAAGTAATTAACTGGGACTGTTTTCAAACTGGAATGTGAAGTGTCATCTGCGATCACTAACTAAACTTGTAGGAAAGGCTTCTACCCATATGAGTACCACATGCAAAATATATTGAAAAAGGACCATGGAAATTACCAGAATGGGAACAAAAACACCATTTTAATAATGTCAGGACAGAGAGACTTGGGTTTTCATTGTCTGCTACATCACAAAATTTATTTACATCCATGCATAGAAAACACAGTGAGTGGGAGTAAAGGTTTCCTGAGTTCATTGGTGACTTTTACTGATGGGAAACAACATGGTAGGAAATGCCCAGTTTCAGCATCCTCTACATAACCTCTACATATATGAAGTTCTCTCCATATTGAACAACTGAAATGGGTTCCGGGACTTTACTAATGAAAAACTACTTGGCTATGAAAAAGTCCTGAGTTAAATGGAAGAGAGGGAGAGCACAGGTAAAGCTTCAGAACTAATGGCTATATTTGGAAAACACATAACAAGCAGCACAACTAGGGAGTACTAAAATCCCTTAATCTAACTAAATCTGCATCTGATTTTATGCATAAATGATACAAAGATTGAATTTCTGTATTATTCTAGTTTTCAACAGGATCATGCAGAAAACAATTTCTCAGTAAGGACAGGCAGGAAGGAAGGAACTATGAGCCAGGAAGGAAAGCCATTAATGACATTTTTTTCCTTCTCCTCAAAATAGCCTGAGGGAAAAGGCAGCTGAGAGAAGGAATCAACTCTAAGAAGCTTTCAGGAATTTGCATGGGAATTGATTGGTTGTGAATGAATGTACTTGTCAATTTTTTGTACAATTTCCTAAAGGAAGATGCAAAAGCACAGTAACTTATGGCTCTAGTACTGTAGTTTTTATGGTCATCTTGCTTTTTTAGCTCTTGCTAGCTGTCTCAAAATTCTGATAAAATTCCATGCAGAAGCTGAATAGGATGTCATGTCTCAGACCAGAAGATCTTAGCTATTTTTGGATACTACAGTTTCAGTACCACTTTTAAGCATTTCTGAACATATGGCTCAGATTTCTGGCTATTTTACAAATGTCTTGTTATTATCTGGTACAGAAATGTTGTAGTTCATCTGTGAGATGAAAGTCAAAGAAGGTTTACTCTGGAATTCAGTATTCCTACAGCCCCATTCATAAAATAAACTTTTGAGGTAATTAAGAAACAGATAATATCAGCCTTCAGAAGAATATGATGCAAGCTGTTCTCTTCTCAAATTAGAAAGGACAGATTTTGCTACTTTTGCAGAAGAATGGTTATCAAATTCTACGTTTTTCATAGGTATTTTAAGTGCAAACTGTTCACAACTGTTGACATTGTATTTTGGCCCCTACATGCTCAGTTAACCAGAGGAGCAGTTTCTATGCTTTCTTCAAATCTAGCTGTGAATGGATTTGTATTTGAATAGCTGAGTTAGGATAGAGGTGACTCTTAAATACAAACTTTGAGAATATTAAAGGTGCAGCACAAGGAAACATTGGGAAAACTCTGTAGTACAGTGGGTATGTAGCACACCTCAGGGACTTCCAGGAACTAGACTTGTGTACTCCTTATGACTATTGTGCATCCTTAATAGAGTGAGTATTTCTGTAACTTAACTTTTAGTCACATATGTTTACCACTTCTTTGAGGGATTCTGATTTTTTTTTACAAGAAAGCACAAACTGGATGCGCTCTGCCCATGTGGCATCCAGGAATTTGTCTCTCCATGTAAAAAACTACCCTGATATTCTTTTGATAATGGTTACTAATGGCTAAGCAGAATAACTGGAATGTGTCAGTAAAGATGAAAGTCTTACTAACAAGGTGGTGCATACTCAATCTTGAGATGCTGGAATCAAGATTTGTTCCTCTGTTATGTAAAGTGTGGCCACTGATTCCTATATAAGATGAATATGAACTGCTACCAAACCAGAGTTCCATTTTGATCACTGGATGCTGAAATCCCTGATGAAATTTTGCTTCCTCTATTCTTAGGTTAAATTTCCCAGCAACGCAGACTGGGAAGTCTTTATTCAGGGTGAGATACAAGGGAAGCTTCTGGAGCCACGCGAAGGTTGATCATCCATACAGATGAGACTGAAGCCCTGTAGATTCTACAAACCCAAGTGACAGAGAATCTCTCAATCTGTGACAGCAAAACTTCTTCGCCCACAATTACATCCATTTTTACCACCATGCTGGTGAGTCTGCTTGGTAGCAGCTGCAGAGGTAGCTTCAAGGAATATGTTTCTGCTGTAATAGTTATCTTCCTATTATTATTATTTTTTTTCTTTCAGAGAGAAATCCAGAGAGGATTGTGATTCAGAGAACAGCTGCTTCCTTGATTCGCCTCTTCCTGTTCTCACTCAGAGGCCATGGTACGTAAGCATAAGAGCATCTGGGGGGTCACAGGCAGGGAGGGGTGGAAGCCATGCCCCAAAATAAATACTTTCCTCAGAACACAGGCAGAGGGGAACCTCAAGAAGATATGTGCCTCTTCTTGTATTCAATTCAAAGAGGAATTTGGCTTGAGTGTAGCATAAAGGTTTTTGGACACTGAGTAATATCACAATTCCAGAGTAAGGAAGTAAAAGGAAATTGTATCATTATATCTAATGACTTCTACATTTAAAAATATCTGTGAAAATTCCTGACGCAGTTGGTAAGGAATCATAAAACATTTAGCAACTGTTCAGAATTAGAAATTATCTGCAAATCCTCATGAAACTCTGGACTGAGTCTATATACAACTCAAAATATGATTTCCCTATGCTTCACAACACCTGGATCTAGTATGTATCTGACTACCCATAGCAGGCAGAATTGTTTAATTTAGCTTTCTATATACAGCCTGTAGGTTAGGAACAGCAGACAGTACTCTGCAATTTTACTGATTGTTGTCTGTTTACCATAATTACAGAGATATTTTAAACTTCCGCATTTTGTTGTAGGCATAATATTAGGTACGGAATAGCAGCAGAACATTTTGAGTAATCTGTTATTGTGGACACATCCTGAAGACTAGCTGATGCTATATTTAGTCATTATGTGGTTAACTGTGACTAGACTGAGGATATTATTTTTTTTGTTTCATGTTTGAAGTTGCAAACATTGTTGATTTTTGCAGTCTGAAATTGCTCAATTAAAAAAAAACAAACCTATAAAACCTAAAACAATCTCAGTTTTAATTAAAAACTGTGCATACATGCAGAGACAAATTTTCCTTTTACTTTGTGCAGACTGGTATATTACTGTAGCTCAATTAAATTTGGTTAAGTTTCTGTTGGAGCAAAGTAGCTGAACAATATAAAAATATAAATTCAAAGCCAATTCCAATATATCCATTGTTAAGAGTATATCCTTAATATATTGTTTACATATATGTACCTGTATACATATATGTATGTATATATGCATATATATATATACACAGAACCATACCCTGTATCCTGATCTTTTCCCCTCTAAATAGAGCAAAAGAGAGAACACTGTAAAGCAACTGAAGTTTAAGAAGAACACACACAAATCAGGTGCATTTACAATTACAGGTCCTTAAAAAGAACTTACACATATTTTTTAAAATCTCTAAAATTTGGTCATATTCCTATCTGCAAGGATTTGATTTAGCATTTTGGGTTAAGCTGTGACTGCCATAACCTCTTAGTTTTGTGGCTACTGTAAGTACCAGTTGCAATTTCAGCCTCTGTTCTGGGAAGTTCAGGAATTCCTTTCGTACAGAGTCAGGAGCCCAGGGGCATGATGAGCTAGGGAAGGAAAAAGAATCATGCTGCTACTCCATTTTGATCTAAGATAAATAAAATTTTTGTCCTATGTTCTGTGTTGGCCACACCTATGTGACCATGTAATGATCACTGTGCTGTTCAGTGGCCCGTATAAATCTTAGCTGCATTTTGTAGAATCACAGAATGGCTGACTTTGGCAGGGACCTCTCTAGTGACCTCTAGGGGTCACCTGGTCCAGCCCCTTACTCAAGCAGGGCCAGCTACAGCAGGTTGCTCAGGGCTTTGCCAGTTAAGTTTTGAGCATCTCCAAGGATGGAGACTTCCTGATCCCTCTGGGCAACTCGGTCCATGGGAAAAAAATATTTTTCTTATGTGTAAATGGAATGTCTTGTATTTCAATTCATGACCATTGTTTACCCACTGAGCACCACTGAGAAGCACACTACTCCTCTCCAGTCTGAAAAGTCCCAACTCTTTCAAACCCTCCTTGCATGGCAGATGCTCCAGTCCGTGAGTCATTATGGGGGCCCTTTGCTGGACTCAATCCACCAAGTCCATGTCTCTTGTACTTGGGAGGCCAGAACTGGACAAAGCACTCCAAATATGGCTTTTCCAATACTTACTGGAAGGGAAGGATCATCTTCCTCAACCTGTTGCCATTGCTCTTCCTAATGTATACCAGGATGTTTTTTGGCCTTCTTTGCTACAAGGGCACATGGACGGCTTGTGTTCATCTTGTTGTCCACCAGCATGCACAGGTCATTTGTTGCTAAACTTTCTAGCCAGTTGCCCCCAGCCTGTACTGGTGTAGAGGGTTATTCTTCGCCAGGTGCAGGAGGTTGTACTTCCCTTCTTTGAACTTTATGAGATTCCTGTCACCCTGTTGAGATCTCTATTAATGGCAGCACAACCATCTGGTGTGTCAACTGCTCCTCCCAATGTTGTATCATCTGCAACATTTCTGAGGGTACCCTCTGCCCCATCATCTGGATCATTAATGAATATATTAAACAATACGGAGCATTAGCTATGGCACTAAATGGTATGACCACACTAAAAAGAAAATTAGTCTGGAAGTGGCTGCAATGGGTGATAACAATCTGCTTCTGTTTGTGGTGAAAAATATGATTTTATAATTGCTTCCTAAAAATGATGAAAAGCTATCATTTTTCTTAACCATCTCCCCCTATTCTCCTTCTCTTTCCAAGCAGCAAAACTCATACAGACCCATTCTTATCTGAGCAACCTTCTTAATTTTTCTTTGTAGTTGTTCTTTTTCATGGCCCATCTCATTTAATGCACTTGGCCAGCACGCCAATGTCTACCAGCTGCCAGTTGTTAAAAGAAAATAAGAAGAAGCACCCGTACTGAACCGTTTCCCTGTCTGTCATGAAAACAGTTTGCATTCCGAATAAAAAATTCATTCGTGGTGTAAGGGAATTGACGTCAATACTGTTACACCCAGGATGATTTTGGCCCTGCATATTTATTAAGCAATACTTTCAGATGCAAAACTCCATGAACAAATGACTGCCAGATGTGAGAATAAGATCTGCTCCTTTTTTTTTTGAGGTCCATGAACAAATTCCCATATGTGGGCTGTAAACTACCTCAGCGTATATATCTGTTTATTCTTTAAGAATAATTCTGCAGAAAATATTTCAAATGGCAATACAAGGAAGAATAAGAAAGGAAAGCCTTTATTTAGTTATTTTAAAAAGCTCTTCTGACTTTCTTTCATACATCCAATACAGGCTCCTCCTTCCTTCCTTCCCTTCTGTCAAGCAATAGTGGCAACTTTTGCTGGCTGATGGATTGGGCTCAGAGAGTAATAATAAATGGGATCTTACCAAGCTGGCAGCCAGTCACTAGCGGGGTTCCACAGGGCCAGTTCACTTTAATATTTTCATTAATTACTTGGATCATGGACTTCAAGGTATACTAAGCAAGTTTATGAATGAAACTGAGTTGGGAGGAGCTGTTGACTCCCTCACAGGTGGAGATGCCTTACAGAGAGAGCTTGACAAATTGGAGGGCTGAGCAATCACCAACAGCATGAAGTTTAACAAAAGCAAGCGATGGATTCTCCATCTGGGATGGTGCAGCCCTGGATCTATGTACAGATGGGGGCATAAGAGGCTGGAGAAAGCCCCATGGAAAGGGATCTGGGAGTTCTGGTTGGTGGCAAATTGAACCTGAGTCAGCAGAGTGCCCTGGGAGCCCAATGGGCCAACGGCCCCCTGGGGTGCATCAGGCCCAGCACTGCCAGCTGGGCAAGGGCAGGGATTGTCCTGCTCTGCTGTGCACTGTGCAGCCTCACCTTGAGCACTGGGTGCAGGTTTGGGTGTTGCAATATAAGAAGGATGTAAGGCTATTAGAGGGTGTCCAAAGGAGGGCTACGAAGATGGTGAAGTGTCTGGAGGGCAAGGGCTGAGGTCCCTTGTTTTTTTTTAACCCAGACAAGAGGAGAATGAGGGGAGGCCTCATGGCAGCCTACAGCTTCCTCACAGGGGAGCGGAGGGGCAGGCGCTGATCTCTGCTTCCTGGGGACAGTAACAGGACCCGAAGAAACAGCATGGAGCTGCGTCAGGGGAGAGTCAGGCTGGGGGTTAGGAAAAGGTTCTGCACCAGGGGAATGTGGTGGGCATGGAACAGGCTCCCCAGGGCAGTGATCATGGCCCCAGGTTGCTGGAGTTCAAGGAGCATTTGGACACCACTCTCAGACATTGGGTTTGGATTTTGGGTGGTCCTGAGTGGAGCTAGAAGCTGAACTCAATTCTTGTGAGTCACTTCCAACTTGGGGTATTCTATCATTCTATGATTCTATAAAATACTCCATCTGGCTTTGGGAGATAAGCCTCTGGAAGGAGGAGATAAAATTGGTATCTTGGCCTTCTCCTGAAGTCATAATAGAATAACGTACAAAGACACCTGCAGTTAAAGATGATAAACATCACAAGACGTGTGGAAAAATCCAGTGTCATGAAGACCTAAAATGTCTTTTCAAATATATTCACTGTATTTTTCAATGAATTACAGTTAAAAAAAAAAAAAAAAGCTATAAAGCTCTCAAAACATTATTTCACAGAATCACAGAACAGCTCTCAACCCCTGCTCAAGCTCACCCACAGCATGGTGCCCAGGCCCATGTCCAGGTGGCTTTTGAAGATCTCTAAGGAGGAGACTCCACAGCCTCTCTGGGCAACCTGTGTCAAACCTTTATAACTGCCTTCACAGTAGAGAAGTCCTTCCTGATGCTTAGATGGAACCTCTTGCATTCCAGTTTGTGCCCACTGCCTCTTGCATTTCTGCATTTAATCACCTAAGCAAGCATCTGAAAGTTCTGCATATTCATTGCTCCTGCAGATTCCACCTTGATTTCTTGAGACTAGGTCACTGTAATGACTCACTTTGCAAGGATATTTGACAAAACAGTGTTTTCATCCCCTTATGTTAGTTTGTGCCCTTTATGATAAACCTCGAATTACCAGTTCATCTTGAAAAGATCTTCACATCTAAACAGCTCACTTTACAATCGCTTTTGCTTGCCTACTTCCTAGGATCCTAATACTACCAAATATTACCTCTTAGCAGTTTACTGCAGAAAAGCGCTCAAGTGAGGAAACAGTTCCTTTCCAGCTCATGTTTTCACTGTGTTTTATTGAAACTTCATCTTCTCTAAATGTGGGTGATAAGTAGAAAATGTTTCTTGCACTATCCTTTCCTCTATTTTAATTTGCTCTTTGTTCTAACCCTTTGCCCGAGTGCCAAACACATTGGATTCTCAGTATTTATAGTTTTGACTGAAGTATCACATATGGAGTTAATTCTCATTCTGAAGAAACTGCATGCAAAAGTCAACACATTATTACATGACTTCGGCTCTGCTTGCAGTGCATTCAGCACTGAAGTTGAGTCGATCTCCTGCACTCTTAAGTTATAACAGCTTAAGCTGACTGTCGGTGCTGCCTGATGTTAGCAGTAGTCTGCCTCCAAGCACTAGCCCATTCCCACTGCCCTCACTGTTTACTATGTATGTTCTAAAGCCAAATTAACAGATAGGAGGATTTTTACAAGTTCAATTCATGAACATCATGTTCAGCGAGTAGTAAAGACAGCAACAGCATGAGTCAATAAGAAAATTCTGATTTTAAGCCTTTCCCAGACTTATTAATAGTGGATTTGGGCCTAAAATAGCCAGACCACTAGCATTACTCAGGCATCCTAGATATGTATGTACCTTCCAATGTCTGCTTTTTTGCAGATATTGAATGTTTATAGAAATTCAAGGGAATTAGCAAAAGCAATGTTTGGCTAGTGAATTGCAGTAGAAAGGATGACTTTTCAGTTTGTGGTGGTAGGATGTTTCGTTTCCCATATCTTTCACTAACCATACAACATTTCTCACTGGATTTCCTCCACAACCCTGCTTTCCAACCCAATATTTTGTTTTTGTAGTCTTGTCTGAATGAGAATGACAAAGTAGCCTTACAATATCCAGGAAGATTGGGATATATTTCAGTTACTATGTCTGTTGTCTCAGTGATTAGTTCCTTGTTATTTAAAAAAAAAAAAAAAAAACCACAAGATTCATGCTCTAAGGTTTGGTAAAATACATCCATAAATTTTCCTGGAGCTTTAAAGAGACATGTAGCATAAGGCTGAAGTAACCTTGTTATTTCTAAATGCAGGAAATTCTAGGGGTATCTAGTTTAAGGTAGACTGATGATTAGAATATTATTTAGAAGCCTTCTGCTCTCTAATGAGCTGTGCAATGTTTTCTCACATTTAAGTCATACACTGAAAACATGCAAAACATTTTTCCTGTACAGTCTTTCCTGAATTACTTTTAGTTTTTAAGCAGTTTTGGAGAGTTCGACTTGGTGTAAGTTGCACACAAAAAGCAAATGTCACTAAGAACTTCAAGACTGTGATGAAGCTGCACCAAAAGATCATTTTAACTAGAAAGGAAGCTTTTGGCATAGACTCCACCTATTTGGTTTAACAATGAGGCAAGAGAACACCTGAAAATAAGCCTATGCAGCTGTTGATCTTTCTGAATGGTAAGCCTCCTTCTTTGGGATTATGTCACATTTCCATATCCAGTCTCATTATAGCTAGAAAAAACTGCAGAAGCTCATAGGAAATAATTAAAATAATTATTTAAAGTACCACTTCAGATGGATGGCTAAGGCACAGAGACATTTAAGCCTGCTGTAGGAAGTCACAATTACTGCTGCATGTATCTTTTCAGACAGAAGATCTCTTAAATAAAACATACTTTCCTTGCTAATTAGAATTAACTATTTGTTTCTCTGCTTTTTGGCAGAAGAGAGAGAGATGCATTCTATTCATGAAAGACAGCAGGTGAGATTCTGAATAAAGCAATACTAATCCTGCCAAGTCGTAACATATACAGGGATGGTAAGGGGGAAATACTTCTGGAAGGCAATAAAACCTCTCTAGCCATAGGAGAACTAGCCTGAGAGATCCAAAGCAGTGAAGTGAACTACAAGGAAGGGCACACATAACAGAACTGCAGAAGCAGAGTCCCCAGGTGAAAATCACTCTTGAGTGGCTCAACCCATTCTGTTTTTCACCTTACACGCATGTGTGACTGGAAGACATACATACTTAGAGAAAGCCTCTGGCAAAAGAAGGTCAACACTCCTAAGCTGAATTCAATCTTGAGATTTATTTCTAGTGAGTGTTCCACATCTGTATGAATAATAGCCAGTTCATCACAGTACTAACAGCCCAGAGTCCTTCATGAGCAACCCAAAACTAGAGCAGCAGAGGAGCTGTGGACGAAGTCAGAACACCAGAGCTCTGGGAGCTGGGGAGTTGTGCAACACCTGCTTGCAATACCATTGGCTCTAGCTACCACTCTGAGATCATTGCTTTCCAAGTTTTCTAAAATGTGGAATATAAAAATGGTAAGTCACAAGCAGTGGTATTTCTGCAGAATTCCCTTTCCTTATTCACAGCCATCATACAGTAATCTGTTTCTGAGATGATGTATTTTGTATCCTATGGAACTCCAGTGAAATCAATGGAGGTATTTCGGGTATAAATCAGTCAATTTTGCTCTGAGTGTTTCCTGTAGATTTAATATGGTTATTACCCTCAAAACTCTCTAACTGGTCCCTCCTCCTCTTGTTTCTGCAACTCATTTCCCACAGCTATAGTATTTATTCAAAATCCTTGGCTGCTTGTTTCACCTTTCTGCTGCCTGTACAATTTGATCCTCTGGAGTATGCTACTTTAAAACTGCATTGCACATTACCAGTCGAGGGACATTTTTCTCCTTTTTCTTTTGCTCCAAATGAAATTTCTGTTTAGATAACTAAATATGGATTTCCAACCTTTTATTTTTGCCTATGCATCTATATTTTTCAATATATATGTTGACGCACAGTCTCTGATAACATTAGGAGCACAAGCAGGGAGTTGAACAGAAGCCAGTGTACTACCCACTGATCAGACATTTTGGGTCATCAGTGAGCTAAAAGCCAGTTCTTTATTTTGTATATCAGGCCCCTCAGTGTTATTTTTGTTTGTCATGCTGGTATTGTTCTAGATCTCTGTTTTGTCAACTACAGTAGAGGAAACTAGTCAAGAGTGCTGTGTTCTTGACAAAAGGTACATTTAGGAACATTAAAAAGTAATTTGAAGATGCAGTAAAAGCAGTAATTGCTCATTTCTCAGGTCCTTGTGGAGCTATCTGTTTTTAGAAGTTCTAGCACTGAAAGCAATGCCCTAACACCACTTTCTCATCTTCCCAATTTGTTTAAATTCTTATAGGAAAATGTTCAAGATTTGTTGAGTGTGCAAGTCTTCATTTCCAGTAGGAATGTAATATAAACAGATACTTAGCTCTAAATGTGAGGATTGAAATTTCAGCCCTCTCTTCATGCTGGCATCTTTTTAACCACCCTTCATCAAAACATTCCTAAGTGTAGTACAGCTTTTCATCTGTTTCCTGTGAACTTACTGTTTTGAGGTATTTATGGCTCTAATCCTACAACTAGTGCTTCAGGTCTGTCAGAGTCCTGGATGGAAGTTCAGTCTGGTGTATTCTTAATCTTTCTGATTAATCAGGTTGGTTTAACATCTTTTATCCTGGATTCTGACCATATGTTTCAGGTAAATAGTGACCTATAGCACTAAACTCACAACTAAGATTTGAGATGTAGTTTGCCATAGGTAAAAGTTGGAGAAAACCATATGAACATACTTAGCTGATTAAAAATGTTTTCCCCAATGTTTACAAGAATCTCAATATCTTGTGGAGTTTTTGTCCACATCCATTTTCTTTTATGTGCATGGACTTCTCTATATTTTGTATATCTTTATGCATCTATCTAAATTTATTAGAGATGAACTGTATATGTGTATTTACATTGAACTGTTTTACACACACAGAAATGTATGTGTGTATATATGTAGGTATACAAATATATACATATAATAGACATGGCAATTTACTTTTTGTTACTACTGTAACCATTACTTGGTATTGCAGTGATCTGTGTCAGTCCAAAACAGAAAAATCTGTAGTAGCTGTCTTCTCCGCTCTCAGGAAGATTCTCAATTTCTTTTGACAGATATTCAAAATTTTCTATCAATTTGATCCTTCCTCTGGTGCCTGTTGAAATCTGTCAGATCTTCCTTTCTTTTATGTCTACCTATTTTACAAGTCGGCACATCTCTTCTCTAGCTGTATTGTTTTACTCTGCTTTTTCCCCAAGTAGCCATGAAACAACTCTATGCATTTCCCTACCAAGTTTTAAAATTTCATTAGTCAGTGCAGTTAAGGTCAAATTATCTTTTCTGTCTTCTGTGGGACAAATGCAAAGTAATGATAATCAGCAACTGGTACCTCACAGCTGTTAAAAAATCTCCATTAGTTTTATAGTGACAGCATGATCCTGTCATGGCT
>VXAV01000069.1:207436-225224 GCA_013399715.1 Alectura lathami
ATTAAAACCATGGCATCTGTTTAGCAGACGTGTCTCAGAATGTGGATGTAAATGGGAATTACGACTGGACAGATATTTCTCTGAAGAGGTCTCAGGAATTACTTCTTGGCTTTGTGTTCGGTAGCAGCTTTAACCTAACTACCTGGAAAAATACAAAGCAATTAATGCTAAAAGTTGCAAATGTACCAAAGTTTGAGGAGAAGATGAGAAAAGGTGTGAAGAAATCACTATTACAGGGAGATGTAGATCTTTTATCAAGCTGTACTCAAGAGGACAAAATCCCTACACTACAGCAAAATATAATGCTGTAGCTGAAAGAAAAAAAGAATTCTAAGTATTGGATAAAGGGTTATGTATCTGGAATTCATGGTTCTGAAATCAAAATGAAGATCGTTTTGGATAACCAGAGGGAGGTATGTAATGCTGAGAAAGGATAAAGTGTTGCATACATTTGTGCTGGGACTGTGAGGAAGAAGCAAAGGTGTTGCACCTCTGTGTTTGGTAGCAATGGGACTACTGCTGGAACACTGTCTGTAATTCTGGTGTTTGCATTTCATGATAGGCATTGAAATATTGATGAAAACCTGGGGAAGACTCACAAGGATGATCAAGCATTTAGCAAAAATGACTTCCGCAAATAGACTGAACACTTTAAAACTCTGTAAAAAAGGCCAGTGGCTCACTTGGCTTTAATACTTCTTCACTTATTTAGGGAACAAACGTGGTACAGAACTCACCTGTCTGGTTTACTGAAAGGCCTTGTGGTTGGAAACAAGAAGTGCAATTTTTGGCTGCAGTAATGAAATCTTTCAAAGTAGTCTAATTATTTTTTGGCAAAATATACCTAGAGTTGTGGTGACTTCTCATCACTGAACATCCTTCACTGAATACTCGGTATTTTTCCTAAAAGATATGCCTCTAGTTCAAACAAGAATTTGGTCAGAGAAATCTTGCATTGTTAACAAAGGAAGACTACATGATCATAATAGTCCATCTGAATCTTACAAATTTCTGAACCCATAAGGGTGGTCACAAAAAATATTACTCAACAGTGAGATAATTTGTACCTGTCAAAGAAACTAAAAGTGGTTAGCAAGAAACTGGATGTATTTCAGAATGAGAAGCAATCTTTTAATAAAAATCATTTATTTTTTTTTCATGCAAACTACAGAATAGTTCAGAAACTTTTCTGTTGGAACTGTAGGGAGCTATTGAACCCTAAAATTATCTGAAGAAAGATCTGTAAATATAAAGTCCTCAGAAAAACATTTTCCTAAGGAAGGAAGTAAGAAAAAACAAGCTTAGAGGAGACATGAATAAGCACAAATATAGAAAGTATCATTTTCAGATGCCCATGAAAAAAACCTAAAACAACAAATAATATACATCTCATTTAAAAGTGTAGTTCCACACGTACAAAAATAGTTCTGCATTTGGAAACAAAAAGAAATTAAACTTAACTATAGGAAACTTACGATTTCTTACACTGATGTACTTTCAGGAGAAGAAACAGTGGATATATGTAGGTATGAATTCAGAGGCTGTGAACAAAAAAAAAGATGTTAAACTAGTAAAAGCCAGTAAACACTTTTTCACAAAATGCTTCAAAGTAAAGCAGTCACAAAATTTATTCAATTGTCATACCACACATGATCAATAGTTACCTAAAATAAATAGAATAGGTAAGTAGATATATTAAAATAACGATTAGTGGGTGGCTGCCAATGCACTGCCTTCTAATGTGATGGTGTCACAGACAACACCAAAACAATCAGTGAATATTAGGCAGATTTTGAATGTGTCCTCAGCTGAGAGACAGCAGTTAAGAACACACTTTAAATCTTTCCTGATTCAAAGGTTCAGTGGATAAAATCCTGGATGCACTGAAGCTGGTGTCAAGCTACTGATTTCAACAGAGCAAGGATTGCCCATTTGGTTTAAAGTCTTCATGGCACCAGAAGCATCATTAAAATTAAATCTAATATTTTGCTTAACACAGCCGTGAAATTTAAACATAGAGAAAACATTAAAAACACAGAGAAAAATAAAATTCTTCCCTCTAACAATTTACAGTCTTATTTATGATAAAATGGCAAATAAAAGAAAGATAAAACATGGGAAATAGATTAAGCAAATCTGTTGTTTTCAGTTGTGACAGTGTGCACAGCTTCAGACTTGTATCCTTTACAGGAATTAAAAAACATATAAAAATATACATCACATCCACAAATACACAAGCGATATATTTATCAAAAAATTATTCCTTGAAATTGTTAGAAAATAAAGATTGGGTGTCCAAAACCTCCTGTCATACAGTTGACACAGATGACATGATGTGGAAATGAAGAACTGTAAAGACGCTTAGAGCAAAGAACAGCCTGTAGGACCTCCCAGCTTCCAGTGGGAGTTCTGCCATTGCTTTTTGGTGTGGCCTTTTGCTTGTGGTCTCAATTTTTTGAATACTGAAGAGAGTCTATTACCATCTGAATTTTTTCTTTGAGTATGTGGAAGTAAAAATGGAAATCTGTAGTGGAAGGTACAAGATAAATACAGTAAAAACTTTCATCTTAAACTCTTTTTCTTTCTTTCTCTCTTTCTTTTTTTTTTTTTTTTTTTTTTTTTTCCTGAATTCTCCACACTATGTGGAGCATATTCATGGTTATTCACAGTTTCACCAAGGGCAAGTCCTGCCTGACCAACCTACCGGCCTTCTATGATGGTGTAACAGCATCAGTGGACAAGGGAAGAGCAACTGATGTCATTTATTCAAGAAGGCTTTTGACATGGTCCCCCATAAAATACTCCTCTCTAAACTGGAAAGATATGGATTTGATGAGTGGGATCTTCAATGAATGAGGAACTGGTTGCTAGATCGCACCCAGAGAGTGGTGGTCAATGGCTCAATGTTTGAATGGATATCAGTGACAAGTGGTGTCCCTCAGGGGGCTGTTCTGGGACCGATAATCTTCAATATCTTCATCAATGACATTGACAGTGGGATTGAGTGCACACTCAGAATGTTTGAGGATGACACCAGCTGAGTGGTGCGGTCGATATGCCTGAGGGATGGGATGCCATCCAGAGGTACCTGGACAGGCTGGAGCAGTGGGCCCAGGCTAATCTCATAAGCTTCAGCAAAGCCAAGTGCAAGGTCTTGCACTGGAGTCATGGCAACCCCCGCTATCGGTACAAGATGGGGGATGCAAGGACTGAGCAGAGCCCTGCCAAAAGGGACTGGCGGGTGCTGGTGGATGGCAAGCTGGACATGAGCCAGCACTGTGCCCTCACAGCCCAGAAAGCCAACCACATCCTGGGCTGCATCCAAAGAAGCGTGGCCAGCAGGGCAAGGGAGGTGATCCTGACCCTCTGCTCTGCGCTGGTGAGACCCCACCTGGAGTGCTGCGTCCAGATGGGGAGTGCTCAGTACAGGAGGGACATGGAGCTGTTGGAGCGCGTCCAGAGCAGGGCCACAAAAATGATCCGAGAGGTGGAACACCTCCCCTGTGAGGACAGGCTGAGAGAGTTGGGGCTGTTCAGCCTGGAGAAGAGAAGGCTCCGGGGAGACCTGATAGCGGCCTTCCAGTATCTAAAGGGGGCTACAAGAAAGAAGGGGACAGACTCTTTCGCAGGGTCTGTTGTGATAGGACTGGGGGCAATGGTTTCAAATTGAGAGGGGTGATTTAGACTGGATATAAGGAAAAAGTTACTTACAGTAAGGATAGATAAACACTGGCACAGGTTGCCCAGAGAGGTGGTGGATGCCCCATCCCTGGAGACCTTCAAGCTCAGGCTGGACAGGGCTCTGAGCAGCCTGATCCAGTTGTAGCTGTCCCTGTTCACTGCAGAGGAGTTGGACCAGATAACCTTTAAAGGTCCCTTCCTACTCGGACAATTCTATGATTCTATGTGCAGATGCACAGTTAAAAGCAAAGAACATTATTTGCAGACCCAAGACTCACACAGAGGTAAAAGCCTGTTGGTGAGGTTTCATACCTGTGACCATCAATAACTAGATGTCTTTGATGAATCCTCAAGTCATGTACTTAGTCTGTCAAACTGACAGTTGAGAACAGGATTTGTGTTAAAAATACTATTTATTAGTAAATACTACAATGATTAATGCAAAATATTCCCTCTCCCACTAGAAGCATGAAGATTTATGGAAAATAGATTCAGTAGCAGAAGTGTGTACTGAAACATGTGGTAGAATGAGATAAAAGCAACTGTATTTTGATCAAAGCACAATGCCTAAAAATACTTTATATAATACATGATAACACACTGGGATACTCTTTGTAGTACTCAATGACAAAAACAAACATTCATTATTTCTCTCTTTTGTAGGAAATATTTATAAAAATTAACATTTTTTTAAAAAGATGTTGAAATCCAGTATTTTTTTTTTAAGCATAACATCTTTTTCTTTGTTTAATGATTTTTGTATTAAACTAAAGAATATGATCTTCATAACCTGGAATGAACTACAGTGCTCTTTGGTAGGGCCAATGGTATTTTTGTTATGAGTATCACAGTTTATCGCCAAAAGCCTCCTGAAGCTAAATTCAGAACTTGTGAAATGCTATGTATAATTCGTTCAGCATGTAGGCAAAGAGTATTTTCTTAGCCATCAAGTAACTTAGGAGTTTTCACTAGGGATAGTTACACGTGAAAAAACTCAATATCCAAAAATATATTTCTATCTGCTCTCTTCTACAGCATTACTGGAAAGAGATGTGCTGCTTGTGTTTGGTAGTATGTCTGAAGAACTTAGAAGGGATCTCACACAGTTTATTATAGGCAAATGCTGCTGGCTCATGCAGAAAATTAATTGTGTTTTGACCTAAGAAATGACAAAATGCTTAAGCAGACTCCTAAAACTGTGCTTCTTACACAGAAACTGTTCTGAATAAAAAGCAAAATCAACACAACATCAGTTCATATCGGTACTTCTTGTGATAGATGGGCATTCTACATGTTATACTTTGAAAATAATCATCAGCTTGGGTAAAGGACAGCCTTGCAGATTCTGTTTCTCTGCCTTCTCAGAAGCCAGAGGACAGGATGTACCCTAGGACAAGCCAGGTTTTTAATGGTCTACTCTGTATCAAGCTAGGTTAGCAAGCAACTCTAATCACAAGTGAAAGAAAAGTACTTCCACATTTAAAAGGCTCTTTCGTATATATACTGTGCCTATTTATAATGCCTGTAAGTAAAAGACACAGCAGGGTGTGGGTTCCTGGGAGATAACCACATGCCTGGTGGCTTTCCTTTTGTACCCATAAATATTCACTAAAGATGATCCTTTCTCACTGAAGCCAGTGACAAAACTCCCACTCACTTCAGCGGGAGCAGGCTCAGGCCTTAGTGCAAGAAATATATAAGCTGCTGTTTTCTTCTGATTATAGAAACCTTATGGAATCCTGTGGGATTCTTGAGCAAACTCAGTACCAAGGCACACGGACTGGAGTGATTCAATTTGTGCTAATAGTATGGGAGGGTCTTTTCAAGTTATACTTGAACTAAATGAAAATCAGGGCATCGTCTGTTTGAGACTCTAACAGTCCAATGCATTCTCTCATCTCAGAGTGAAACAAAAGCTGAAATTCCTATTTATGGTGTTGAACAGAATATTTATTTAAAAAAATCCAGTGCAGAAGTAAGGAAATACTTAATTTCTGCATTTTCACAACTGAAACGCATATTGCCAAACTGCAGTGATGTGTTTAACACCCAGGTCATATGTCTTTGATGGAGCAGCATCCATCTCAGTTGGAAAGAGAGAGTTTGGCCAAGAAACCCAAGTCCACAAGAGAGAACATGGATATGAGACATGTGACAAAGCAGCTGCAACGGGATATGCATTTCAGTATATGCTGACTTAAAACAAAACATTTCAGATCAGTTCAGCAAACCAGAATATTTGGTTTCATATTCAGCCAACTGGAAAATATTTCTTTTATTTTTCTTTAGTTTTCCTAATGAGAAAACAAAGGGAATCTACATAAAATCTTCTTCCTGGTGAAAAATGAAAAATAGATATTGCAACATTACATTTTACATAAGGAGGAAAAGAGAAGCCAAAACATTCAGGTAGAAAATCCTCAGCCATCTTGAGAGCATGTAAAGGTATCTGAAACTCCATGAGAGCTGCGCAGGACAGACCCATTATGACTACTCGTGAAGCTTAGTCAACTTTTCTTGTACAATATGGTTCTGTGGAGGCTTTCTGAGCCAAAACTTGGTAATAGCACCCAAAAGAAGTTACTTCTTGGCTCAGAAGTTTTCATCAGGCTGATAAAGATCCAAGACTGTTTTTCTCATGGCTTTGTTGTTGTTGTTGTTGTCGTCGTCAAACGTTCAGTCACTGACTTGGGGAACTTTCTGTGGTAGGAGGTCTTAGGACTTTTTTATTTTTTCAGGCAATTAATAGAAAATATAGCAAAAACTTGCATTTCCACAACTACTGCTTTGATTCATTTATATGAACAAGAAATTTTTTGTGTCCCAAGTACTATAAATTGACAAGCAACAACTAGCTTTAAACAAATTTATAAATAATCTGAAGGGTCAGAAGAGAAGACAATAGAATAGACAGACCTTTTATTTGCTTATGCTCCACATCTTGGTGAAACAGGGAAGACTAATTCCTCACTCTTTGCAGCTCCTCAAGCCAGGTGAGGAATCTTTACTGCAGTAGCATCATATTGGATACATCATTTGGCATCCTAAATGCTATCTGTATCAAAGCACTTTTTTTTCTTAATCAAACTCTCTTTTTTTCCTATACCTCTTTCTTACAAATACCAAACAAGGATTCAGCTGATCTTTTGAAAGTGTGGGAGAAGGAAAAATAAAATTGAAACAACTGGAGAGCTTTGCAGTCACCAGAAGTTGCAGGACTCATAGTTGGACAGCCCTGCCCCTATTAAATTCCACTAGAATTCACTGACTGGGTCTATGCATCCAGCAAATACACACCTGCCACACTGCCAGAGCTTTCTTTAGCACAAAGTGTCATATGTATGAGTATCGGAATATTGTTTGGACATTTGTGTGAAAGATTGCTGTCTAACAGTGGCATAGCTATGTGCCTTTCAAGCGAAGCCTGTAGAAGCTGGATTTCAGAAAAAAAAACACCTTCAAAAACATGTATGTGTTAATGTCTACATATAGAAAAGAGGAGTAGCAGACTAAATAATGAAGGCTACATTGAACATCCATGGCTTTTTTCTTCAACTGCTTATTTGCAATTTACCCTCAGGTGATTTTGAAGAGCATAAAAGTTGATACTCAAATAAGTTTATGCAAATGATTGATCCATTTCTATTAACGTTTAAGACTCTTCTTTTATGGAGAATATAAGAAGTAGTACAACAACAATAAATGAAAAGCCAGAAGTTTTTGGTAATATCACTGTTAAAGATTATTCTCCAATCTTGTCTGGAATGCTGATGCTATTGTTTCAAAAACCTTTATTCTGAACATCTAGGGGACTTTCTAATATTTGAGAACGTTGCCAGGTAAGGGCCAGCAGGATTCTGCCTACTGTTTGCTGAAGTATAAATAACTCAGTCAGTAACAGTACCCTTAATAAATCCAGCTATGCCACTAAAGTCTAAGGACAAAGGTACTACAACTTACAGCTAGACAAAAAATACAGAAAATCATTTGTCAACAGTCCAGTAATCATGCTATGTAATTATATACCACATTGTTTTTGCATTCATTTTAAATTGCTTTGTTCTGTGGAAAATGCTACTGGACAAATTATACTTTGCCAATAAAGAAACTAGAGAAATTATTGTGTAGGAAGGAAATAGCTAGGGCAGTCTACCTAGAATAAAATTAACCTGAAATCCAACACAACAGAAGGCAAATCTAGAAGAAGGCAAAACATTTTAAAGATGTTTTGTAAGCTATTGCAAAGTTATTTCTCATGCCTCGGCACTTCTCTGTTTCAGCCAGAACTGAAATCGGAAATGCCAAAATACTGTGAGAACGGCTGTCCTGCACTACAGCTGACCTGACTGAAAGAAGGAAGTAGTGCAAAGTCACAAGACGGTCTGTTTGAAGGTGACTGCCATCCAGTTTCCAGACTGGAGAGTTTGGATGAGATCAGATAAACTCTGGAAACCACTGAACTTCTGGATGTATATCTGAACCGAGCCACTACGTCTTTGTGACTCATAGTTTATGGATGTCCATGTTTTGTGGAGACAAGTGGAAATACTTTTTACTTTGGGAAAGAAAGGAGGAAACACAACATACCACACACATTAGAGATTTGCTTGTATAATCCTCCAGATTAGAACTATACCATAACTCTGACTGCTCTGATCATAGCAGTTTAAATAAAGAGTACATCCCCAAAGTCAATGGAGATAAACTGGTTCATCTGGGAGAAGATTCATGCCACTCTGTTAATGACATGTAGTTAAACAGCAGACATGCTGGGCCTTACTCATCCATGATCTAAACTTCAATTGCTTCAATGATATTTCATTAGGAATAAAGTTGGTTCGCTAATCCTAGCTTGACTCCTTTTTCTCCTTAATTGACGTTGTTATGCCACCGTTCATACTGGTGGCTCTGTGTTGGAATGGCATTTATGGTCACGGTGGCTTAGCCTCTCTCAGGCGTATCTGTTATTTATCTGCAAAGCAAAGCTTGACTTGCAAATCTAGGACTGGTACCAGGTAATTTTGGGCTTGAAAAGGAAAGCTGTGACCTGGTTTTGCTCATTAAAAAACAGATGTGTTGAAGACTGGCATGACTTCTTGCTAAGACATTTTAACAATATTTTTTATGCTTTTCATCTACTCGAAGTCTTAAAATGAACAAACACTAGAAGTAGGGTGTTCTTTTTTCTTTAAACACCTAATTTTTATAACTTTATTGCACTTTAATTATTTAAATAAGCAAATGCTTACATTCATTTTCTTAAGCAAAATCCTAAATGAGTTTATTTTATGTGTATAACCTAGCAAATAGATATGGGAAAATGTCTCAATTCTATACTCAGTTTACAAAGTTGCAGGGGGTGGGAACTTCCAAGGGGCTGGGCTGCAGCAACACAGAAGCCACGAAATGACCCCTACAACGGAATTCCAGAGGCAGCAGATCAGGCACAAAGTCTTCTTCCAGCTTCTGTAGTGCTGGGACACGCCACCCAAGAGCACTGCTGGGGCGTGCCACTAGCCTGGTACCACCACGCTGATGAGCAGTGACCTTGAGGAATCACAGAATCATAGAACCATTAAGGTTGGAAAAGACCTCTAAGATTGTCTAGTCCAATCGTCAACCCATGTTTCTGCATGCAGTGAGCAGAGGGATGTGGACAAGGCCCCCACTGCTCCTCGTCGTTCATACAGCACCCAGAAGGAAGCCTTCCCCCGGCAGGCTCATTCAGCTCAGCCAGCAAATCCCATGGCTGTCGTGAGCGTGCTCCAGCTGAGCTCGCCATGGCCGGAGTGCGGTGCGGAAGGGGAGCTGCTCCCAGCTGAATGGGCTCTTTGTTCCCTGCCACAGCCGCTGCGCTCGTAGTCCCTGCAGATACAACAGGGGCTGTATGAGAGCTGAATGGAAATGAGATGCTGGCTCCCCCCAAAATGTTCTGCTTCTTTCCATTAAAGCTGCGGAGGAATTCTGGCAACTGAAAAGCAGCCCTTCCTATCGAGCAATATTTTCCTGTCTGTAACGGCTGAAGGAGCCAAAAGCACAGAGTGAAGCTGAAGAAAAGCGTAGATGAGTGTATGTAGACACTTTATAGTTTGGCTACCTTGCAAAACAGAGCCAAGACCTGCTGGCAAATTAAAGACAAAAATCATGCAGTGGCTGCAGATTACCTGCAAACCTGTGAAATCACCCAAATAAGAGCATAACTGCAAGGTACCCTGAATGCATCTGTTTGCTAAACAAGTTCTTCAGAGTGTTTCAGTCACAAAGTTAAACAGCGTAGCCCTCATTCTGTACACCTTTATCAATTGTTTTGTGGACACAAAATCCCCATCTGCTAATTAAGAAAGTCATCAGAAAACGACCAGAAGTTGGCTTCTTCCAAACTGGGGTAAACTGGCAGCACAGTGTGGGATGCCATGCTATCTTCTAATGGAGGTATAGAGTCTCCTTCTGCAGAGTCTGCTTAGCTGGCATTAGACTATTAATGAAGAATCCTCTCCTCTCTGTCCATAATTCATTTTATAAAAGCAATATTACGAGTTCTCTTTTTCAAAACTCTCTTCAACATAGCCCCTGTTCATACTTAGAGTGACGTAAAATACCAACTTTTCTTTGAAAGTGAGACTTCAGGACAGTCAGTTCAGAGAAAACAGAACTGGATTGCAGATGCGAAGCAGGAACTGTATCATGTATTAATATTGAAATATGTTACAACTGGTGGCATAATTTGTTTTTCTAAGCTATTTCATGTAATGAAAAGGACAGTATTTGTTTGCAGCAGCAGAGTTATTTGCTATTATGAGCACTGGTTTGCTCATCATATAGCTTGATCTAATGTATGTATCCTGGTTGTAATGCTCATGGAAGTTTTCAGACTGATAGTGGTTCCTACAGCCTATATGAGCTCTCTGCTGAATCTTTCAGTTGATTACAGTCATGCAAAAAAAACCCTTACATTCATGCAAAAAAACCCTTACAGTCACATGAAAAATGTTACAGCTTGATTTTGGAAACGCTTATGTTACCAGCCCTTACACAACAAACAAGAAGTCCCATTGGTGTAAATAACTACAGGATGTAGGATAGATAGAACTCTCGCTTTGCAACAGTTCACTCATAGGCCTCAGCTGCATGTTTGCTCAGGGAAATAAAGGCATAGTAGGAAACTCTTTTGTTCCTCTGCATTTCACTAGAGCAAGCACAACTACAGCAGCAGTTCTACTTTGCAACCTGTACGTAGCCACCAACATGTTGACCAGATCATTCATCACCTTCAGGTAGGTGCTCAGCTGTCCAAAAGATCGGGTCATAGGCATTTAACTGTTCAAGAGCACAAACTAACAGAAACAATACTATTACGTACCCACAGGAAATATCATTAAAGTGAATGCTCAGGTGGATGGAATGCTTGAGAAAAAGTTTTTCTGCCCACTTAGACATCAGCATTGTCAATGACTATGACTGCAGAATTTGAAACCGAGATATTTGACTTTCCAGGGGGTTTTCTGTGAAACTTTAAAGCTGTAATCAAAAAGAGAGCTTTTCAAAAGTGACTGGTCTGTTAGATGCTGAGTTTAGAAAATCTGGAATATCGCAACCAGAAATGTATGTTGAACTAAATCCATTCAGACGGCCTTCTAGAAGGAATGGCAACTAAACACATCAGTTCATATCCATCCTTGGGAAGTATTGTGACTGGAGCTATGTGCACACTATGACTAAACAGGGATAGAAATTGAACTGGAAAAAAAAAAAAGAAAAAAAGTAAACTAATGATAAACATTTTAAAAAGTACATTTAGCTGTTCTTTTCACTTAAGAATAACACAGAAGGACATTCTGCCTTTTACTTGATGCTACACATTTGTAGCACTTGAAAACATACAGATAAAACACACTGTGAAAAATAAAGCAAAACATTCCTCATAAACTGGGAAATCAGCAGTATATTCATGATAACATATGCTACAGTATCTAACAGATAACTTTTGAAAAGTTAAAAGCTGTATTTGCTTATTAACTCGTGAGTGCTTTCCTACACTTGTTATTTACCTAGAGGCTAGAAAAGCAGAACAAAGCCGAGCCTTTGTTTGCTTAGCAACCTACCAAGTGGTCCCACAGAATTATTTTTAAGTAGGCCCGATGGCAGCTCTTTTGAGTTGCGTGTTGAGTTTTTGTTTATTTTGCTGTTAGGGCAATAATAGCAAGGTGGGGTCTTATTCACTCAGTAGGTAGTACCCTAAAATTCTGAATGCTGCACTGTTTACCAAGTCACCGGACACATGAGTGCTGGGCTGGACCGTGTTTACCCAAACCCTGGGCTACTGACGACTAGGTGTGGCTTTATTGGACTGTTACTCATGCAGTTTTGACAGAGAAGCTCAACTTCTTAGCTGCAGTGTTTTAAGGAAACTGTAGAGACGTGTAGGGATGAACTAATACTTACTTGTGGCAAGACATATTAATTGGGAATGTTTTGCTTATGGGAACTATATCTGGATACAATGACCAAAGGCTGGAAATTACTGGCTGTGCCGAAGAAAAAATGTCTCTTAGTGCTAACTTTGCAGGCAACAGTTAAATAAAGGCAACATCTGTTAATCAGAAGCAAAGTGCTGCTTCTAATTAAACTATCATTTGCTTGATGGTAAATTAGTAACCAGGGATGCAGCTTCAACAAACTTTTAAAACTTCTCTCTCTAGCTTGTTATACTGTCAGAGAGAAAAAATAAATTTCCTGCTTCATATTTTGAATAGATGTTGTCTCATAATAGTAGATGTACGATCGAGAGATGTTAGGTAATGCAGTTCTTGCAGCAATGTATATCTCAAGTTCTAGCTTAATAACTTAAGGGAAAATCGAATCAAATAGTTTAGCTACTGTGAACCTTAACTGAGGGAAGTTTTCAGATTGTGTACAATGACAAGAATTTTCAAATATGTGAAAGAATGATTAACAGTTTGAAGTACTCTGAGTTATGATGATAAGGCCTGAACCCTGGCAGGAAGTTATTACAGCTCTGTATGTCTCACGTCCTTCAGCTGAAATAGCTTCATTGCATGTCTGATCTATTCCAAAGGAATTATGCCATTTCCAAGAAAAAAGGAAAATGTTTTTTTTAATAGTCATCATCATAGCAGTAAATCACAACGGATTTTTTCTTTTTTTTTGAATTTGCAGTGTGCTTATTCATTCACAAGATAAAAATAATCATAGAATCTCGGTTCTGTTTTCTAGCATTAGTTGGCAGGCAGGTGTGATTGTTGAAAAGATTTTAGAATGCCTCTGTTTTGGCAAAGCTGGGATAAAGTGGCTACAGTACACAATCCTCTCCCCTTCCCTCACCATAAGAAATACCCTGCATAGCCAAATCTTCAAAAACATCTGCTTTCTTGAACACAGTTTACAATTCTGTAAAACAATTCTTCCTATAAATGAAAGAGGAATAGTAATAATAAATAAGGTGAATCTTTCTGTGAATGAATCATTCGTGGATTAAGGTCAACGACATCATCTTCATACTGAAAATTAATTATTATTAATGCCTGTGGTGCATAATCTACTGGCCTTCACTTCTGATGAAAGAAAGGTGCTGCTGCCTGTATTTGAAGTGTCCACGGACAATTAAGTTTTGCAATATTCAGTACATTAGCATTACCTTACTGCCTCTTCGAGGGCTTAACAGCATTATTATCATGACTAACTAGTATCCATTGAACAACTTTGCATACTAATACTTCTAGGTCGTTAATTTTGTGACTTTGATTAGCCACATCTTTTCTCTGTGCAGTTCATGACCTCATAGAATCTGTTTCCTTGTTATGCTGGGGTTTTTAGCTGCTCTACCTTTGCATTCAAAACACCTTTCTTGTTCTGGTACTATGTGCTGTTCAGAATAATACTCAGAGCCGAGGAACGGAAGGACATCTCCTTCATTAACTATTGTAGTTCTTGCTCATATACATTGCATAATTTAATTATCTGCACATGGTAAGAATCTGTTCTTAGTGGCTTATGCATGGGCTTTATGAAGTAGTGCTCCTCACAGGATGGGAATACACACATTTATTGAATATCTTGTAATAGAAAATTCAGAAGGATGCAAACATTAGATTTAGAATACAAAATTGAGTCATTTGATTATTCCCAGAAATACTTAATGTCAGTTCAGAACTGATAAATACCTGCCTATTCACTTTAACACAGGGAAATGTTACCTTTGTTCCAGTGATCAGCAAACTTTCCTTTGGAAAGTTCAGTTTGGATGAAGTGAAAGGTGAGAAGATACACCACAACACTGAACATCTAAGTCTCATATGGTCCAGGAACCAGGCAGCTGATTGGTAGTATTGGAGTGGTGAAGTTTGAGGCAGAGAGGGTTAAAGGCATAGTTTAGGAGAGTCCATTTATACGGAAAAGCCCATCTACAGATTTTCCAAGGTGTAAAATAGTCACTTGGCTTCATACTATGCTAGCACGCTTCCTATTACTTCTCCTAACGATAGGCTGATTTTTTTTTTTTTTAATTTTTTGGTACAGTATAAAATACTCTCATGTCTTTTGTGTCATGTCTGTTGAGCTGGACATTGAAGATAAGGCTGCCAGACACATGGTCTTAGAAGACAGCCAAAATTCAAATCCCAGCCCCCAAGTGTGGGATAATAATAACGTGAACAATAACAACAACACCTTTCCCTTTCCATGTCTTCCACGCTTTGTTTCCCATGGAAATGAACAAGCATATGGGCTAGAAACTGCAGTACATTCCTGACTCTGATCTGAATGGATGGAGGACCAGGATTGTTGGGTAAGCTGGGGAGCATACTTCAGGCTGGACACATACAAAGACATGCTCCAACCAGTTCAGCCGCAAGTGAGACGAAATGTTTCTTCTAGGAAGAAGAGATGAAGGTTTCATGGAAAACTAGTTAAGCACAGTAAACTTGTGCAATTGCACAAGCACGAAGTGCTGGCGGAATTGGCAGGTCCTTATTATGATTTGTACACCAAGAAGAGGATAAAAATAGCATTGGAGAAAGCACTGAATATTCTCAGACAATACTGCATACCATAAACTGCTCACGGTGACCAAAAGTAATGCTTCTGTTAATCTGTAACTGACAGTAGTTCATAGAAAGACAAGCTGCGCCTGATATACCTCATGGAACTCAGTCTATAAAATTTCTGAACACAAACTCTTTACTGCAAATAGAAAACTGAGTTTGGAGGAGCAACTAGTGTTGCTGGTGTCAAAAGGAAACACACAGTGAAATATATACTGAAAGATGTGTTGATGGATAAGCTTTCCGTAAATATGTTCTCCTAGCATTAAAGACAGAGTTGAAAAAAGCCAAATCAAAAGCAACAGATGGGCAATCTCACATGAGTAAGTGAAACAGCATATTCAAGGCAGGCAGGAATTTCGTGGGAAACATGGCAATTGCTGTTCAAAGCTCAGACTTGGACGTTGGAGAAATACTGGTATGCATTACACCTGATGCTAGAAATGTATGGATCCCTACAAAAAGAAACCAAGGCAAGCATAAGCAGATAAACAGTTGAATAGCTCCACTAAAAATCTCCCTGTGCTATTCATATTCTTGATGGAGTGAGTCTGGTTCAGAGAGGGAGTACTACAAAGTACACATTTGGAGGATGTGAGGCATTTGTCTAGCATTTAGTACTATGCAAAGGTACAGAAAGCCAAAAAAATTAGGCTATGCTGAATATATAATGGAAAAAGAGATGTAAGACCTAACATAAGATTTCCTACTAGAATATAGCAGCAGATTACAAGAATCAACAGTGGAGAGAAGCCTCAGCAAATAATTATTTATAGAACACAAAAAAGTTTATAAACAAGAGGTACCTGGCAGTTCTGTACACAGGAAACAAACTTCTACTAATATCCTTCAAGTTAATGAAAGCCTGCTCAGAGGGATATAAGCATCTTATGCACTAGTATATGTATCCACTGCTGCACATACTCCCATGTTTGAAATTTAAAGGTAGTCACACTTAGCGATAAAAGTACAAATATTTTTGACAATGTTTGACAATAACAGCTCTTGCCCAGTCTATGAAAAGCATTTGGACAAGATTCACTTATACACAGAAACTAGTGCACTGATTTGGGAGTTAGAGGGCATTGACTGGACTGCACAGCCTTTTTTGTTTTGGTTTGGTTTGGTTTTGGCAGTATTTGATTCTTTTTGGTTTTGATTTTTTTTTTTTTTTTTTCNTTTTTTGTTTTGATTTTTTTTTTTTTTTTTTACTGTCTTGTTTTCAGGTTTGAACTAACACTTCATTAGAACTTTTGCAGACAAAAGACACATTTATGCAAATGTCAGTCTTCACCTTGGAATTTGGACAACAGGAGCTCACAACTGTTTTAAAAATTACAGGTATTTACATAGAGAAGCGGAGTTGTAATGCCTGATTTGAGAATACAACTATCAGCTGTTGTCAGCAGACGTGAAACTGCTTCCACATCATTATCACTAAGCAGATACTATCTATTTTATCACCCACTTATGCAAAAAACACAAGCAGGAATTTGGAGATATAAACAAGATATGACTGGATAACTCCAGCAAAAATGAATTCAATAACTTGGTAAGTGACTGCATTCTTAGCACTCAAAGTAAACCTGAAATTTAGAAATGTACATGTGTGCATTGCTTTCAAAGCAATAAATTTCTGTGCATTGGTAATGGACTGAAATGTACAGGAAAGTACGAGCTTAAGAGTGTACTGGCCAAAATATTGGTGATATAAAGGGAAATGGCCATACTATAGAACAGTAATTATAGTAATCTGTTCTCAAGTATATTTAATTTGCATGTATGATGGGATAATACTGTGTTATATATTTATTGCTTTTGGTACCGTTCAACAGTGAAAATATGACTTCTATTTCTCAAAAGCAAAACTGAAGATAAGGCAGGCCTCAACTGAATTATCCATCTCAGCATGCACTTCACTTTGACCCTCAGATAATTCTATGCCATTCAAAGAGCAGTACACGTTTCTCCTATCAATCCTGATACACTTAATGTTAACCATGTGCTGTCTGAAACCTTGCACTGGTGTAATGTCTTCTTTGGCTTTATATCTACTAAAAAGTAATTTGAGGAAAGATTTATGACCACACTTTATAAAGTATACTAAAAAATGCAAGTCGTTTCATCTGCTTTCAGCTGCAAGGAAGCATGTATGTAGTCAGCCAGTTGTCTCTGCTCACTGTAGGGGCAGGGGAAGAGAGAGACAGCAGTTCATTCCTGCTATGCTAGACTCTTAGGATGGGATGAATCACCCTTTGGGAGTCTCTACCTCTCATCGTTTACAACAGAAGTGCAGATGACTAGCTTAGACTCAATGCCTAAATTTAGATCGCTAAAATTAGATGGGATGCATTCCACTTTCATTCATTCGTTTAATTAATCCAGCTAGAAATAAAGATCTATTAGTTGTACTTGAGAAAAAAAGAAGTGGTGCAATTTTGTTGAAAGCTGTGATAATACTGTCCTGCACTGAACAGTCTGGAGTGTAAGCAATGTGTGGGTGAAATGAAGTATCATCACCATTTCACACACAGGGAATTCAGGATGCAGAAAGATGATGTGAATCACTCCAACTTAACTAAAACTTTGTGACAGAGTAAAAAGATAGTGATAGCCTGTTAGGTAGCATAGAAAGTGTTAGGCAGTTCTTCAGAAGAGTCCCTGTACTTCAGTTCACAAATAGAGGCATGGTGTAAGAGCTCTCTTACAGAGATACTTGTAATAGCTCGGACTGCAGCTTTCTAAATGACCAGTATTTTTTCAGCATTTGTTAAGGCAGAATCAGCCTAAGATCCTGAGCCCCTACTGGAACACTAGAAGCCTGATGACACTGGGAAATCCACTGTTTTGAGTTTGCAGAACCAGGGTCTCTTGTATGGACCAACATGCGTTTATTCTAAAGCTACTTGTGGCACAAAAGTATGCTTTTCTACTTTCATCATTCTGTGAAACATAGTATTATTCTTCCACATTTTTTTAAAAAAGTAAGTTATCTTACTATGTTTTGCATTTAACTTTTTTTTTTTTTTTTTTTTTTTTTTTTTTTT